>JARJHM010000337.1:0-331514 GCA_033356055.1 Carex pumila | reverse complement strand
GTACCTATGCCGGTTTCTAAACTCTCGCCATGCTATATCCAATGAGTATATTGTTGCTTAAACCCATGACAGATTAAATGATTCCTCACTTGGACGGGGTTAGACCATTTCTTGATATTGTTACAATCACGGTAAGGACACGATATCACAACCTTACCATTATTCTCCATGTCTTCCATAGCAACTTTCATAAATTCATCAACACTTGTCAAATATTCATCTGAAACACATGATGTTCCATACATCCAACTGCGGTCCATCTGCAATTATAAGAAAACACAATTAAGTACATAGTTTTGGTGAAATGTTGAATTTAGGGCTTATATAGGGCCGGTTTACAATCATATCCCACTCTTTGAATACTTTGTCTCCATAGTGAATATATGTTAGTTGCGATTTAGTATTTAAGAAAATTTCGACAACATTTTTCCTTAGTTCCTCAAGTATCCGGAGAACTAATAAGAGAAAATGCTGCCAAATTTTTTTTGAATATTAAAATGCGACTAACATATATTCACTTCCTAATTGAGAGAAAATATTTAGAGAGCAGTCCCAAAACGGGGACTAATTTTGAACGGGTATTATGACCTAAAGGCATTAATAATTTGGTTATGGCTCCTAAGACAATACTCTAGCTAGATATATACCTACCAACTATAGATACATTTAATTAATTACATATATTTATCATAATACAAATCCATGCACAAAATTCATGAGTTTTATATTATACTTAGAATTTCTTTGGATGCCAGATCAAGTGACGTGAAGAGATTGGCGCACCAAATCCCTCAACCTCCACCTCATGCACAAAATCAAATTTCTTCTATCTATCTCCTGTAATTAAAATTTTACAATTTGTTCTTAGCATCAAACAAATTGTCCGTATATGTAAGTCAAGTGCAAATCAAGTGTACCTATGCCGGATCAAGGAATGCGGTATCTTCAATTACTCAACATGTGGTTTACTGCTTAGTATACCAATGTGTGTAACTATGCAATTCATGCACTAATACATAATTTAAGGAAATGTATCAAGCATGGGATGAACTAAGCAAAGAAGTCATAATACCCATTCAAAATTGTAAGTATAATCTAAGTTCCATCTAATTACCATCTTAATTCCATTTAATTAAGTATTAGTGCATGAATTCAGCAAATAGAAATAATCTAAGTTCCATCTAATTTAATTAGCATTTTGATCTAATTTTCTAAAACCAAGCACACATAAATCTAAGTTCTCATAAATCTAAATTCTCATCAAACTAAGTTCACATATTTATGTTCAATCATCAGTAAAGCACACAATTTAAATAGATTTATTACAAAAAAAATTCTCCAATATGTGTGATTTTCTAATAAATCTATTTAAATTGTGAAGAGAATGTGAAATAGGAGTTATATATATACACTCGGATTTCCTAGCTTTTCTGATAGATCTATTAATAGAAATTATATGCTAAAAACTGAAGGAATATAGTCGTTTCGTTTAGAAAGATCACAGAGTAGAGAGTAGAGAGCAGAGAGCAGAGAGCAGAGAGCAGAGATCTGAAATTATTATTTGCGAAATAGAGAGATCTAAGATCAAAGAGCCGTTGAAAAACCCTTCTAACCTAGGTTATGAAATAAAAATTCGTGACTGGATGGAAGGGTAGGAGTAATTCAGAAACAGGAACGGCTATTTCCTAAGAACCGTCCCTAAAAGTCAAGAACGGCTAAATTTAAATGTCCGTTCCTAATATAAAACCATCAGGAATGGTTGTTTATAAACGACCGTTCCTAATATCCATTTTTAAGGTCACCTTTTAACTTTGTCTATTCCTGATAAATAACAGTATTGCTTTTTTGGTTTGACCGACCCTGATGTGGCATTCCTAAAAGTGTATTCTCCACTAGTGTAATTATCATTGCATATTAAGGTTTTATAAATTTAAAAGTGAAAAGTGTACCCATTTGACCAAATAATCATATACCTAAAATACACTACAAAGCCCAAAATCTGATGATGAGAAGAAAAATATATGGAAAAGATTCCACATTCGAGTGCGGTCGAGAGTCTCATGTACTTGATGGTGTGTACTCGACTCGACATTGCTCAAGCCATTAGTGTAGTAAGTAAATATCTCTCTTGTCTGGGAAAATGACATTGGAAAGCGGTGAAATAGATCTTCCACTATTTGAGAGGTACTATTGATGCTCATTTAGAGTTTGGTAATGGCAATGCACTAATGGGTTTTGTGGATGTGGATTTTGTGGGTGATTTAGATAAGTGGCATTCTTTGAAGGGTTATTTTTTTACCCTTGGAGATTGTGCAATTAGTTGGAAGTGTACACTTCAAGCCATAGTTGCACTCTCAAGTACTAAGGCCGAATACATGACAATTACTGAGGCTATTAAGGAGGCCATTTGGCTCAAGGTGTTTGTTGATGAGATGTCTTCTTTTAAGGGTCCTATTACGGTATTTTGTGACAACCAAATTATGATACAGTTGACCAAGGACCGCATGTACCATGAGAAGACGAAGCACATCGATATTCGGTACCATTTTGTTCGAGATGTGATCTTAGAAGGCAAGCTTGCCATGAGAAAGATTAGTACCGAGTCGAATCCGGCCGATATGCTCCCAAAGCCTATTCCAATTTGAAAGTTCAAGTTTTGTTCAAGTTTGATGTCAGTTTGTTTCTAGCCAGTTTGAGCTAATTTTGTTTCTAGCATGTTGCTAGTGTATCCTTATGTTATTTAGGTTATATTTGTTTTATGCATTAGCTTTATGTTTTAGTTTGTTTTAGATGCTTTGGTTTAAGATGAAAATTGTTATGTTTTGACCCAAATTGCTATTCGAACCTATTGGGCTATGTATGTTTATGTTATTGCATATGTATAAACTATTTGTATGAGAGAGAATTAAGTCTAATACAAATCACTTTGAGTTATCTCTTTGTCTCTTGCTCTCTTCCTCTTCTCAAATCCTAAAAACCCTAACAATTACGATAATGACAAAATGCATGAAACACATGCACCCGTGGAAAGAGAACAAATATACTATGTAGTTTTCTAGATCTGCCTTATATTCATCAGCACGTGTTCATTCAATTTCAATTATTCTGGTCCCCACCTTATCTATTCATCCGTCAGAATTCAAACTCAAAATAATTATAGTATTCCAAAAACATTCTAAATTAGTGGGTAATTCATGTTCATCAAATTTTTTTTGGTTCTTGGTAATTTCAAGTTGTATGTTATGTTCTAATCCATCCACGCTGCTTGTACGTGCACATTTTTTTTTTCTTTTTATTATAACAAAATGACATAAATTAAAATTTTCTGCCTAAGTGCTTAAAAATAAAATTGAAATAATTAATAGTGCTAGATGTTGGGGTCAGGTCGATAATCGACCAAACCGATCAACTGTAGCTTGTGGCTGATTTGGTTTAAAATAAAGCTATTTATTTGTTTCTATGGCACATCTTTTTGGTATCGATGATCTTTAAATGTGAACGAGAGAAAATTTAGATCTAAAGAGACATTTTTATATAAAGTGAGAGAGTTTAAAGTTTGACATTCAGAAGCTGTTGAATTAGGAGTGCTGTTCCTATCTGTTGAATTTTTTTTATAAAAAGTGAGAGAGTAGAAAATTAGGTGTGCTGTCCCTATCTGTTGAATTTTTCTCTTCACTTTATTCGTTTAAAGGTCGTAATTTTTGTTTGTAATGATTTTGGAGATTTATAAATGCATAATTAAATTATTTTCCCAATTTTTTTAAATTAAATATATATGCGTATAATGGTCAGCAGTTCGTGGCGTGGGTTTCTATCAGAGGCTTTACAAATATTGGAAAAAGGCTAATGGAATTTGGAATTGTTTTCAGAGCGAAATGAAATGAAGATAAAAGTTCTGGCATCAACCACTGGACTTCAAACATAAACTTTTATATCACACACAATGTCTTACCTAAATGTGTGTTTTTTTGGAGGAAAAGGATCTAAGTCCTTATTTACTTTATTGATATCAAGGTTTCAAAATGAAACCTGTCATACAAAGTTACAAAATGCATTCAATTTTCATTGAATAATTTGAAAACAAAAATTGAAGAAAATCAAATAAAATCGAGAATGTAAAACTCTTCTTTCAGGTCAGTGGGAGTACTTCCACTGTTCTTCCACTTCTGCAACAAAGCTTGACAGCCCTTTGAAAGTCTCTCTGAAGATTCTTGTACACCTCTCCTTCCGTATGATGAACATTGCAATAAGTATAAGTGTATAACCCCTGCAGACTTCTTATCATTTCCTTTTCTTACAATCCAGTTATGTGCTCCCTGTGCTTCCAATACTGTCTTCCAATCTCTTAGTGGCAGATCAAAAACCTGATTTAACCTATTGTATAAATTTAATGCAAACTGACAAGTGGAAAAAAGATGTTGTATAGTTTCACAGTTGCACCTACACATTACACACATATATACTTGGTAATTGCCATCCTCTCTTCTCAAGATTTTCAGCTGTCAGTATTTTTTTATAAAACACTAACCAGACAAATATCTTCAGTCTTGGTTGCACTTTGAGTTTCCATACTCTGTGTACATCTGATGTACTGATATTTCCTTGTCCTTTGCCTCATTAAAAAGGATCGGATATACTATGTACAAAAAACCATACCCCCAATTTTGGGTCCAGAATCTGATCTTTGTGCCATCTCCCAGTGTTCTTGTCATGAAGTAGTCGCAAAAATTTTGTACCTTGCTCAGAATTTTTTAAGAGAATTTGTATTCTAGCAAAGAAGAAGGCCTATCCATGTCATGTGCAGCTATAATGATTGATTTCCATAAATTTTGCACTGGTTTTATCCAATACCAGTACCATTTTGCTAGAAGGGCATCATTGAAATTTTTTAGATCAATGATGCCCAACCCTCCGAATTTCTTAGGTTTACAAACCAGATCCCAATTTGCCAAATGGATCCCTCTTCCTTCCTCTGAATTTCTTTTCCATAAGAAGTTCCTTCTGATTTTGTCAATCTCATTTATTGCCCAACATGACAGTTTAAATACTGACATGAAATAGGTTGGTATTGAAGAAATGACTGAATTGATTAGAACAACCCGACCTGCTATTGACAATTTACTTGTTGCCCGACCTTGCAATCTGGTGCTGATTTTTTGTATCAGAGTCACGTATGCTGTTTTCGGTAACTTTTTATCAGAAAGTGGAAGGCCCAAGTAAATAAAAGGGAATTCTCCTCTTTTACATCCTAGAACATTTGCAAGCTGCTGGGAAAGATGCTGATTTTCAGTTGATACCAGTAGCTCTGATTTGTCCATGTTAACTGATAAACCTGAAATTGTATGGAACACTGACAAAATGATCTTCAGAGTCTGTGTTTGCCTTAGATCTGATTTGATAAAAAATAAAGAGTCATCAGCATAGTGCAGACATGGCTTCATTCCATCAAAAGGCACTTGCCAAGTTCCATTTTGCACCAGTTTGTCAAGCCATCTAGGTAGAAAATCCATTGCCAATATGAACAATAAATGTGTTATGTGCAGTTTGTCAAGCCATCGAAAGACACTTAACTAAATGTGTTATGTGCAGTTTTAAAATTTTAAAACACTTGACACTATTTTCTTGTTAATTATTTAATTAAGTATATTTGTTAATCAATAAGCTATTTCATGTGATCGATATTGAAGACATGACGAGCAAAGAAATTACATTAAGAATGAAATGAGTAGAAGAGCTTAAGTTTGTGCCCAAATCAAACTACACGTACACCCGGACTCTCTTTTATTTTATTTTATTGCGGACCTGCTTCATGGGCAAGCATCCATTACATGTATACGAAACAAACAAAAAAGAAAAAAAAAAAGGACACCAAGATTAGGATTGACGAATTCCTAACTTGGAATCCATACAAGAAATTACAAAAGGTGCAAAGATAACACCCATCCAACACTGCAAAAGATCGATCTCTTAGGGACTCCTGCTGATTTTCACATTCTTATCACTAAACCAGTCATTCCCCACAAATTTGGCATCAATAATCCCGCAAGAGCATCAATAACAAACCCACCACTGGTGCCGTTGCATAGAAAATACACAGTAAGAGCATCAATAACTCGGTCCTTTCCTCATGGCCATTGTGTAGAAAATGCACAGTACGAGCACCAATAACCCTGTCGTGGCGAATGCTGATCTTAGCAATGCGAGTTATGCCATTAATATTCATATCTCTAACAAACCCACCACTGCTGCCACATGGCCTGACCTTATTTGTGAGAACTGTAGTCGCCTCCTTAATTAAATCAACATAATTAATTATCATATTATAATGTACTTGAATACAAAATTTAGCATTTTTTCAAAATTTTCATATTATTTTCTTATTATATAGATAGAAATTACTTGATGAGATCATTTTAAATCATCTGAACTTTCTACCCTAAAACAATATTGAAAAAAATTCACAATAATTTTACAAACCTGGACGAAAACTCCAAGTGCGTCAAGAGCTCCATGAGAGCATCCATGGAATCCAATAATTTCACCAGATATTGTTGGAAGTTCAAAAGGAACTCCCTCTTCAGTTCCATACGGTCCAAAACGTGCCAAGTTTGTCTCAAATTTAAGTGATCTCACAACAACCGGCCTATTTTTGTAGCTACCAATGTGGCCTTTTACGGAGGTAATATACTCCGAAGGCTTAAGATTTAACTACAAGCCCAATAACATATAACAAATTAATCAAAGTAGAAAGTAGTGACGAAAGTCACTTCGACAAAATTCATTTCAATCCACCATATATACATTTATCTATTTGATATGAAAGCAACTTCTATATTCTTCCTGTCAATTAATTTGCAAAGAAAGGTTCCTATCTCTGCATTATTATGATTTTTGTTCAGTTAAAAATCGAAATTGGAAAAAATTTCACTTAGTCGTCGTAAAAGTAGGTTAACATGTTCTGCATTTCACTTCACTTCTTCTGTTATTATCTTGTAATTAATGGATCTTATTTGTGGAAAATTTGTTTTACCAAGAAATAGAAATTCCCACTTTTCACACACAAAGTCGAAATCTATCAGAATGGAGTGCAAAAAGGTTGTACCTCTGCCAATGTTCCATCTTGTCCGCCCCACAGATCGGTACTCTCCTCAATGCCATTACGTAGAAAACTTATAGTAAGAGCATCAATAGCACCAGAATAGCGAATGCTGATCTTAACAATGCGAGTGACGCCATCCATATTCATATCTTTCGCATCCCTGCCTTTCCCGCTGCATGGCCCGAGCTTCTTGGTAATAATTTGAGTCGATGCCTTCAATAAATCAACACACGTACAGTACACAAAATTAATATTAGAAGATGATTAATAAATTAAAGGAATTTCTGGATAAATATTTTCCTTAGAAAACCAACATTTTGACCTCTTTATAAGAAAAGTTACGGTCTACCATTTGTAGTAAAATTGGACCACACTAGTGAGGATTGACTTGTGGCTGCGTTTGTTTGTTGCTTTCGTGTGTGGGCTTAGAGGTTCTTGGATATTTATATTAGAGATGTTCCAACTTTTCAGAATTCTACATTTTGAAACTTACAATTTAAAACATGGGCAAATGTTGAACTTACCTATCTTTTTTAAGACGTTTCTATTATTTTTAGAACCTCTCTTTTCTATTCATGTATCTCTATGAGACATCTTTTCTAAACAAGCGAGACTAGAATGAGAAATAAGTCAAAGAAGACGATATCTTCACTGAGAATTCAATCACAGACAAATAAATTTCAAACGGACATGACTCATGTAACTTCTAGTAATATTTATAATATTTTTTTATCTATTTGAACTTATCTACAATATTGAAAAAAAAAACTGAGGATGTGTCGCGTGGCTCCCATATTTAAAAATCCCATTTGAACCTAGCTTTTTGCGTAGCACTATTGCCACGGGGCTTTTGCATATATATTTACATTTGTTTTTACCATGTACCGATTGAAGTTCCCTTTAAAGGGGTGGTTTTTTTTTTTTTTTTTTCCACTTTATCGTTGGAGTATGAAAGGAAAAAAAAAAAAAAAGAAGCGCAAAATCAAGTAAATGAAAGAGAGAAATAGAGAAAAAAAGAGATATTTTTGATAAAAAAAATTGGTATCGATTTGTTGTTTATATCATGTTGATTCCGAACTGATGATTGCAATATGATTTGAATTTTTGAATTAATCGCTATCAAGTAATCAGACTTTTTTATAATCAGTGTTTTTTTAATGTGTGGTAAATTGGATGTTGAATTGGCTTTATATTATGAGAGCATATTTAACAGGATAACGGTTTTGAGATTTGAATTTTATTGTGAAATTATGAGATTATGTGTTCTAAGATTGTTGTTGTCTGTGGCAGACACTTCAAATGTGTGGATATTGTGTGGCTTGTTTTACTGATAATATAGACTTTGGTGTTAGCATTTTTAAATATACATGCATAATTTGATGTGAATGTGTGTGGATTAATCCAAACTATTAAAAATAATTGTTTAATTAGGTTTATTATAGAGAAGTGCGTCGTTAATGGGATGATGGATGATGGATGGATATGCGAGGATGTCTCTTTTATCATGACTCTCGGCCTGGTAGTTGGAGGCGTGACAACTCATCGCTCGAGTATCCGATTTCAGCATTGTCCCTCAATTCAGAAAACTTGAGAGAAGATTGACACACGATTTCTTTAGTGAATCAAAAAATTGTAACCCAACCTTATCAATAAAATTAAAAAGCATGAATCACACCGCCAAAAAGAAACAAAGAAAGAAAAGGATTTATATTATGTCTTACAATATTTTGTAATCCGTAGAAGATAAGAATAATGAAAATGTGCAAAATAGAGGAAACAAACTTTATTAATTATCCTATCGAAACAATAATCAATATGAATTTTTTTCCATCCCCTTATATACTTTCGTCTACTATCCGTCCAAATAAGATGTTGAATTAAAAAAAATATATATCAATTATAAACGGAGGACAAAATTCACATTAAAATTTTTCTAATACCTTGTTTCGATATTGGGATGTAGAGGACGGAAGGGAGGGAAATAGTATATGAACAAAAAAAATTTGGTTAATTCTTTTTCAGGAGGTTAAGATCAGGGGAGATTATTTTATTAAACTTTATGTAATATTCCAAAGCTTACATTATATTACCCTGAAAATTTTGTTAAAAGGGGTTCAAATTCTTCTATTTTTTATGTCTCTATTATGTCTTTATTTTTTTTTAATATATATAATTTAAAATTTAAAACACAAATGTAAAATAAAACTATTAAGTTTGATCTATAGCATTTTCTCTTTGCACATGTAATTAAAAGATGAGGAGGACTCAGATTACACTCTTTTTTGGTGACACCGGATTACACCATATATTTACAAAGTCCAAATAGTCGATCGAAACCGTTCAACCTATTAGATATGTTACAATGTGCTTGTAGATCAAATTTTACATTTTTCTGAATATTTCTACTATTTATTAAGATGGGTACAAAAATTCAATGGTTTGAATATAGCGATTTTGTTAAATACTTAATAAATAGTAAAAAATTTAAAAAAAATGTAAAATTTGATCTGCAAGCACATTTTAACACATCCAACAAGTTGAACGGTTTGGATCGACTCTTTGTACTTTGAAAACTTTGAAAATGGAGAGTGTAATTCGGTGTCACCAAAAAAGAATGTAATCGGATATCTCCTCGTAAAAGATATACCACATTTTGATCTTGTTTTGAACAGTATCAAGAGAATGCACAATTGATATATCTAAATTTTCGACATTAATTTTTCAACTTATTTTACATGTAGAGAAAATAATATAGGTCACATCAAACAGTTTAATTTTGACATTTAAGTTTTCAAATATTTTCTCAATTAATATATGTATATATTTAAAATTTATAAATAATTGAAGATACGATGATATGTCTAATTAATATATCATAGTTCAATTAAATGAATAAAAATAGTAATAAGTAATTATAGTCCCACAATTACAGGATCTTTCACCATATGTCCAGTTAATATATGATCTTTCACCATATACATATTCATAAATTAGATATGGATACCCAATATCTAAATATCTATGCGGATACAAATATAATTTTTAATTTTAATTATTCATATTCAAATAAATAAATAATATATAGTGTAAAACTAAAGAGAATTTTGTTCTCTCCACCGGATGCATGTGTTTCATGCATTTTAATACCAAAATGCATGAAACACATGCATCCGGTGGAGAGAACAAAATTCTCTCTAGTTTAATTTCTAGTCTTCTACATGTGCGTTAGATTCAGCACGTGTTATGCAATTTCAATTATTCTGCCCCCACCTTATTGATTCGTCCGTTAGAATTCAAACTCAAAATAATTATTGTATTCTAATAAAATTCTAAATTAGTGGGGTAATGCATGTGCTTCAAATTTTTTTGTTTCTTGATAATTTCATAATGTTTTGTTCTGTTCTAAACTTGTAATCCATTTATGTTGCTTGTACGCATTTTTTTATTTTTGCTTTTTATTATAAAAAAGTCACCTAAATTAAAAATGTCTGCCCCAATATTGGAACCCTTATTGCATTCTATCTACAGGGCAGTTTTCCTTCAGTCTTCTGTTTTGATTGGGGTGGGCCGTGTGAAATCAGGTGGGGGCCCATTTTGTTCCATCTTTTTGTTGCTGGGCTTCTTTTATCTGGGCCTCCGTGTGATCTTTCTTCAAAGGTACAGCATCCAACAATAATTAATGGGTCCACACCGTTGAGCCCAACAACAACAAAAAAAAATAAATAATTATATCTCTAGATATTTCTTCTCTCATCTCCCATCACCGTTGAGCCCAACCTACCACTCATTATCTCCCCCTTTTTTTTGGGTACCGATCTGAGAACAGTAATTTGGGTACTGACCTTTTCTATGGTATTTTTTCACCGATTTTTTTTTGTTCTATGGTATTGCTCCCTGCTGTTTTTTTTTTTTTCCTTGTACTGATCTGAGAACAGTATTTTAGATTTTAGCTTCTTTTTTCTGGTAGGAATCTGATAAGTACAGATCAGTTTTGATTGTTGATTTTTCTGGTATTTGATATGAGTATTTTCCATGGTATTTCTGGTATTGATATCGTAGTTTTGTGGAACTTACGACAGAATTATCTAAAGCTTGGATAACATGTGAATTTTATGAGAATCTGACATTGGGCATAGGATATTGCTATATATATAAATATATATATTATCTTTTTTACAATCGGATACATGAGTATTTATACTGTCTTTAAGGCTATATATTTTACCGTTGTCACTAACAGTAAAATCCTATGCACCTAGTACTATTTTATTTACAATTATACCCTTATTCCTATTTTACAGTTTTACCCTCTAACTATCTAACTATTCTCAACAATTTCACCCTTCTGGTACAGCCCATCTATCAGAATGTTGTAGGTCATGGTATTAGAGTCATGCCCTTTTGAAATCATGACATCAAGAACATCCGATGCCTTCTTAATTTCAACCTTCTGGTACAGCTCATCTATCAGAATGTTGTAGGTCATGACATTAGGCTCATGCCCTTTCGAAATCGTGACATCTAGAAGATCCAATGCCTTCTCAATTTCACCCTTCTGGTACAGCCTATCTATCAGAGTGTTGTAGATCATAGCCACGTGGGAAACAAACAATTTTGTCATTGTCATTGGGCTGACAACCAGCCCATCGCTATTGAAGAATCCAAATTTCAGGCCGAAATCCGACCAATCTGCGGATATTCTTTGCTGAGAAGAGGAGAGTGAGCATAGAAGATAACATTGGTGAGAAATGTGGTGAATTAATTTTCACATTTCCGCCTGGTATTCCATTAGATGCTCAGAAACAAGGTGCAACTGTTTGTAGTACAGCTGACAAGACACTTTATTCTACAATTGTGTGTGATTAGTGAATTATACACAAAATTTTGCAAGATTTTGGATATATTTGTTGGCAAAAATTATGAGCCTAACTTCCCGATTAATTGGTGTTCCACAATTAATTAAAGCTAAAAAATGACACTTTTTTTTTTACTGATTTGGCTATTTTTCTCTTTCAAGGACAGATTGAAAATTTGAAACATGTTAAAGTACCAGTAACTTCAGTAAAATAAAAAAGAAAGGAAAAAGAAAAAAAAGAAGAGAAACATTCACGAATTCAATAAATGGTATTTTTGTAAAAAAAACACGACCACGTGCAAAGGGAACTGCAGGAAAGTGTGGCAGGACAATGCTTTGACCTGTTCTATGATGATTAAGTTGGTTTCTAATGATATATATATGTTTTCTCTGTTTCAATAATAACGAGGGTGCTTTTTATTGATTCTCTTTTGTGGTGATTTTTTACCAGCACATGATGCAACGATTTAATTTTTCTCTTGCTGCTCTTTGTGCGCGATTTATTGGTCTGATTTATTTTTCGGTTTAAATGTCTCTGATAGACTGTGATTTGATGCTTTTGTGATGCTTTGATTGTATTTTGGCTCTAGATTTCCTTTCTTATTTGTAGCTTGTCTGCACTGCTTGTATTATTGATTATAATTTATAAAAATCGAGATTTTTCATGAAGTTGCAGTAATGTAGTGGGTTTGTGCTCTTAGTTTCCATCGGAGAGATTCAAGGTTCAAGTCATACCCAAAAGACAATATTGCTATTTTATTAAAAATAAAAGAAATTGTCCATAAAATTGCTAGAAACAAGATTCGAACTCAAAACCTCAACATTGGAGTCAACCATCTCTTCCGCTACGCCATCCATACATCAATATATGAAAATATGAGTGAGTCTATGGTATTATGCATATCACGGGTTGTTACCGTGCTACGGCTCTATATTCGAGTTTTCAAATCCTAACTGTCGATCCGAACCGTTCATCTTGTTCTCCATATTAATATGTATTTGAAGACCAAATTTTACATTTTTTGAAAATTTTTTACTATTTTTTTAGATATTTAGAAAATCACTTGATCTGAAAATTCTGGACCATCCAAAAACAGTGATTTTCAATAAATCTAAAAAAATAGTAAAAAAATTTCAAAAAATATAAAATTGGGTCTCCAAACACATATTAATATGGAGAACAAGATGAACAGTTCGGATCGACAATTAGGATTTGAAAACTCAAATATAGAGCCGTAGCACGGTAACAAACCGTAATATGCATAGTACCATAGACTCACTTTGAAAATATTAAATAGAACTGCTAAATAGAGAATGTTATATAGAACCGCTAAATAATCGAGCAATAAAATTCAAAATTAAATAGCCATACAACTTTGCTGGGCTGGGTATTTTTGGAAATAGGTTGCAAGAGAAGGTAGGCCTTTTATATATATATATATATATATATAGGACTTGGTTACGGTGCTATGGTTAGCTAAGAGGCTTCCCGTGCTACGACTCAATATTTGTCTTTTCAAAATTCTAACGGTCAATCCGAACCGTTCATATTGTTCTCCATATTAATATGTGCTTGGAGACCAAATTTTACATTTTTTGAAATTTTTTTACTATTTTTTTAGATTTATTGAAAATCGCTATTTTTCAGACAAATCTGGACCACAAAAAACAGCGATTTTCAATAAATCTAAACAAATAGTAAAAAATTTCCAAAAAATGTAAAATTTGGTCTCCAAACACATATTAATATGGAGAACAAGATGAACGGTTCAGATCGACCATTAGGATTTTGAAAAGTCGAATATTGAGCCATAGCACAGGAGGCCTCTTAGCTACCCATAGCATATTAGCCAAATCCTATATATATATATATATATGAGGAGGGGTCCGATTACACCATTTTTTGGTGACACCGAATAACACTCTCCATTTTCAAAGTTTGCAAAGTCTAAATAGTTGATCCAAACCGTTCAACTTGTTGGATATGTTAAAATGTGCTTGTAGATCAAATTTTACATTTTTTGGAATTGTTTTACTATTTATTAAGTATTTAACAAAATCTCTATATTCAGACCGTTGAATTTTTGTACCCATCTTAATAAATAGTAAAATATTTCAGAAAAATATAAAATTTGATCTACAAGCACATTTTGACATATCCAACAAGTTGAACGATTTGAATTGATTGTTTGAACTTTATAAATATAGGGTGTAACCCGTGTCACCAAAAAAAGTGTGTAATTCGATCCCTTCTCTCTCTATATATATATATGTATATGTCATGGATACAAATTTCGATAATATTTGTGTTATCCATACAAAACAAACTCGATTTAAAAAATGTTTAATCTTCCATTTGATATGTGAAAAACCAAGATGGACCTTATATTTTAATGCTTGTTAGAATCACAGTTTTAAAATACGAAGTTGGACAAATTAGTAAAATCTCGTTGCAGAAGCTTCATGCATGGCAATGCGGCCCATGTGAAAATTTTAAAAATGTGGAGGTGAAGTTTTCAAATTATATTTATATAAACATAAGTGGTACGGTATCAGCTTATTTTACAAAAATGTTCTGGTAAAATTAATAAGTAAAAAAAAAGCTTAAATATAATTAAAATAAAAAACTTTATTCACATGAAAAAAATCATAAAGGAGAAAGCAGAGTACTTGATGGGTTTTTTGTTTCCTCCTTTTTGTATTAGTATGAAACATCGGACTGCTTATTTTTTTATATATTATAGTTTTACATTATTATTTGTATTTATTATAGTTTTACATTATTATTTTTATTTATTATAGTTTTACATTATTATTTTTATTTATTATAGTTTTACATTATTATTTTTATTTATTATAGTTTTACATTATTATTTTTATTTATTATTGTTTTACATTATTTTTCGAGCAATTCTATTCATTTTTTTTGTCATTTGTTTAGACTTATGATTCATAAAGGATATAATATAATATTCAATGTCAATTTTGAATCTCATATAATATTCAATGCAAAAAATTGAAGCGCAATTTTGATGTCAAATATAAGGTTTGATGACATTTGAAAATCATCCCAAATCATCAATTCCTAAATACAACAGTAGAGAAAAAAAAATTTATACATATTTATTTATTATATATTGAAGCAAAAAAGATATTACAAAATTTAAAATATAATACTTATTTGTATCTATTTATTTCTAAAAACTAAAATATAACAAAATTTATAATAGGCACAAAAAAAAAATCTAACTAATAATGCTTTAAAAATTGATTAGATTAGCTGCAATTAAATCTCAAGTCAGCATAGGAATAAAATATTCAGTTCATTAATTTATAATTTTAAATTCTGTAATTGAAATCATTCCCAATTGACAAAATTCTGACTTTATTTAAATTTTTACGTCGATATGATATGGTGGCTCTCCAACAATTCATCATGAGCTCTAATCGTAATATTATTTTGTTTTATTTCAATTTTTTAATAATGTGGTATGATTTGAAAATACTTACTTATTATGCATTATATTTTCTTTATATATTTGATTTCCCCTAACATTCTATTTAATTGTAACCAAGGAAAATAATTGATTCTGTACAAATGCTGAATTTAAAAAATGGATTTGTTTTCATGATTACTTGTAGTAATAATGCCAAATTTAGAAAGTGAATTTGTTTCATGATTTGTTGTAGAACTATATATTGAGCTAGGTATGCGTCTTTTATATTTGAAAAGTCATGCAATATGCAATATGAAGCATGAAACTACTGAGTAATCACATTTTCCGCATGAAACTACCCAAGTAAATCAATTTTTTTTTTTTAGGTTTGAACTAACTAAAAATCATAACTTTTTGTCATAATTAATTTTTCATTCTTCATATTATTGAAAAGATAAATTATGTTACAACTAAAAAATTCATACTTCAAAAAATTCAAACCATACGTGCTAAATAACCAACATTCGTACTCGTACGAAATTAGCTTGGGTCCGATGACCATTGGACTCAAAGTGGTTCCAATATGGGTTCTCTCACCGTCGGATTAACTTGCTTTAGGATTCGTGTGTACGGATTTTAAAGCAAATGTGAAATTGCGGGTGCGAATTCTAAAGCAGATCTGACAATGAGAGAACCCTTTGGAACCACTTTGAGAATCCGATGGCTATTGGACCCAAGCTGTTTCCTATTCGTACATATTGGGTATAACTCACTTTATTTCATAAAAAAAAAAACTAACAAAACATTGCAAAGTTAGTGCTGGACCAAATGAAAATAGTTAATTTCAGGATCATGTAGCTTGGATTCAGTTACAAAACAGTAGTTATATATATGTGACAATAAGAAGGTCAATACAACAGAAATTTAGGTCATAACATAACAACCTCCATTTTTAACCAAGTATCTAAAAACAAACTAAACATAAAACAAACATAAATTTCAATATAAACTAGAAACATGCTATAAACAAACCAGCAGCGTACGTACTTGTGGAAAGCTTGAACTTTGCAATTGAAAGAGGCTTTGTTGCCATATAACAAAAATTATATGACACAAGCTTATAACATATATTGTGAAAAATAAAATGTACAAAGATTTTTAGACACTAATAGAATTGTAAGTCATGATATCTAAAAAGCACTTGGTATAATACCAGTTCACGAGTCCATATATTCATTGTCGTTATTGCATGTGTACAGAAACCGTAATAATAAGGTGGGCATTAATAAATATAAAGAAAATAGATGTGGAGTCCCTTTATCTGATAATTGCTTCTTACGTATTTGCATTGCCTAAAACCACCACTTACAAGGAAATAAAATTTTTTAAAATTAAACAAAAGTTTTTTTTTTATTTGGTTATATATATAGTAAACCCAGTTGGATCTCTATTTTTTAACATTTCTTTTATATGCTGAAGATCCATCTCCTGTCAAATCAAGAAGCAATGATCGGTACTGCATCTAACAAATATAGTTCCCATAACGCACGTTCGTTGCTTGCAGGGAACACAATTAATTAGACATAAAGATATTAGCTTATTTTGCTTAAAAATTGAAGAAAATTATCCACGGTACATATCGAGTGATAAATCTTCAAGAAAGGTCGTCCTGCAAAAAGCCTGGTGAGACTTTTTTCATCTAAATGATTCTTATTTAGATACAATTTTTTTATGTGCAGCATATTTACCGTATTTGGCACATTACACCAATCCTTGAACCTAGTAATCTTTAAGGACATGTCCTCTACTGATTCACAAGTGAACATAAACTAGAGGAAATAAGGAAAGGGTAGAGGAATCTCGATCGAAAGGACTCGAGGATTGAACTTCTTGCAACAATTGATCCATTTTCTGACAAGATCACATAAGCTATAATCATGAAATTTCATTTTAACCGCATGGATATAAGAGGATTCACGATGGTTTAGCACCATGTTACCAAATGTTTTGAATTTTGCATAACTTTCTTTTGTATTGCCAAACGAGATAATGAGGTCCATTGGTTTGTCCACCTCTTTGATATAATGCATTTTTGTATGGCCTCTTTTGAAAGAGGTGTTCTAATTATGTATTATGAATTTGCTTCATTTTTGAGGTTTCCTCCAACACCCTATTCAATTGTCACTAATACAGAACTTGAAAATTATGTATGCTTCCACGATGTAGTGCTATTGGTGTAATTAATAAAGTTTTCCATTAATGTTATGATGTCTTTTATATTTGAAAAGTCATGCCATTTCAACTGTTAAACTACCTACATGATCACATTGTTTGGGAGCTTTGAACTAACTTAAACACCACACCATTTCTATTCTGCTTGGAGACCAAATTGTACATGTTTTTAAATTTTTTTTTTACTATTTTTGAAAATCATTGTTTTAATATGATAAAAAAATCTGAAAATTAAATTGTGATATTTGTGGCACAAAAATATTGTAAAGTTGGAATCTTCCTCTTTTTTGTAATTTTGTGAGAAAACAACAAAGTCGGTTCAACCAATTAACATTCCTGGAAAAGCTTGAATTCCGTAATTATTAGTAAGAGGAGGGTTGAAATGTGTCTCTATTTTTCATTCCTTCATGCGGTCTCCAAATCTGAGTTGCATGCTTATAAAAAATTAAAATCAATTCTCCTTCCCCTCACTTTTTAAATCGTTTTCCCTCCCTTTTTTCTTTCTTCTTTTCTTCCTCTTTTCGTTCTCCAACAAATTTTGGTTGTGTTATCCATCCCCTCTTGTTCCTCTTGTGAACCTGAATGGATACACCTCGGCATATTGACCTCATCTTGCGCTTGTCTCTCCCGATATATATTATATTATTATTTTTATTTTTATTAAAATTTATTATTACTTATAGTTATATTTGTATAATAATTTATTTGATAAAACTCGTTGCATTTACAAAATCAGATAATCTAATAAAATTCGAAATCTAACAATTTTATATGTAATTAGATAATTCTGAATAAAAATAAAGTGAGGCTATGGTACTATGCATAGTGAGGATTGGTCTATACTATTTATCAATATCTTTATTTTGAAAGTTCAAATATTCGATCAAAACCATTTTAACATGATGTCCATATGACAATATACTTGTAAATCATAATTTTATATTTTTTTACAAGTTTTTACTATTTTTTGAAACAGTAGAATATCACTTGATCTAAAACTTATAGATCACTCAAAAGTAGTGGTTTTCGACCTATATAAAAAATAGGGGAGGGATTCAATTACACTATTTTATGGTGATACATCTTGACACCATCTGTTTAATTATAAGTAATATTTGTGTATTCAAAATTCAAACAGTCTTTCTGAATGGTTCAACATGATATTCATATTAAAATGTGTTTAGAGACCAAATTTTACAATTTTTTGAAGTTGTGTACTATTTATTTAGATTTTTTTTTAAATTGCTGTTTTTCAATGATTCATAATTGTCTAAAAACAACAATTTTGTATACATCTTAATAAATACTTAAAAATTTCCAAAAAAATGTAAAATGTGATCTCCAATTGAACAATTTAATATGGAGATCATGTTAAACGTCGGATCAAATGTTTGGCTGTAGGATTCCGTCCTGGTTTTATTTGTTGTTTGTCTGCTATGCACTTGTATTTCTGCATCTTTTCGTTGTCCATCTGATGCTCTTTCGGTGCATGGTCTGTTTTGCTTGTCGCCTGCATTCTTGGTTGCACTAAATCAGACAAGGTTCTTTCGGCCAAAATTCAACAATAAATCCCCCATTTCTTTCTTCTCAGTGGCTTGGGAGTTTTGTGGCAAGTAATCCACCCGTTTCTTTATTTTTTGCTGACTATTTAACTTTTGCTTTTTTTTTCAGGGTTTATTTGCAATTTAGGGAGCGATTTCTGTGGGATGTTCTTTAGTCAGCTTTTAGGTATTCAATTCATTTTTTAGGTTCTTTGTGAACATTGTTTGTAGTAGGAATTCTTTTTTGCTTGTTCTTAGATTTATTAAGTCGCTGGACTTGTTTGCATTCATGTTCAATTATTGCTATCAATCAAAATTGGTTCTTTCCATTCATCGTATATCTACCTCAACAGCGTATCATTCAATCATTCATACTTCCCAATTAGTGGCTTTACATACTTCCCAACTTCGTTTTCTGGACAACTGATATCTGGTTTCTACAATAACGTATCACTGTTAATCTTTTATCTTATTCATTTAATCCTCCCACATTCCATGCAAATATTTTCAGTTTAGTAAAATATTTCATTCTGACACAAACAACTTCAATATAGTAAAGGAAGACACGGTTACATATAACCCCCCAAACAAAAGATTTCCCTTCTGAACATAGAACTACTAATTACAGATTAAACTTCCTTATCCAGTTCCTCTAAACCTCCACATGCACAACCTTCCAAAATAATAAAAAAAAAACTTTTTAAAATCACGACAAAAGGGAAACAAAAATCCAATTTAAAGCATTAATACTCTTGGATCTGTGTCATCTTCAGTGGCGTATTACTTTTGGAGTACTTGTTGCTTTTCTTTGAGACCCATATTGCAATTTGTCTGCAGTGTCTTGTGTAAACCTTGATTGGGGTGGGCTCTGTGAAACCAGGTGGTGGGCTTGGTTCCATCTTTTCGTTCTGTTGGGCTTGTTGGTGGGCTTCTTTTAACTGGGCCTCCATGTGATCTTGCTTGAAATCCTTTTAAGCTTCCAGCGGTGCGGAAAAAGTTAGCCACGGTTGAATATTACATTTCCCAATGGTATTAAAAGGAAACTGTTAAATGGGCCTCGTTGGTTCTGCTGCCGACAGTTTTCACCCACAGTTTAATGAACACGTATCCTCTGCATTAACTCAAAAGGGAATCTTTTGAGTTAATGCATTTGGACCGTCTGATTTTAACACAGAATTTTCAATATTAGTGCGAATCTAGTTCGCACGAATTTTGAAGATGATCGGATGGTCCACATTCATTAACTCAAAAGATTCCCTTTTGAGTTAATGCAGAGGATACGAACTCCAGTTTAATGGGTCTTGATGGTCAACCAATTAATTCTCTCTCTAGATTTTTCTTCTCTGATCTTCTATTTCCTTCTACCTCATAATTCTTATCCCAAACATCCTGTTGAGCCAACCTATCACTCAGAACTTTCCCCCTCTCTCTCTCTTTTTGTTGTTTCTCTAATAATGTCAGGAGTAGCTTTGATAGCAGGAGGGTTGTTTGCATCTGCCATCATTGGCAAGGTGATTGATCTAGGGCGCACCTACCTCGGTGACAATTATAAATTGCACACTAAGACCAGGGAGATGCTCACAAACTTGGAGATTCAACTTCCTCAAATCCAAAGCGTGATTGAAGCAGCCGAGAAGCAGCAAATTAGTAACAAGAGTCTCAACACATGGCTCGAGCAGCTCAAAGATGCTGCGTATGAGGCAGAAGATGTTCTGGATCACTTTGAGGCCAAGAGGACTCGTGGGAGTACCAAAGGAAAGGGTAAGGTTAGTGAAATTGCCTCCTCATCTGGTAAGATGGTTAAAAATATGGTTTCTCCTGATAAAGATTTGAAGGAGTTGAAATATGTTGTTAAGAAGTTTGATAAGCTGTGCATGGGAGATTTCATTAAAACTTTACAAGCTCATGGTGATAAAGGAAAAACAACATTTGGGTATTAATCTTGGTGGAAATCTTTAAATCCACCACAGTGAAAAGTTCGCTCTTTCAACTTCCAGCAAAAAGGAGGCGATCCCAAACCCAAGCCGCCCCATGCCAAAGATAGACAATAAGAATGTGGAGATACACAATTAACAAAATATATAAATTGTTGAGATACACAAGCTGAAGACAATTAGGATACACAAGCCGGAGACAATTAGAATATCTTTTTTTTTAACAGATTTACCTTTCCTTTTCTACTTATGGCAATAGAGCGATTATTTTGTTGTTTTTGAGGAATATATATAGGAGATGGGTTAGTTACGAAATAAAGCGACTATTTTACTTCATGCTCATATTTTGAGATTTTAAAGTTCAAAACATCGATTTGAACTGTTCATCTTGTTCTCCATATTGAAATGTCCTTAGAAACCAAATTTTACATTTTTTAGAATTGTTTTACTATTTATTAAGCAATTTTGAAAGTCACTGATCTAATGGTCCAGAAAATTTTACTGTTTTTTACTGTTCACAGCAAAACAATCATTTTCAAAAATGCTTAATAAATAGTAAAAAAATAAAAAAAAATGTAAAATTTCGTCTCCAAACACATTTCAATATGGATTAAACATCTAATGTTTCGGATTGGTCGTTTGGACTTTTAAAATAAAAATACGGCGTGAAGTAGAAACGTGTTTTACTTCGCAACTCACCGTAGCTCATCTCATATATATAGTATCCAATTTATGTTTTGTTGAGCTCTTGTGTAATTGTACATAATTTTGTTGGATAATAGTATCCAATTTTGAGCATATATGTCATATAATTATGAATTGTATATTGTCATATATAATTGTCTAACTAAAGTGATCAATAAGGATTAAGGATATGTGATAATCTATGTATTCATTACAGTGTGGTCTATAGATGTGTAGACAAATACAGATGGACTAAATAAGGATATGTGACAAAGCCTTAATTACTGATGGACTGATTATGAGACTGTTACAAATCAGGAGAATCGCTTTTCAGGATGTTTTGTGCGGGCCGCAGAATGCAACCTGGAAGTTACAACACAATTCAGATATTTAACCGAGTGTTGGGCAGGTCGCAGGAAGAGTTTTGGCAGGCCGCACAAAATGTGTTAATTTAGAAAAAGTCGGCTCTGAGGGAAATAAATCTGTTGTGATTATGAAGGGATTGCAGGATTCTGTTATTTCAAATTCATCCATTTATCTGTCTAGAGATTTGTGCATAAAAAATAATTATTGTTGAGATTTGCGCATTCCAAAAAGTTCAAGATTAGATTTGAAATCACAGGGTTCTGCGATCCCTTGAGAATCACAGCAGATTTTATTTCCGGTTCTGAGAACGTGTCTGGAACTTTGTGAAGTCTGTGTGGGTTGTACACGTGTCGCCATAAATGTTTCCCTTTTTAAATCATAGAATTGCTCTTAGACCTTGTTGATTGGTCCAAAAGGCACAAGATACAATCAACTCACAGAATCTGAACATTTTTTAATTAGAGAGAGATACAGATTTGTCTAGATTTTGTTGTAAATATTTGCATTAGTAAATCTAGATTTACATAATTTTGTTTTTATAACTGATTTGGTGTATATTTCACTGTATTTTATGTGATTGATACTTCAAATGATATAAAACTAATAATTCATGAAGAATAATGAACTAATACTTAAATTAAAGGGAATATGTGATACGCAAGGTTCCATGAGGCGAATCAGGGCTGAAAAAGGGCAAAATGGCATGCAAGTCCTGATTTAATACAAAAGAAATTAAAAATCCATCGGCAAAAGAGCTGCAAGTCCTTTTTTCTTTTTCTTTTTTTTAAATTTCCTCTTTACAGCCCTTTTCCGCAAAAGAGCAAAAGGGCTTTTAAAAATAATGTCAGGCAAATTGATGTATAGATATGGCCTTTAAATAAAGGGGCTACGGCCCACAGATCAAAATGTGGCAAATTGATATCAATGATATGAACTTCCGTTCTATGATGGATTCAAATTATATCTAGTATAGAAGTTCATATGTTAGTATGGATTTTGAAAGTAATTGTAAATTAAACTAATATGTCTATATTGTTTATGAGTGCTCACATTACAATTGTATTTCAGTTGGGTCTAATAATTATTCCTAGTGCAACATATTTTTCCAAAACACATTATTGATGAGTTTAATAATCACTTCGTTTTGCAGGAGGTTATTGGTAGAACATTGCAAGTTACTGATGATATTTGGGTTTACAAAAAGCATAGTTATTGCATTTGTTTAACAAATAATAACAAATATCTAAAAGTATAATTTTCACGTGAAATTATTTCTTTTCTTTCCTATTATAGACATTTCAATAAAAAAATATAGATGAATTCAATTATTTTCAATTTTGATTCTGATGAATAATTGAACATCAACTCTTTTGAAATATATTGACTGAAATCAATTGACTATATGAGGGTGCAATTATCACCTCCTAACAAATTAATGCAAACCAATTCATCATAGTTAAAACTACTCAAGGCGAATTATATTGAAGGACTTGACATAATAAGAAATGAAATTTATAAAGCAACAAACATTTCTTGAACATATATGGACCACAAACCATTTCAATGACCACAATACATAATTTTTTTCTCATCCCATTTTACTCTTCTATATATCTACTCTACAAAAAGCATGAATGAATATCATAAATAATTATATTCAGAAACACATTAAAAATTAGAAAAGATTCCTCACTATCATTAATTCTTTATTTTCAATTCTGACATGGACCATGTTAATATGCAATCAATGTGACACTAGTAATTGAAGGTTCCACATCTTCTTTAATACCTTCATTCTCAGATCATACATGTAAATTCGGGATCTCATAGCAAAGGCCAAAAAATCCTTATGTTCCCATATCCAAATTTGATGTCGATGTGATGTACTTGTGACCATATAGCTTCCTCAAGGAGATGCATAATATGAGCATTCCAAGATTATAAGCATAGACCAAGTATATAGGACTTGTAACCTTTAATATATTCTCCACAATCCGACACCCAAAAGATGTTTTCTCCGCATACAACTGAAGAACCCAATAATGTACCTTTTATCGGTCCATGAACCATTTTCCTCTTATCACTATTACAATTCATAAAATGAAACTACTATTTTTTGTAAATTAATCACAACAGAAAACACCTTCATAACTAAAAATTCAGTTATACCAAAAAAAAAGATATCTAACATTCACCATAAATTTAACTCATAGAAATACCAAGTAATATTGAACAATTAAATATTGACATATAATCGATATAATTATAAGTTTTATATTAATAAATTGCAAGTAAATAAAATTAAAAACACAACAATAAATATCCCTCATGTTGGATGTGCAATTTCATCTGTCGGGAGTTTGGAGCGACAAAGGGGGCAAGTATTGTTATTTCTAAGCCACAACATTATGCAAGTTCTGTGAAATAGGTGGTCACATGGCAAAGTTGTCACTGCTTCGGTATGTTGCGTACACATGTTCTCCAGGCAGATTGTACATTATTCCACCACGGCATCCCTTGAAAGGACAACATTTGGAAAGGAATTAAGAACATGCTGGGCTGCGGGGCTGCCATGGACCTTTTGCCTCTTATCACTATTTAGCTCCATGGCTAGGACCACCGAAACCAACTTACAATCTGGCAATAACAATTTCTGTTTAACTTGTAGGTTTATATTTTTTATGCTTAAAAATACACTTTGTTTATTTCTTTGATTTTCTCCAATATTTTATACAAGCTACCAAGCAATAAGAACGAAATTTTATTCACAATTACCGAGATATTGGATGTTCCAAGATATGTTTAAAGTGTTTGCTTCTTAAGATATAGTAGTTCTTATAAATAATTCCATGTGCATTCTATATATAATCTCATATTTGAGAAGTCATGCCGTATGGATCATGCAACTACTTCAATAATCATACTTTCTAGGATGTA
The DNA here is from genome assembly GCA_033356055.1 of Carex pumila. Classification (NCBI taxonomy): domain Eukaryota; kingdom Viridiplantae; phylum Streptophyta; class Magnoliopsida; order Poales; family Cyperaceae; genus Carex; species Carex pumila. The sequence goes on along the minus strand of JARJHM010000337.1, from coordinate 306,429 downwards.
CAACTGAGATCACACTTATTGATGAGTGCTATAATGACTATTGTATTCCATTCCAATTAGGTCTAATAATTATTTGTTTTTTGAGGAAAAATAAGGATCTAGTCCTTATTTGTTTTATTAATCATAAAAAGTTTCAACATCAAACCAATTACAAAAACTTAATGTTATTCAACCTAGTTGAATATTATAAAAAAGACTGAAAAAAGGAAAATATAAATTTGTCAAAAGCAGGGTTTAAAATGCAAAAATTATAAAACTCTTCTTGTCAGTGAGGAGAGATGCACTGTTGTTGATCTTCCGCCATCTCTTCTTATGCCACTTTGCACTGCTCTTTTGAAAATACGATACCATCCATTGTTGTGCACCATCATCATGTAACTTCCTTCTCCAATTTGTATTCAATATCTCTGTCATTGGTACCGGTCCTTGTACCAGTAAGTAATTCATCACTGTGATTGACAATTCTCGTACCAGTATTCATAATCTCCACTGTTTTCGGTCACCAATATCTGGTCTCTTACCAGTAAGCAATTTCCTCTGATGTTCAGTATGTTTCACAATTTTACCAAGTTATAATACCATCCATTGTAAAATTGTAAAATTTTCTGTCTTATCTTCTCTGGTCCAGCTGCACCATCCTTCTCTTGTCACTTTTATTGATATCAATCCTTGTGCCAGTAAGAGATTTCATAGCTCTTGCACTTATTTGAATCATCTTTTGTGTTAGTGTGCATAATTTCACTGCTCTTGGACCTCCATTGCCAATTGCTGAACATTTTTAGATTGATCTCTAAAAATTCTATTGCATCTTTCTCTCCAACAAATGAACATGGCCAATGAACATTGATCTCTAATAATTATTTGTTGTTCAACATATTTTTCAAAACACATTAGTTGACTTCGCATGGGGTTACTGGTCAAACATGATAACCTTTTCAGAAAAATAGGCTGATGATGTTTGGCTTAGAACGAACACCTATGAAGACATTTATTGAATTTATTTAACAAATGATAACAAGGATAAAAATGTCAGTTCTCCTCATAGTGAAATTATTTCCTTTCTATTATGTATACATTTCAATAAAACATTAGAGATGAATTTCAATTCTTTTTTATTTTGATTCTGATCAACAAAGTTTAACTGGAAATCATCTTTAGTAGATTATATTAAATTGAATTCTAGTGAATTCTTTAACTGTTTTGTTCCGATCACACCATTATTATTATTTTTTTTCTTTTTTTTATTATTATTTACTCATTTCTTTTAATATAAGCCAAATAAAAAATATCAACAAAAAATAGCTAACAGAAATGTGAATATTATCAATTAAGAGGAGTAAAGCTAGGGTGCTTAAGCTCAGCAAGCCATGAACTTAACTCTAACATCGTTAGATATTCGTTTAAATTCATGCAATAACCTCTATCCGACCATGCTGTCTCGCGTCTCCTCATCAATCCAGATTCAATCTCAATTCACATTCATTCACCATTGAACAATACATAAAGAATATTAGTCAGTCAGAAGTCACAAGAAAACCATAGAAGGGAGAATCGGCGCAACTCGGACATAAATAGGTAAGTCGATAGATTTTGTTTTACTGGTATGAACCAAAGGAGAGACCAGTCGTGGTTTATTTTCTGGTGCTCATAAGGTGTTTGGCAGATTAACATAGTGAAGTTAAGTTATGGTACCTTTTTCATTTTATTAAACAGAAAATAAAATAAAAAGTGACGAGGAATAAATTATAAACCTTGAATTTTGTACCATTATGAACCACCATACATCCAATGTGGTACGGTCTCTTTTTATAACAAAATAATTATTTGTTGAATAGAATACAAAAGATATTTACATTGGCTCACAGGAGGATGAAGTTTTCTCAACCCTACAACCAAGCCACTGTGCGTTGATTCTCTAAAACCACACCAGATTACAAAGCTAGACCGAGCCCGCTTGGATTCTCTTCCCATATCCAACAAATCTACAGCTCTAATGTGGTACGGTCCCTTTAATTTAAATCTGTATAATTTAAAGCTAGTAGACAAAATAGAACGACACACAAAGTATGACAAAAAAAGAAAAGAAAAAAGATCTTGCAGACAATTATTACGGATAAAAAAGGAAAGCTCCTGTCCAAAATTAATTTGGAAAATAATACTGTAATATAGTAAAAGTTGTTACCCAAAAGCAATTCAGAAACCTCTAACAAAAAAGACATTCATAACAAATAGATCATTAGAACACCTAAATTATATATCTAAGAACATGAGAAATTCATCGTGATCTAACCGGATTGGCAAAATATATATCTCCTCAGAAATAGGAAAACGTACGCCTTTATCAAGAAACATACATAATTAAATGGAATAAACAAGATTTCTTTTTTCGCTCACTTACATTATTATAAAAAGATAACATGAAATTATACATAATCGTAAAATATCTCTAGACAAAATAATATATACTAAAAAGGACCACTCTAACTTAATTAACAACTAAAATTAAAGAAGTTTTACATGATCTCAAAATTTCAATAGAAGAAATAATACCAAAAAAAAAGACCACCGAACTTAATTAGCAACTAATTAACATGAAATTTTACCTAATCCCAAGATTTCTCTAGACAAAATAAACCAAACAAAAAAAGACTACTGCAACTTAATTATATCGCTTTCCAATGCAAAAGTGCCACAACTGCCGTCTACTCATACATCGTGAACTCATCCTTTGTCACTTCCATTTTTTCTTTATTATTATGATATTTCTTTATCATTTGAACAAATGGTATGATATCAATAATAAAAAATGGATTTTTTTTTTTTTCAGTTGGTATCTTGGATACCAGTTCCCGCTTCTTGAGTGGCGTTAATTGTAGCTTCAAAATAAAATACTATTGGCGGCATAAGCCGAGATATTTCTATCCCCAAAGACATCATTTGAGCAAGTGGGGGTTGGATAGTGAATGATGTCTTGGGGGATAGAAACACTATTCTTACTCATTTGAGCAAATGCTAATATATCAATGTATTTCCCTCTTAGGGATAGAAAATTGGAAGGATTTTTTTTTAAAGATTAACTAGCCAAGTTGTTTCATACAATAAAGTGAGATATTTTGCGATACCGGCGACAACTAACAATTATCTCAGAAGGTGAACTTGAGGCTAAGAATGAAACAAAGAACTCTAATAAATGTACCAATTTTGGACGCTCACTATTAAACTTATTTGATTTAATCTGATCATATTAATTAACTAAATAAATGAGAAGTTGACTATTAATGACTATTATATCCTAAATTGAAACTACTATTTTTTGTCCAATTCACAACACAAAATTCCTTCATAACTAACAATTCAGTTATACCAAAGAAAAAAAGATATGCAATATTCACCATTATTCAACTCATAGAAATACCAAGTGATATTAAACAATGGACTATTCACATATAATTCATATAATTATAAGTTTATACTGATAAATTGAAAGTAAAAACAAAAAAAAACAAAAAGCCCAATGTTACATCTCTCTCATTCTTGATATGTAATTTCATCTTTGGAGAGTTTGGAGCGACAGAGGGGACAAGTGTTGTTATTGCTAAGCCACAACACAATACAATTTTTGTGAAATATGTGGTCACATGCCAAAGTTGTCACCACTTCGCTTTGTTGCGTACCCATTTTTTCCAGACAAATTGTACATTGTTCCTCCAGGGCATCACTTGAAAGGATGACAGTTGGCAAAGAATCAAGAACATGCTGCGCTGTGGGGCTGCCACCACTCTGATTCGAAACGTTGGTCTCTGGCACCTCAGGTGTTGGGTAAACAGTCATAATCCCAGCCTCATTAGAATGCGGAACAGGATCTTCGTGAATATAACCCTGCATAGCTGACATGTAGGCCTCGCGATACCAGGGTTGTATTGTGTCGCGTAGATAAACAACACGGTACCCATCATTTTGCGTCATGTCAGGAACACGGAATGCGATATAGTTGGTCGTCTGCATCATTTCACCTATCTTGATTGCTTACTTTATATAAGTCTGTATAGGATATAATGAAAATATTAGTCACCTATATATAACTAAACGTGTTTAAATATATATAAGGAAAGATATGTTATCATCTAAAATTGTTTGTTACCTAATATACTCTTGTCTTGAAATGCATCTAAACTAATGCGTGGCATACCAATTTTAAATATGTACGAAAGAAAAACAACTCTTTTAATTTAATTGAAATTGTATTTATGGAAAGCTGACTTATTTAAATAAATTATAACGTTCTTTTAATAGTGCTCATTTTATTTTAATGAAGTAAACATACTTATATTTATGGTGTCGTATGTGGTAATTTCAGGTCAAAATTAACATAGTTATGATGAATTAGCAGTGGAGCGTTATTTCTAAAGATTAGAAGTTCAAGTGCATATTTGTCACAAAAAAAAAATGAAGGATTAAAGTGAAAATGTGATTTTTTCTTAATTGATTAAGATATTCATGTAAGATTAGCCAATGACATAATTACAGAATTAAAATTACTTTCCGGACAAATTTATACAACCAAAAAATCAACTGAAAAGAAAGTCAAAACCATAAAATAACAACAAAAACGAATGACCGAATGTTGAATTATTCTCTAATATGTACCTGGTGCGCCGCAGCCAATTGAGTACTTAAGGGACGAGAAAATTGGAATACTAGAGCAAGAGATATTAAGCATTTGAAGAATAAAGAAGATCGACAATATATATATATATATATATATATATATATATATATATATATGAGAACACCGGGCCAGTTAAACACTAATAATAGCAATTATCTATTTCAGATATTTTCAATGTGCCAAAAATAAAAACCAAGAATAATGTTTCTATTTCCCAAGCCATCATTCTCCATCATTTTCAACTGAATAATGTTTTTATCGGACCGTTATTTTCTCCGCTTTCCCTTTATAGTAACCCAATTCTCCAATTGCCCGAATTAGAATTCTCAAAACTAATTGCCTAGATAAAAGAATCCAGTTGTCATAATCCAACCAAATTAGAAACCAAACGAGAGCGATCAATCTTAGACAAGTGTTCGGTGATTCATCGTTGGCGATAGTTCCGACAATTTTGACGATCCTAACTTGGGAGCATCCTCCTGACTGAAGAGTAGAGTCGTTGTTATTTAATATTTATTATTATAATATGTGTTATTTATGTTTAAAATATTTTATTTATAATTTTCAAAATTCTATATATGTCACTGTCGAAAACAAAAGTTTCTAAATAATTAATATCATCTCAAATAAAAATCAAGAGAAATGAAATCGTAAAATTATCCCTTTTGTCTTATATTTGATCAAATTTATCTCTATTGTTTATTTTATTCTTATGTATTTAACCGCATTTATATCCATTTTTAACTATATATTATCAAATATCTCAAATGTGCGCAATCATTATATGTCGTAAATATTTTTATTATTATTTTAACATTATTAAAATATACTACATATGTATCATTCAATTCATATCATCGTCTGAATATTTTTTCCAATTTCTTCATTTGTACTTCATTCATATTACAGAATTACAATCAATTATATAACTAACATACTTTTATAATCATAAAACACATGCATGTGACTCATATTGCATGTTGGACTTCTCCATCATATGTGAATCAATTTGTAAAGTTGATTTGAATATTGGTATTGCGTATTTGATTATGATGACATATTTGATGAGAGAGTGGGTATGAGATTGGATTGTGATTTGTAATGTAATGGAACTGTGTTGTGAAAGTTGAATGCACGCTGATCTATTAGATGGTGCACATATTGTATCTCTATATTGCACAAGTATCAGTTTACATACTAAAGATGCACGCTGAAATATTTAGGAATTATTTACGATTTAACTTAGGCATACTTTTGGGTTGAATTAATTGGCTATGTAAATTGAAGCTTAATGTTTCAATATCTTGTGTTCAGACGGTAAATCTTGATTTACATTTAAATTTATTTAAAGAAAATGAAAAGCTGGTTCTTCATTTGTTTTCTAACATTTGGAGCTTGTTGAACACCATGTATCACCACATCAATTGCAATCCATTAATTTATTGTACCAATATATCAAATTGTTACTAATGCAATATGAATTATCTGCATTTGTAACAAAAAAAATAATAATAAAGAATTCCTACTTTTTGACTGTTTCTTCGTTTTTACTTTGATATGCATTTAATAGTCAGCCAACACAAATTAAATCATTAATTCCACCTCTGTTCTATTTCTTAATTACATGTTTAATTAGTATAAATTAACAGACTTTTTCTTACTAATAGATTTGTTTTTCATGAATTACATGCACTATTAGTTGAACGTATTACGTACACAAGTTTGAACCTTAAGCTGAGGTTATATAATTTGTTTTCCTATTTTCTTAACGTACGCATGAAAGCTTTTTGTTATCTCACCTGTGATATGAAAAAGGGGTGGGGTTGAACATTGTGACATCTTGTAGGTACACTTATGCTTGCAAACCCTGTAAATTATCCCTGCAGATAACCATATATAATGGCTATATGTAACAATTATATTTTATATTGACATAATTGAAAATTAAATATTTCTAACTTTTACCATGGATATAATCATGGAGTGATCAGGATATATAACCAGACTTTTCTTGCTGTACAATTTGTACCTAGATAAATAGAAGCAAATGCTTATCAAAGAGTGCAATTTCATCTTCGATTTTTAGCGCTGTATCACTTCCCACTGCAGTCCTGATCAGGATATATCACTTCCCATCTCCTATTCACATTTTGACAATAACTCCACGATAGAACATTCCATCGCTGTGAGTTCATCGAACCGCTCTATCGCATCTATTTCTTTGATGTTGAATTATACAAAAGAAGGTTAATTTTTTTTTTTTTTTTAGGGTAGGGTGATAACTTGCCATCCTACATTTTGATTAATAAGAAAGTTTTTTACAGAAGCTGAAGTGGACTTATAATAACAGCAACATATACACTATTGACATATCACTTTAATATTCCTATTGTGCTGAATTTAAGAAATAACTTAATAGAAAATGCAAGCAATTGTATATAAATCAGCAGTGACTCGCCCATTGTTGAATATCCATAGCCACCTTGTTACATAGTATGCGGATGGACTTTGATTTATCGTTGAAGATTCTATTGTTTCTCTCTTTCCAGATTGTCCATAGTCCTGCTGCCCATGCTATTTCCCATGTTTGTACACCTTGTATCTCAATTATGATTTGCCTAAAAAAGGGTTAATTATATATATAAAAAATTGTGAAACAAAAATATAAAAGATTTTTGCAGCTAATTAATTTAACTGGACATAATGATATCTAGAAAGGGCTTGGTATGATACTGGTTCACAAATCCATATTTGTTGCTGTTATGAAAACGCATTTATCATAAAAGAAAGGGCTTCGTATGTATGGAAACCGTTAGGTGGATATTAATCTATGCGTTTGTTATTATCTGATAAATTCGGCTACTCAGTAAAAAACTAATTTCCATATTTTCATTGATTAAACTCTCGAACCGGATTAAATCTCAGCGATTCGCTAACGCTAATTACAAAGCACAGTAAGTGTTCTTAACAAGTTTCATTAACATTTTTTCATCCCTACATCTATTTCTCGATAGGTCGTGAATCTCATTTCTCAGTTGCTATATTCCTATTTGAACTTTGTCAGTGATTACATTTGTGTACTACATTATAATTCGACGTGATTTCCAAAAACTGACAGTTTATTTCAAGTTCCTGCGCATCATTAAAGGTTCGCTATAATTTCTCAGGTTTGGTTAAACTGTCACCCATGTCTTCACTATTTTTGCCGTCGACTTGCATCACATATCTAGTTGTCTAAAAACCACAGAAGAACAAGTTTTCAATACGAAATAAAGTGTTAGTTCAGCTATTGAATTATTCATAAAAGTATTAAACGACATATTTTCAATGTCATAAATGATTGTTAAATAATGTTTTATTGCAGCCTGCAAAAGACAAACAAAATGAAGTTATATAACTTAATAAAAGTAATTACAGTTAATAAAATAGAAACTTGACTCCTGTTTCTTGCTAAAAAAAACTAAATAAAAGTAACAATAACAAGCAACATATGCATTCTTTGTGATATACTTGAATTGCTCCAAACCTCGGTGGAGAAGTAACTAAAATTTAGAGAAAAATTAAGTTTTTTTTCTTTTAATTAGTTAGATCTATATTACCATAGATAATTCTTGTTTTATATGCTCAGTATTCATCTCCTGTCAAATTAAAAAGAAATCAATCAATATATTTGGTCCTCTTATAAAAATTAAACAAATTAGAAATAGAAGGACAACAAGATATTAAGTAGGAATTTACCTGAGAGCCACGCTTCTTATTAATAGGCCTCACACTGCACTCAATATATAAAGCACACAACAAAACAAATCAGATAGGAAATGATTTCAAATAAGAATTGGAAGACATGATAATAGCAAGAAATTTTACCTAATTCGTAAATTTCTCTAAACACAATAATACCAAACACAAAAAGGACTACAGCAACTTAATTATATCCCTTTAAATTGCAAAAGCTCCACAACCATCATCCACTCATCTGCCGTACACTTATTTGTCCTTCGCCACATACATTTTTTATGTTAAAAAATACACTTTGTTTATTGTTTTTCAATTTTATCCAATATCTTATACATATGTTATATGTTAGATTATTGATGAACAAGTTTAATTTGCTTCTTAAAATATACCAGTTCTTATAAAGGATTCCATGTGATGTGGGTTCTATATATAATTTGACGGTTAAGAAGTCATGCTGTTTGAACATACAACTAACTCAATAATCACACTTTCTGAAATGTCACGCTAAATCACACTTATTATATTTTCTTTCCTCTTTGTTATTATTATTTCATAATTTGTTTTAAATCTTCTTTTAATTTCGTTTAAGTTTATCCTTTTAAATTACACTAGTTTACATATATGATTTGATTAACTAGCACGGGAATATTTGTAACACAAAAATGTTGACCAAACTACATTAGCTACACCATTAATATCTCCAAACACTAGCTAAATGGGAATGTCAATATTAGCCATGTTAATTGTAACTAAACAAAATTTGATATATAAATAGCATTTAAATAAACTTAAAAATAACCATTTTGCCACGAAATTTGCCCTGAAAAAAATCTTTAGTCTCCTGTTTTGGAAGATGTGTTTGGTCGCACCAATTATTTATTGTAAACAAATTTCCGAATATGTATAAATTGATAATTACATATATGATACAATTATTAGTTGGATAATAGTGCAAGATAAATTCCCGAATATAGTATAATTTTTTTCTTATTATAGATAATTCAAGATTAACTTTTATCTCATAGTTCTACTAAATGGTCCAACAATTAGTAGTCGGATCTTTCACTATATATCTCCTTTTGAAGAATCCAAATATAAGGCCCAAATATACGGCCCAGGAAAATCTTTCTCCGAACCATCAAGAATTTTATTTATAAACCATATTTTAAAAATAAAATTATGAAACCCATATGATTATATTATTTTAACAAAAATTATAAAAACTGAAATGCCATTTCGGTCCCGAATCTTTTTTTTTGGGACCGAAATGACATAAGAAAATAAATTATAAGAACTGAGATGCCAATGATTTCTTTTTCATTTGCAGATTTAGAGGGGTAAATATGATATTATGTTTAATGGGTGAAATGCAAAAATCCCTCATCTAAATTACGTAATTTCAAAGTTTCTGAAGAAAAAGGAAGTCATGAGGGATAATCTGTAAACTTTGAAGTTGGTACCATGATAAACCACCATATTTGTACTGTGGTACTGTCCTGAGTTTATAATTAAAAATATATCTATTTGTTGAATCTCTGTCATTCGAATAGTATTCAGGTTGGTACTTCTCATAGGATGCAGTATGTCTGCCCTACCACATCAGAATACAAAGCTAGACCAAACCTTCTTGGATTCACTACGGATATCGAACCAATCCGCAGATTAAATTGGAAAAGTTACAAAAGAACAAAATGATTAATCATTGAAAACATTCCAAATGACCAAAATGATAATTAAGATGAATTATCGCCTTCATTTATTTAATCCAATTCAATATATCATCAATTAATTGAGTCAAAATTTGAACATTTCATGTATCAAATTAACTCGAGCAATGTTCATCACCTTTTATGGGAAGCGAATGTGCTACAGGACCTGTTATTCCAAATCCAACCCTTTTACTATGGAATCCAATTCAATATATCTCAAGAACAGTTGTTTTAATGCAAGAATCTCAAAACAGATGAAGGGATATAGATTTGAAATAACATGATTCTGTGATTTTTAAATAATCACATCAGATTTATTTTCCTTATTATGTGCTGAATGAATATTATATTATAGAATTCTATCTTTGTTATATCCATAACATAATCATTTAGTATGATATCTCTATATGACATCTCAACCCATAAATACAGATGATATCTACCACACAGTGTCAGTGATCCAACATTGACAATACCAAATATATGATCCATGTTAATTTCAATATCGCAAGATATCTATAAGGACATTATGTTTATGGATTCCAAAGTCAACTATATTTAAGAAAAATCAACTCTTTGATCGTAATGCAAGCATTATTGTCTAACTTCATCAAAGGGCTCAGAAATATCATCACTCACACAATATATACATATGCTATGTGAGGAATATTAGTCTTCTTAACATTCACGAACTTCTTCACACAAGTCATACGTATTGAGACATTTCCTTTATGTCTCCCAATTATGACGACGTTGGACGATATCTACAAATATATAGTTCTTATGTAAGAAAATTAATTAAAACGTCACAGACATTAGATAAAAGTACAACATGAATTAAACATTAATGACGCATAACACAATCTACATAATGTTCATATAAAGTTAATCCAATGTTAATTTATCTAATATGCATCCGTGAGATGAAATGGATCCACTATCATTTGATATGTGAAACCTGATCAATATTTAATCCTCACATTAATCTTAGTTTTAATTAGTATTGCTTGCTAATTATAGTGATTATTGATATTTATAGTTTATTACTTGTTTATTTACTCATTTATTTTTATCAGATCATAATCCAAAGTCCTAAACTCTGAACGAACTATTAAGTAAACTGAACTCAAGGAACAAGTCGATCAATATTAACTATTTTATGAACCCAATCAAGATGCAACTATTTGCTCTAGGACGCTAACACTATCATTAACATGTGTGTATCAATATATATAGACACACACACATACGTACATCATTATGTATGATAATTGAAATGACTTGTGCTGATGAGTGCGGCGAGTTGTCTATCTAGTTGTCTGGGTGGAAGATCCCAGGCTTGAAATAATGAGAATATAGTAAACAACTAAACATAGCTCATTCATCTTACCTAATAATGAGAACTAGCCGCACCGTGTGGAAGGTCACATGTTCGAAATTCGAATGAAAGAATTATCTCGTGTAATTATTAAATAGTTGGCTGACTTGACCTCCAACCTAGAGAAGTAACAAAACTTACCTAAATAATATATTAGAAACTAGATGGGTCGCTATTAATCTGCCAAAATAACTAATTCGATGGATTTTTTTAGCCGTACAATTTATGAATCAAAGGGTCTGGTTAGTTACTTGACATTATATTTACATGTTAATTTTATACCACAAGGTAATCAAGCGATCGATCACAATGTGTATATATATCATATTTACTCTCAGTGTAGTAATTAGTGAACGATAATAGATGTCCTCTATTTCCTTAATTGAACTGCGTTTAAGTAAGGAATACTTCAAAAATAGCATTGTTAATCAACTATTATATTTTTCGAAATTTTAATTTGGAATTGTTTTTTTTTTTATATATTCGGGCAAGTTATGCAATCTATAATTCTTTTTTTTGGCTTATTTATATATATATACACACACACGGTGGTTTATCATGATACCAAATTCAAGGTTGACAGATTACCCCTCATGACTTTCTTTGTTCTTCAGAAACTTCAAAAATACATAATTTAGATAAGGAATTTATGCATTTCACCGTTTAAACATAACTTTACTTCAATATGTCAAACATGTCAAACACTTAAATGAGCACAAGAAAATAAACCATGACTCGTCTCGTGCGTCTTGGTACCAGTAAAAACAAAGAATAAAAAAAAAATTCTACCTATCGGTGTTTTTGGAGTTCACTGATTCTGTTTATGGGTTGTGCAATGTTGGATGGATATTGTGAATTGTGATTGATGGTTGGGAGAAAGATCTTCTTCAGCCATATATTTGGATTTTCCAAAAGGAGACATAGTGAAAGATCCGACTACTAATTGTTGGACCAGTATTACTTGTTACTTATTTTGTTCATTTAGTTGAACTATGAGATATAAATTTATCTTGAATTATCTATAAATATAAAAAATAGATGAAGCAATTATTGCACAGGTTAATTATAAATTGGGTCGCTAATGTAATTATCAATCTATACATATTCAGATATTTATTTACAAATTGGATTTTGAGAAGGCATTTGATAAGGTTAATTGGGACTTTTTATTAGAAATTCTGCAAGCCAGAGGTTTTGGCTCCCTTTTTATAGATTGGATTAATAATATCTTACAAAGTAGTAGGACATGTCTTTCCTTTAATGGCACTTTAGGAAATTATTTCTCATGCAAAAAGGGTCTTAGAGGGTGATCCATTGTCACCCTTTCTTTTTGATTTAGTGGCTGATGCCCTTAACAAAATTCTTAAAAAGGCTCAAGCTGCCGGAAAAGTGCAAGGTTTGGGTCAATTTCCCAATTCTATAAAAATTCTGAATCTGCACTTTGCAGATGATACCCTCATATTTTTAGAGGCTGATTCTCTGATGTTAGAAAATTTAAATTTTTTACTACTGGGTTTTGAAGAGGTATCTGGTCTAAAAATTAATTTCGACAAGAGTGCCATGATACCACTTAATATTTCTTCTTCTCTGGCTTTATCTTTATCTAATCAACTAGGATGTAAAATCTCATCCCTATCAATTACATACCTCGGTGTCCCATTGCATTGGAAAACCTTAAGTGTGGCTGACTGGAACCCCTTAGTTAGTAGAATTGAGAAAAAATTACAAACCTGGAAAGGATCCCTTCTCTCATTAGGAGGTAGAGTCACATTATTAAATTCAGTCCTTTCTGCATTACCTTTATATTGGTTATCTATATATAAAATACCAGTAACAGTATGCTCAAAGATAGACAAAATTAGGAAAAAATTCCTTTGGTCAGGAAGTTCTGCAGATAAACGAAAGTATCACCTGATTGCTTGGGAATTTGTGTGCTTAGGAAAAGATCAAGGGGGGTTAGGAGTGTTAAATCTTACTAGAATGAATATAGCTCTATTAGCCAAATGGGGATATCGATTCAAAGACCCAACTGTTAAAGGCCAATGGAAAGAACTCTTGTGTATTAAATATGGTACTTCTGGTCTAGATTTTCAGAGACCTTCTCACTTCTGGAAAGAAATCATGAGCCTTAGAACAATTACTGATTTAGGAATTAATAGAATTGTGCAAAATGGCCAAGATACATTCTTCTGGCTGGATAGATGGCATGGAGAATGTAGTTTATATTGTACTTACCCTAACTTGTTTCGAGCCTCAACTAATCCAACAATCTCTGTAGCTAATGCATTATCCACAAACCTCCAAACTTCTATTACATTCAATAGACAGCTCACTGGAATCTTACTTGTAGAATGGAACAACTTAAGAAGTACTATTTTCTTTACTCCAATAGAAGCACCTGATCTAATAACTTGGAGATGGAATACAAATGGCCAATTTACAGTGCACTCTTTATACAAATGGTAAGAGTATGGGGGAATGAAAAATAGGTTTTTTAAACAATTTGGAGGGCTAATACACCTTTAAAAATTAAAGTGTTTCTATGGTTATTAAAACAGGATAAAATCTTAACGAAAGCAAATTTGTTACATAAGGGATGGACTGGAAATACATCCTGTGTATTCTGTGGGGAATTTGAATCTACTAATCATTTATTTGTTAACTGTTCCATTGCACAATCAATTTGGTCTTGGATAGCCAATCATAATGGTTTTAGCTTTAATTGTGACACAATTGAAGACCTTTGGTATATTGATTGTTGTATTCCTTTAAAAGATAAATTATTAGTGAAGTTAGTTAGAGCAGCTACACTTTGAACTTTGTGGTTAACTCGAAATAAAGTTTGTTTCCAAAATACACCAATTCCCTCAGTAGCTAGTATAGGCTCCAGCATAATATCTTTATCTTCCTTTTGGTGTAAAGTCAAAAATGATGAAACTTACTTTAAATTAACATTGATTTTGCCTATGAATGTGTGTGACTTAACCCAGGTAGGTATAGTTCCTCTTATGAATCCAGATTCAATAGAGGATGGCCAAATACTGGATTTAGGGAAAGAAGAACCTGGACACGCAAGGGGGGATCTTTCAAAGTTCCTGATAGACAGGGTTGAATCAAGCTCCATGGATATCTCTTCTGGTGAAACCCAACTTTTTGATGATTCTCATATGGTCTACTCTTCAGCTTCTACTGATGATTGAAGTTTAATATTTCAATCATGGTTATTAGTTCTTATTAGTTCTCACCTATTTGCTTAGTAGTTGTTTTGTAATTTCTCCTAAACAGATATGGAGTCTGTTTGTCTATGTTTTGCATAATGAGGTATATCTCATGGATTTTTGTAAGAATTGAAATTCTATGTTTCTATAAGAAACTGGTGGGGGATACCCACTTTTGTCAAAAAATAAAAATAAATAAATAAATAAATAATTGGTGCGACCAAATGAGAGACTACTAGTATGCACGCCTCATACATCCGGTTACATAAAATTTCGGGGAAAATGATTATTTTTTATTTTATTTATATTTTATTTATATATCAAATTTTGTTTAGTTACAATTAACATGGCTAATATTCACATTCCTATTTAGCTAGTGTTTGGTGATATTAATTTCTAGGCTAATGTAATTAAGTCAACCTTTTTGTATTACAAATATTCTCATGCTAGTTAAATAATATATGTAAACCAGTTTAATTTAAAAATATAAACTTAAATTTAGAAACTAAAAGAAGATTGAAAAGGAAATGATCAAATAATAATAATAATAAAGAGAAAAGAAAAAATAATTAATAAGTGTGATTTGGTGTCACATCACACAAAGTGTGATTTGGTGTCACATCACACAAAGTGTGATTATTGAGTTAGTTGTATGTTCCAAATGGCATGACTTCTTAATCGTCATATTATATATAGAAACCCACATCACATAGAATTTTTTACAAGAACGAACTGCTGTATTTTAAGAAGCAAATTGAACTTGCTCATCAATAATCTAACATATGTACGTATAATTGTGGACAAAGTTTTTGTTCTTGCCTGGTGGCTTGTATAAGATATTGGATAAAATTCAAAAAAATAAACAAAGTGTATTTTTGGGTGCACTATGAGGCCTATTAGTAAGAAGCATGGCTCTCAGGTAAATTCCTTCTTAGTATCTTCTTGTTATTCTATTTATAATTTGTTTAATTATTCTAAGAGTACAAAATATTGATTGATTTCTTTTTAATTTGACAGGAGATGAATATAGCAAGAAATATCTAAAGTAGAGATCTGAGCATATGAAGCAAGAAATATCTAAATTAGAGAGTCAACTGGGACCGCTACGGTAATATGGATCAAACTAATTTAAAGAACAAACTTTATTTTAATCTAAATTTTAATTACTTCTCTGCCGAGATTTAAAGTAATTCAACTACACCACAAAGAATGCCTATCTTGTTTGTTATTGTTACTTATATTTAGTTTTTGAGTAAGAAATATGAATTAAGCTCCTATTTTATTAAACGTAATTACTTTTTTTTAGTTATATAACTTCATTTTATTTGTCTTTTGCAGGCTGAAATTAAACATTAGGTAATAATCATTTATGACATTGAAAATATGTCATTTAATGATTTTATGAATAATTCAGAGACCATGAAGATAAGCCTTATTTGACGAGTGGCCTTAATACAAACAAGTGGCTCAAAATAAAATTTATTTGTGGAGAAACAAATGTAAAAGCTAGATTTCGTATTGAAAATTTATTCTTATTTGGTTTTAAGACTAGAGATATGATGCAAGGTCAAGACAAAAATAGTGAAGACGTGGGTGAAAGTGCAACCAAACCTGAGAAATTATGGAGGGCATTTTAGGATGCGCCTAATTTTGAAAATAGGAATGATAGATATATAGTATATTTTAATAATGTTAAAATAATAATATAAATAGTTACAACATATAATTGTGAGTATGACTAGTTTAATATTAGTGTCATTTAAGCATGTATAACACCAACTTCAAAATCTATCGAATTGACTTTAAACGGTGAATCTAAACTGTTCACATCGATCTACTTCATTAGTTGTGTGTTTACATGCAAATTTATAATTTTTTTAATTTATTTAGTATCAAGTTAATAATTGAAATGAGTGACTTTTTAAGTTAATTTTAATACATTCATTTTTTTAACATTTTTACTGCTTGGTTTGATACTAAAATAACTCACAAATATAAAAAAAAAAATCACATGTAAACACATTACTCACAAAGTAAATTAGTTTGAACAGTTTGGATTAATTATTTGAAGTCTACTCATTCAAATTTGAAGTTAATTAGTGTCATATGAAATTTTACCTAATCCCAAGATTTCTCTAGACAAAACAAAACCAAACAAAAAAGACTACTGCATGCAACTTAATTATATCGCTTTCCACTGCAAAAGTGCCACAACTGTCGTCTACTCATACATCGTGCACTCATCCTTTGTCACTTCCATTTTTTCTTTATTATTATGATATTTCTTTATCATTTGAGCAAATGGTATTATATCAATAATAAAAAATGGAATGTTCATTTTTTTTTTCCAGTTGGATACCAGTTCCCACTTCTTGAGTGGCGTTAATTGCAGCTTCAAAATAAAATACTATTGGCAGCATAAGCCGAGATGTTTCTATCCCCAAAGACATCATTTGTGCAAGTGGGAGTTGGATGGTGAATGATGTCTTGCGAGATAGAAACACTATTCTTACTCATTTGAGCAAATGGTAATATATCAATGATGTATTTCCCTCTTAGGAATAGAAAATGGAAGGATTTTATTTTTTAAGTTTAACTAGCCAAGTTGTTTCATATTTTGCGATACCGGCGACAACTAATGATTATCTCAGAAGGCGAACTTGAGGCTGGGGAGACAAAAAGAATGAAACAAAGAACTCTAATAAATGTACCTATTTTGGACGCTCACTATTGTAACTTATTTGATTTAATCTGATTATATTAACTAAATAAATGAGAAGTTGACTATTAATGACTATTCCTAAAATGAAACTACTATTTTTTGTCCAATTCACAACACAGAATTCCTTCATAACTAACAATTCATTTATACCAAAGAAAAAAAGATATGTAATATTCACCATAATTCAACTCATAGAAATACCAAGTGATATTAAACAATGGACTATTTACATATAATTCATATAATTATAAGTTTATACTGATAAATTGCAAGTAAAAAAACAAAAAACAAAAAGCCCAATGTTATATCTCTCTCATTCTTGATATGTAATTTCATCTTTGGAGAGTTTGGAGCGACAGAGGGGGCAAGTGTTGTTATTGCTAAGCCACAACACAATACAATTTTTGTGAAATATGTGGTCACATGCCAAAGTTGTCACCACTTCGCTTTGTTGCGTACCCATGTTTTCCAGACAAATTGTACATTGTTCCTCAAGGGCACCACTTGAAAGGATGACAGTTGGCAAAGAATCAAGAACATGCTGGGCTGTGGGGCTGCCACCACTCTGATTCGAAGCGTTGGTCTCTGGCACCTCAGGTGTTGGGTAAACAGTCATAATCCCAGCCTCATTAGAATGTGGAACAGGATCTTCGTGAATATAACCCTGCATAGCTGACATGTAGGCCTCGCGATACCAGGGTTGTATTGTGTCGCGTAGATAAACAACACGGTACCCATCATTTTGCGTCATGTCAGGAACACGGAATGCAATATAGTTGGTCGTCTGCATCATTTCACCTATCTTGATTGCTTACTTTATATAAGTCTGTATAGGATATAATGAAAATATTAGTCACCTATATATAACTAAACGTGTTTAAATACATTTAAGGAAAGATATGTTATCATCTAAAATTGTTTGTTACCTAATATACTCGTCTTCAAATGCATCTAAACTAATGCGTGGCATACCAATTTTAAATATGTACGAAAGAAAAACAGCTCTTTTAATTTAATTGAAATTGTATTTATGGAAAGCTGACTTATTTAAGTAAATTATAACGTTCTTTTAATAGCGCTCATTTTATTTTAATGAAGTAAACATACTTATATTTATGGTGTCGTATGTGGTAATTTCAGGTCAAAATTAACATAGTTATGATGAATTAGCAGTGGAGCGTTATTTCTAAAGATTAGAAGTTCAAGTGCATATTTATCACAAAAAAAAATGAAGGATTAAAGTGAAAATATGAATTTTTCTTAATTGATTAAGATATTCATGTAAGATTAGCCAATGACATAATTACAAAATTAAAATTATTTTCTGGACAAATTTATACAACCAAAAAATCAACTGAAAAGAAAGTCAAAACCATAAAATAACAACAAAAACGAATGACCGAATGTTGAATTATTCTCTAATACGTACCTGGTGCGGCGCAGCCAATTGAGTATTAAGGGACCAGAAAATTGGAATACTGGAGCAAGAGATATTAAGTATTTGAAGAATAAAGAAGATCGACAACATATATATATGAGAAAACCGGGCCAGTTAAACACTAATAATAGCAATTATCTATTTCAGATATTTTCAAAGTGCCAAAAATAAAAACCAAGAATAATGTTTCTATTTCCCAAGCCATGATTCTCCATAATTTTCAACTGAATAATGTTTTTATCGGACCGTTATTTTCTCCACTTTCCCTTTATAGTAACCCAATTCTCTAATTGCTTGAATTAGAATTCTCAAAACTAATTGCCTAGATAAAAGAATCCAGTTGTCATAACCCAACCAAATTAGAAACCAAACGAGAGTGATCAATCTTAGACAAGCATTTGGTGATTCATCGTTGGCGATAGTTCCAACAATTTCGACGATCCTAACTTGGGAGCATCCTCCTGACTGAAGAGTAGAGTCGTTGTTATTTAATATTTATTATTAGAATATGTTATTTATGTTTAAAAGATTTTATTTATAATTTTCAAAATTCTATATATGTCACTGTCGAAAACAAAAGTTTCTAAATAATTAATATCATCTCAAATAAAAATCAAGAGAAATGAAATCGTAAAATTATCCCTTTTGTCTTATATTTGATCAAATTTATCTCTATTGTTTATTTTATTCTTATGTATTTAACCGCATTTATATCCATTTTTAACTATATATTATCAAATATCTCAAATGTGCGCAATCATTATATGTCGTAACTATTTTTATTACTATTTTAACATTATTAAAATATACTACATATGTATCATTCAATTCATATCGTCGTCTGAATATTTTTTCCAATTTCTTAATTTGTACTTCATTCATATTATAGAATTAAATCAATTATATAACTAATATACTTTTATAATCATAAAACACATGCATGTGACTCTATCATATGTCCTTTCATTTTTTAAGGTTGATTTGAATATTGGTATTTTTGATGGGAGAGTGGGTATGAGATTGGATTTTGATTATCTGCATTTGTAACAAAAAATAATAATAAAGAATTCCTACTTTTTGACTGTTTCTTCGTTGTGCTTGCAAACCCTGTAAATTATCCCTGGAGATAACCATATATAATGGCTATATGTAACAATTATGTTTTATATTGACATAATTGAAAATTAAATATTTCTAACTTTTACCATGGATATAATCATGGAGTGATCAGGATAACCAGACTTTTCTTGCTGTACAATTTGTACCGAGATATATAAATAGAAGCAAATGCATATCAAAGAGTGCAATTTAATCTTCAATTTTTAGCGCTGGATCACTTCACGCTGCAGTCCTGACCTCAAGAAATTTTGAATTAATTCAACACAACAATACTAGGAACTGCATGCACAGTCAATCTCTGTATGTAATCTTGTGGTTTTGTAAACCTTTATCTTTTTGTTTTTAACTTCTGAACACCTAGTGATTTGTAATTGAGATAAGAGGAGATGGAATTTTCAGAAAAACACGACACATTACTATCTCCTATTCACATTTTGACAATAACTCCACGATAGAACACTCCATCGCTGTGAGTTCATCAAAGCGCTCTATTGCATCTATTTCTTCAATGTTGAATTATACAAAAGAAGGTTAATTATATATATAAAAAATTGTGAAACAAAAATATAAAAGATTTTTGGCAGCTGATTAATTGAACTGGACATAATGATATGAGAAAGGGCTTGGTATGATACTGGTTCACAAATCCATATTTGTTGCTGTTATGAAAACTTTATCATAAAAGAAATTAGGGCTTCGTATGTATGGAAACCGTTAGGTGGATATTAATATATTCGTTTGTTATTATCTGATAAATTCGGCTACTCAGTAAACAAATAATTTCCATATTTTCATTGATTAAACTCTCAAACCGGATTAAATCTCAGCCATTCGCTAATGCTAATTACAAAGCACATTAAGTGTTCTTAACAAGTTTCATCAACAGTATTTCATCCCTACATCTATTCCTCGATAGGTCGTCGCATTTCTCAGTTGGTATATTCCTATTTGAACTTTTGTCAGTGATTACATTTGTGTACTAAATTATAATTTGATGTGATGTCCAAAAACTGACAGTTTATTTCAAGTTCCTGCGCATTGTTAAAGGTCCACCATAATTTCTCAGGTTTGATTAAACTGTCACCCATGTCTTCACTATTTTTGCCATCGACCTTGCATCACATATCTAGTTGTCTAAAAACCACAGAACAAGTTTTCCATACGAAATAAAGTGTTAGTTCAGCTATTGAATTATTCATCGAATTATTAAATGACATATTTTCAATGTTATAAATGATTGTTAAATAATGTTTCATTGCAGCCTGCAAAAGACAAATAAAGTGAAGTTATATAACTTGATAAAAGTAATTATAGTTAATAAAATAGGAACTTGACTCCTGTTTCTTACTAAAAAAACTAAATAAAAGTAACAATAACAAGCAACATATGCATTCTGTGTGATATACTTGAATTGCTCCAAACCTTGGAGGAGAATAAGTAATTAAAATTTAGAGAAAAATTAAGTTTTTTCTTTTAATTAGTTAGATCTATATTACCATAGAGATATTAATTGACACTGTAATTTAGATAATTCTTGTTTTATATGCTCAGTATTCATCTCCTGTCAAATTAAAAAAAATCAATCAATATATTTGGTCCTCTTATAAAAATTAAACAAATTAGAAATAGAAGGATAACGAGATATTAAGCAGGAATTTACCTGAGAGCCATGCTTCTTATTAATAGGCCTCACACTGCACCCAATATATCAAGCACACAACAAAACTAATTAGATATTAAATGATTTAAAATAATAATTGGAAGACATGATAATAGCAAGAAATTTTACCTAATTCGTAAATTTCTCTAAACACAATACTACCAAACACAAAAAAAGACTACAACAACTTAATTATATCCCTTTAAATTGCAAAAGCTCCACACCCATCGTCCACTCATCCACCGTACACTTATTTGTCCTATGCCACATTCATTTTTTATGTTAAAAAATACACTTTGTTTATTGATTTTCAATTTTATCCAATATCTTATACATATTTTAGATTATTGATGAACAAGTTTAATTTGCTTCTTAAAATATACCAGTTCTTATAAAGGATTCCATGTGATGTGGGTTCTATATATAATTTGACAGTTAAGAAGTCATGCCGTTTGAACATACAACTAACTCAATAATCGCACTTTCTGTGATGTCACGCTAAATTACACTTATTATATTTTCTTTCCTCTTTGTTATTATTATTATTTCATAATTTCTTTTAAATCTTCTTTTAATTTCGTTTAAGTTTATGTTTTAAAATTACACTGGTTTACATAATGATTTTAACTAGCATGGGAATATTTCTAACACAAAAATGTTGACCTAACTACATTAGCTACACCATTAATATCTCCAAACACTAGCTAAATGGGAATGTGAATATATATTAGCCATGTTAATTGTAACTAAACAAAATTTGATATATAAATAGCATTTAAATAAAGTTAAAAATAACCATTTTGCCACGCAATTTTGCCCCGAAATAATGTTAGTCTCCTGTTTCGGAAGATGTGTTAAGTTTGGTCGCACCAATTATTTATTAGTAAATAAATTTCCGAATATGTATAAATTGATAATTACATTAGTGATACAATTATTAGTTGGGGCGTTGATTTTAACAGATAAGTTTTGGCTCAAAGTAGCAAATAGATTAGAGAAATTTTAAAAAATGACTATTTACTCCTTTAATAGATACTTTATTAATTGAGTATAATCAATTGATAATTCTTTCTTTATTTGGTCCATCAATTATAATTGGTATTTTCGGCTGAACAAGAAAAAAGCTGCTACGAAAAAAACCTTATGCTTTCAGTGCGCCATTTCCTCTTCTTCGTTCATAAATTCTCAAATCAAAATCAAAGGTAATTTAAAATATTTAATTAACTAATTTCATTTTCATAGGTAATAAGTGTTAGTTTCTTTCATCAGTTGTGAACGAAACTTATATTTTTAATCAAATTTAATTAAATTTTGATGTTTGAAAGTCTAGCATAATAATAAAAAAATAATTTCTTCCAATATTTTAAGAGGTCATTTAATTTCTTACTTTATTTATTTTTATTTTTTTGTTTTATAGATGAATATTGATGAGTCGGCAATTTCATTTTAACAAGAGGACGGAAAACTTGAATTACTCGTTTTCAAGTATGAAACTGGCAATGATCTACTCATTGGTGTTAGAACATTTTACTCGGCTAAAGTATACGCATTATCTATTTGTGGTTCAAAGTCAGAGAAATACTTAGTTTTACAATGTGATAGAGGTGGATGAAAATGAAGATCTTAATATGATCTTTGAGAATAATGTTACTACTATGCTTAATTTAATTTTAATGAATTTCCTAGTTTTAAATTTTTAGTTTTATGGTTAGTATAATAATAAAATATTAATTGAAAACTCTATACGAGTTAGTATAATAATAAACTTTTAGTTTTATGGTTAGTATAATAAATGCAAGGGGGCAGCAAACAAGCAGTACGGAGATTCAATGTTTGAGTGGAAGGAGTATGAGGCTGCTCCTCGCCCCTACTGCGAATGGATCAAGCCAGCGTACTAGCCTGGACTCGTCGATCATTGGTGCAGCGATGATTTTACCAGTCGGAGCAAGCAGAATGCAGAAAATAGGGCCAATGCTGAAGGTGCAGGGGCTTCGACGGGATCTATGAACATGCTTGTTCACAAACAGCACTTCGTAAGTTGTTTTTCATTAAATTAATATATTTTCATTCTTATTGAATATAATCGAACTTACCTTGATAATCGTTTTTTAAATGAAATTGTCTTTCAAATTCTTAACAGGAGCAAACACATGGGAGTGAACCCAGATGGAGCAATGAGCTGTTTCAGCCTACCCATACGAACAAGAAGACTAGGAAATATATTAGTACTAACGCTAAAAATGCACAGGTAATAGTACTTTCAAATCGTTGTATAAAATATCATGGTTCATGTTGTACGTAACATTATTGTTATATTTTACAAATTTTGCAGCTAAAATATGAGAAAGCTATGAAGGACAAGTATGGAGAGGATAAAGAGACATGGCCCAGATACGACGTTGATCTTTGGTTTACTACGGGCGTTGATGATCAGAATGACCACGGCGATAACTACGGTCTCGATGCTCTAGGTAAAATAAACATTCTTTGTAATTTTAAATTTATTTTTAGTTTTATTAGATAATACTAATTGTCTTATTTTTAATGTTTTAGGCAAGACGAGAGGCATGTTTCACTCTGGTGGGTAGCAGTGCTCGATCACACTCGTCACAGTCATATTCTTCTATGCCGCCATCGACGCATCTCACAAAAAAAGAAATTGAGAGGATATCTTTCCGGATACTTGATAAGATGGAGGCTCACATTGAGGCTCAGGTGGAGGCTCGGTTGGAGGCTCGGTTCAGAGCTCCAGTATGAAATTCAATATTTCAGTATGTTTTAATTGTGAAATGTAAACCCTAAATCATAATTATCTAAAATACCCTTTTACAACTTCACAGGGAGGTTCAGGATTGCAGTCAGCCTAGATTCCCGCTCCTCAGGATGACGAGGATGATGACGAGGATGACGACGAGGATGACAGCGACAATGGTACTGTTTAGTTTAGTTTAGTTATTTATATCTTATTCAGATGTTGTCTTGACATTTAGATTATCTGTTTATGGTACTTGATTAGATTATCTGTTTAGAGTACTTTATTGGATTATCTGTTTATGTTATGCGACATTTAGATCGATATATTACTTGACATTTCGATGTTTATGTTTGATCGATATATTATCAGTTTTTTGATATTTATGTTTATATCTATTTTTTATGTATTGATGTTTTGTATTTATGTATTGTATATATCGATGTTTATGTTGTATGTTGATACGTGTCGTATCAATTATTAAATGGTACAAATTTAAATAATAACAAACTTCTAAAAAACTGTCAGAAAACTTTCTGCTACCGGTTTTTAGTTTCTACGACCGTTACTTTGGTCGCTGAAACGACTTCCTGACGTCAACAAAAATAAATAGTGACCAAAAATATTTGGTCGCAGAAAAAGTATCAGTGACCGGCATACGTCATTCAGCGACCGGTCTATCAGCGACCAGAATAATCGATTAGCGACTATTATTACTTTCTGCGACCAGCGTAAGAACTTTCTGCGATCGGAAATACGGTCGCAGAAAGTAATTTCTGCTGTAGTGAATGTGCAGTGTACAATGACCATTTTTATAGTAGTGATAATTGGTGTGACCAAAAGGGAGACTACTAGTATGCATGCCTCATACATCCGGTTACATAAAATTTCGGGGAAAATGATTATTTTAAAATTTATTTATATTTTATTTATATATCAAATTTTGTTTAGTTACAATTAATAAGGCTAATATTCACATTCCTATTTAGCTAGTGTTTGGTGATATTAATTTCTTAACTGATGTAATTAAGTCAACCATTTTGTATTACAAATATTACCATGCTAGTTAAATAATGTATGTAAACCAGTGTAATTTAAAGATATAAACTTAATTTAGTAATTAAAAGAAGATTGAAAAGGAAATAATCAAATAATAATAATAACAAAGAGGAAAAATAAATAAATTAAGTGTGATTTAGTGTGACATCACACAAAGTGTGTTTATTGAGTTAGTTGCATGTTTCAAATGGCATGACTTCTTAACCGTCATATTATATAGAACCCACATTACATAGAATATTTTATAAGAACACACTGATAGCTTCTATCAGTTTCTCAAAAAAAAAAAAAAAAAAAAAAAGTAAATTGAACTTGCTCATCCATAATCTAGCATATGAACGTATAATTAGGGATAATGTTTTTGTTCTTGCCTAGTGGCTTGTATAAGATATCGGATAAAATTGAAAAAAATAAACAAAGTGTATTTTTGGATGCATTGTGAGGCTTGTTAGTAAGAAGCATAGCTCTCAGGTAAATTCCAGCTTAATATATTGTTGTTATTCTGTTTATAAGTTGTTTAATTATTCAAAGGGTACAAAATATTAATTAATTTCTTTTTAATTTGACAGGAGATGAAAATTGAGCATATAAAGCAAGAAGTATCTAAATTAGAAATCTGAGCATGTAAAACAAGAATTATCTAAATTAGAGAGTTAACTGGAACTGCTACGGTAATATGGATCAAATTAATTTTTTAAAAAAAAAATTTATTTTAATCTAAATTTTAATTATTTCTCCGCCCAGATTTAGATCAATTCAATAACATTACAAAGAATGCACATTTTGTTTGTTATTGTTACTTTTATTTAGTTTTTGAGAAAGAAACATGAGTCGAGATTCTCTTTTATTAAGCGCAATTACTTTTATTTAGTTATATAACTTTATTTTATTTGTTTTTTGCAGGCTGAAATTAAACATTATTTAATAATCATTTTTGACATTGAAAATATGTCGTTTAATGATTTTATGAATAATTCAATAGCTGAACTAACGCCTTATTTTAGAGACCATGAAAATAAGGCTTACTTGACGAGTGACCTTAATACAGACAAGTGGCTCAAAATAAAATTTGTTTTTGGAGAAACAAATTTAAAAACTAAATTTTGTATTGAAAACTTGTTCTTATGTGGTTTTAAAACAGCTAGAGATGTGATGCAAGATCAAGATAACAATAGTAAAGACGTGTGTGAAAGTTTAACCAAACGTAAGAAATTATGGTGGGCTTTTAAGGATGTGCCTGATTTTGAAAATATTAAGAATATTAAAATAATAATATAAATAGTTAAGATATATAATGGTTGCGGATATTTGAGATATTTGATAATATATAATTCAAAATGGATATAAATACAGTTAAATACATAAGATAAATTTGATCAATTCTTTGATTCAGAAAATAAAACAAAACGCATACTTTTACCGATTTCATTTCTCTTGATTATTTTTAAAATGATATATATAGCATTTTGAATTTTTAAACATAAATAACATATTGTAAATATAAAATAACAATGACCCAATTCTTCAGTCATGCTCTCATGTTAGGATCGTCTGAATCGTCGATGGAAACCAGATGATAAATAATTAAGTATAACTCGTCAATAGCATCCTTAAGTATAACTCATCAATTTTTCTCTCGTCTTTGTTTCCTTGTTTGACTGGCCCAAGGTGGTTACAATCATAGTCACAAAATTTGTGAATTGTTCACAAATTAAATCCGAATAATTCATCTTTTTGGTGATGCCGAACCGCATGCTGAATTATTCGATTGATCGAACTTTAATAGAATTAAATCCAAAAAATTTACAAATTTTACAAACTTTTTCCGAATTTTACGAATTATAATTCACAAATTATTCCTGAATTTTTCCAAGAACTTTTTTTTGTTTTTTTTTTTTTAGCCCTCTTGCAGTACTGAAATCTCTGATCCAGATAATTTCAAATCATTCTCAAATTATTCCTGAATCACGAACTTTAGATATCACCAAACTGAATCCGAATAATTCATTTGTCACTGTGGTTACAATCACAATATATGCTGCCTTTCCTCTTCCCTTCTTCAACTACTTAATCTCTCTCTTGCTCCGGTATCCCTATTTTTTCATCAGGTACGTATTAGAGAATTATTAAGCATTCGGTCATTTTTTTTATTGTTATTTTATGGTCTTCACACTCTTGAGTTCATTTTTGGTTATATAATTTGTACTTATGCATTCCTTTTTCTGAAAATGGTAAACTTCAATGTTATTCAAATATTCTCTCATTGAAACTATGAAGATTTACTGTGGTTTTACTTCTACAATTATGTCATTAACAACTTATAACATGTATTTTTTCATAAATTAGATAATCTTACGTGAATATGTTACTCAAAAATGCAGGTTAGTATTTTTTTTCTTTCTTTTATCATAATCCTTATTATTTGTGTTGATATGTATTGATATGTGGGATTAGAGATCTTGCAATCCTATGACTATTTTTCTTGTATTCATCAGGAAGGTGATAGTGGTCATGGTGGTAGTGAGTCGGCCTCGGTTAAGAAATGAGGAAGAGAGCCGAACCAAATTAAGGAGAAGTTTAATGAGAAAGAAAAAAAGGTGGAACTTGACAAATTTTACAGGCCTATTGTTACTAAGAACATAATGAGTTTTTCAACGGAATTTGGGATAATTGTAAGGAAGAATATTCCAATAAGGTTCCAACGATGGAAAGATGTTCCAGATGAGAACAAACAAAAAATATGGGAAACACTTAAGGTAAATAACATGGTACTAATTTCACAAGCTTTCATTTGATATTAACTAACTCCACATCTTGATTTCTATTTGTTTGGCAGTTAGACTGGGGTATACAAGAGTACCAAAAGTGAAAAAGTATTATTGTTCGAGAATGACTACCACGCATTGAAAGTTCAGAACCACCATGACTAAACACTGGCACGAGGGTACGACACCCGATTTTGCCAAGCTCCATATTGAACAAAAAGACTGGGATGAATTTGTCGCATACTGAGAGATGCCCGAATTTAATGTATGCTTATTTATATTTACCACCTACCTTATCTCTAATTAAGAATTCATTTTTTTTTATAATTAAGGCCAATTATTTCTTTGTTCAAATTGTAGGCTGCCAGCAAGATTGGGAAGGAGAATCAAGCTCACAACAAGTATCCGCATTTCTTATGATCCAGACGTTATAATGGTGAGGGTTTCCAGAGTAGGCTTAAAGATACTATGCAGGTGATTGCAAACGAGAAAGCATCTAGTAATCTGTCTTTCCAAGGGTCAACTACTTCATTGACATCAGAGGAGCTTGTTGATTTGTTAGTTGAGTATAGGCACGTCACATGGAAACTAGCAAGACAAAAGCTCTCAGAGGAGACCAAGGAGCGCTTTTATCCCGAGACATGTGTACCGATCATCAAAAAAATTGTGAGGATATATATATTGTCATTCATTGAAATTAAACTTTAATTTATTATGTTATAACATGTTGTCATTTCAGGATGAACAAGAACCGGTGTTGAAACAGGGCTTGTTGGGCGTCGAACGATATGACGATGTTCTGGAAAAATCTCTATCAAATCCGGAACATCCTGGGAGGGTGAGAGGAGTAGGAGATCTTATTGTATAACATGTTGTCATTTCAGGATGAACAAGAAGCGGCTTTGAAACATGACTTGTTGGCCGTTGAATGATATGATGATGTTCTGGGAAATCTCTGCCAAATCCGGAACATCCAAGGAAGGTGAGAGGAGTGGGAGGTCTAGTTCCAATCAGAAAAACATACGAGAAGAGCTCAATAAAGAAGAAACGCACTCCCTCGAGGTCCAAAGCAGAATTTGAAGCAAGAGTGGATAGGAAGGTGGAGGAGAAAGTAAGAGGAATAGATGAGACATTACGGAGAGAAATGGAGGCTAAATTTGCAATATTGCTTCAGCAAACAATGGGCCAACAAGAAAGGATGTATAGCCCAATAGTCGTTCAGAGCAGCTGCCAGTCAGTCAAACCATGTTCAAATCTTTCTGATTTTACTGAAGTAAGCAAATTCAAATTTTAATTTATTTTTCATTCCATGTACGTCTTAGTTTCATACATATTATTTTATTCAAGTAAATACATATATTTGTACAGGAGGCAGAACTGAGATGCAAAATCCAGATGGCACTCGATGGGAAAACTGTTGTAGTGGCCTTTGGGACAATTCATGTTCCAATTGTACAAGGTGGAACAATTCACACTAAGCCTATGCCACCCAACCATGCAAGAGTAATGGTGGATGGTATATGCGATGCGGACTATTTAGACACCCCATTACCTGTACCAACTGGTGGGCTGGAAACCCTAAAGGATGTCCTTGACAATTTCACTACATGGCCGATGTCCATGATATTGATAGGTTCATATGAGGTATGTTATTATTAAGTTCTTATACTTCTTAATTTGTATCTATATGATAGAGTTATAGTTGATTCTGGATTTTATTTCAATTTATTATGAAATTTTGCAGGAACCAAGCAAAGAGTTACAAGTTCATAGAGGTGGGAACATAACGAGTCACTCCAAGGTGTTTGATGGTATCAATTTTGATAAGCTGAGATGACCATTCAAGCAACTGTGTGATCGGTTTTCAGAGCTAGATGGCAATCCATTCCAAATCGATCCGCCACTTGACCTTTTCCATTAGGTAGAGTCCATATCCATTTATGCATATGATTATGCGACCTTGCTTACACCACGGGAGTGGCTCACTATACTAGTTATTCAGATCTAGATACTGTGAGTTAATATTCATAATAATTGCATAATTTAGTACTTTTAATTCAAATTTCACAAAATAGAGATCACCTGTATGCCTTTTTTGCAGGTATTGGCACAAATTCATCAAGGAGGAATTTCCCGATGAGCAGGTTGGTTTCATAGACCCCCAGCAAACGAATGCCACCCTGTTGAATGATGACCGAGGAGGTACACTTCAATACATAGGGAAAGTACTTCAAGAAAATCGAGACAAGAGATTGATATTCATACCGTACCATCAGATGTTAGTGTTATATATATATTCTAATTTTTTTATATTTCTTTCAATTCATATAAATTATAGAATATGATATGATACAAACCTAACATGCAAAAATTATTGGATATTGATCGTGCTTATGCCTAGAGAAAGTGCATTGTACATGTATGATTCCGATAAGAAGAGTAAAAAAATGTTAATGATCACTGCTGTGGTCGAGGAGTAAGTACCTTCCAAAAATTTTACATTAGTTTAGAATGCTAATGATTTTTTTATTGTTTTATCATTTCAAATATCTCTCATAAGTACTGATTGTTCAATGTATTCATATTTCAATAGTGTCTTCATTAGGGAAATAGGTACTTCTTTAACAATTCATAACGATTGCAAGGTAATAGTTTCTATTGAGATATAATTATAGGACCTAGATGACAAAATTTGTGAATATCTGGACATATAAGCCATTTGTATGCTCATTAACATAAATTTCAATATTTTCAAACTTGTTATATAGTGCCCACTGTTGTTCGTACAATAATCTTTTACGTCTATTTGACTAATTTGCAAAAACATACAATTATTGAATTTTACGATCTCTTCTATTTTGAGAATATGTAGGTCCAAGAAGAGTAAGAACTGTTGAATAATAAGCTTGGACTGAAGAAATCATGAAGACCTTTATCAAGAATACATATTGTAAAATCAAATGCTTGGTAAAGTATGTGTGAGGTTGATTAAATTGAGATAAAACGTTATGAACGTTTTTAAAACGTTGGTAACGTTTTATAATAATCAGAAGCCTCAAAAGAATCAAGTTATAACGTTATAACGTTATACAACCGTTATAACGTTTGTAAAACGTTACAACGGTTATAAAACGTTATGTAACGTTTTCTAAGCTGTCAGAGAATTAAAACCCTATATCGTATTTGAATAAAACGTTGGTAACGTTTGATAAAACGTTGGTAACGTTTTATGTCAAACAGCTCATTTTTGAGCTGCCACTATAAATAGACTGAAGGGATCACTTTCAAATCTATCTCAGCCGACCCTAATCATTTCTAAAGCAATTTTCTGAGAGCTTAGCCTACTCCATTGTTGTGAGAGCTTAAAACTTCAAAATCCCTCAAGCAACCTCAAACCTACTTCACTAATCTTGATCTAGATTAGGTTAGAGTAATCTATTGAGTGTTTCTCTTGTGTTCTAGATAATTGAGACCTTGTTCTCATCTCTTTGAGTTGGCCGTTTGACTTCCCGCTTGGTGTGTAAGGGCTCAACGGTTCACAAGTTGTAATCCTTTCGTATTGGGTAATAGAAAGGCGCACCACTCAAGGTTGCGAAGCCCCGGAGACGTAGGCCTTTGTTTTGCCGAACTCCGTTAACATCCCGCGTGTCAAATTTCTCTAAACTCATCTATTTAATTTCAATTGCAATTTAATTTCAGTTTTTGAGCAATTAGAGGTGCCCCTAAGTGCAACACCCACAACAACTAGCCAGCTGGAAATGTGCATATTATGTCATGTTGCTCATATAAGACATAATAAAGGAATTCCTCAAGGATTTTCCGAAGTTAAAGGTATATATGTATTTATATATTTTTAAAAAGTAAGCATTGTGCTTCAAATATAATAAAATACACAATTAATTGTGAATGCTCTTCTATCTTTTAAAAAATGCAGGATATTCCTGCTAAACATATTGTACAATGCTTGGCCGACCTTCGTCTAATGTGGGTTCAAATTTTACTAAATGAGGTAAAGCCGAGAAAAAGTACAACAATTTAGGATGTGATGTGTAAACTTAATTTGCATGAACATGAATTTTTTGTAATAATTTAGGATTTGTGTATGATATTTAATTTAGGATGTGTATGTAATTTGTATGAAAAAAAATTATAATTTAGCATATTGGGCCAGCATATATATGGAAGCTGGCCAAATTAATAAAAATATTTTTTTTAGATTCAATAAAACATCAAGATCTGTTTCTATTAAAAAACCGATATAGATACCAATTTTTATTAAAAAAAAAACTTCCAAAAAATAATTAGGATCGGTTATATATAACAATTGATCCTAATAGTCTGTATTAGGATCAGTTTTTCTATACAACCGATCCTAATACAAAGTATTAGGATCGGTTTTTATATACAACCGATACTAATTATTATTTTATTAGGTACTAAAAAAATGAAAAAAAGAACTATTAGGATTGGTTCTACTAAACAACCGATCCTAATATATATTAATCGGGATCGGTTGTGTAAAAGAACCGATCCAGATTAATATGTATTAGGATCGGTTATTCTGTAGAACCGATCCAAATAAATGTCTATTAGGATTGGATATATCAAACAACCGATCCAGATTAATGTAGTATTAGTATCGCCTTGACCAGGATCGGTTAAAATTCGATACTAATGTGCGTAAATATCTGAATTTATTGTAGAGTTTAGCTAGTATAACATCGGTATCATATAACACTAATTTCAAAATCAATTAAATAGAATTTAAACGACTAATCCAAACTGTTTAAACCGATTTACTTTATGAGTGATGTGTTTACATATAATTTTTTTATATTTTCAAGTTATTTTAGTATCAAATCGAGCCGTAAAAATGTTGGAAAATGAATGTATTAAAGTTAACTTAAAAACTCGCACATTTGACCGCTTGATTTCATACTAAATAAATTCAAAAAATTATAATTTTGATGTAAACGCACAACTAATGAAGTAGATCGGTTTGAACAGTTTGAATTTACCGTTTGAAGTCGATTCGATAGATTTTGAAGTTGGTATTATGTAGGTCAAAATGATACTAATGTTATACCATGAGATATCGTTGCTGGTTCTTACCAGCTGAATCCCTGCTGTTTGAAATCACAAGATGTGTACATCATCCTGTTGTTGTTTTTTTTTTTTTTTTTTGGGTCGGTGGCAAGCATCATCCTGTTGTTGTTCCGATACTTTTGTGGCAACCGTACTGTAGATTTCATGTTTCGAACAAGAACAAATGTCTGTGGTCCTTCAATTTGATCAGGAGATACTGTGTACATAATATATCGTCTCTCGTCGTAACAATTCTAATTATGGTGTTATTTGAGAATAATTAAAATACAATAATAAGATTTTGTCATTGTTATGGTTAATTAGATATAGTACATATAAATATTAATGCCATCATATTTTTTGTAGAAATAAATATTCAAATTACGGAAAATTAACCTAATGTATACTACGCTTATTAAGAGGGCTGGGTAGTAATAACTCTAGAAATCTATAGCATTGGTTTCAAATGAATGACAAAGTTTAACAAAAATACATAAACTAATTATTAAGAAAACATTTTTGTTGTAATATAGTTTTCAAGAAACCTACTTTATATATTCTTCTCACTTTTAATATATTCTATAATTTGTAGAATACTTGTTGGGTGCATATAGAAATAGCAGATTGAATTTCTTATCTAATTATTTGTAGTAATCTGTGTTTCTATTTCCTAGTTGCATCTTTTTTTTTTGTCAAGCTATACGTTTGCAAAAATACGAAATATAACCAAACAACTCACTCTCTCTAAAATGTATGTTTTCTTCAACGACGTCGCACACTTAATTTGTATCAAACTATAGTCCCTTTTGAATTTCCTTGAATTTCCTCTCTTGTTCCTACATTCAGTGCTATGGGTTGCATAGAGGCCTCCCGTGCTACGGCTCAATATTCGACTTTTCAAAATTCAAACGGTTAATCCAAACCGTTCATCTTGTTCTCTGTATTAATATGTGTTTGGAGATCAAATTTTATATCTTTTGGAAATTTTTTACTTTTTTTAAAATTTATTGAAAATCGTTGTTTTTCAAACAAATCTGGACCATAAAAAACAGCGATATTCAATAAATATAAAAAAATAGTAAAAAACTTCCAAAAAAATATAAAATTTGGTTTCCAAACGCATATTAATATGGAGAATAAGATGAACGGTTCAGATCGACCATGAGAATTTTGAAAAATTGAATATTAAGCTGTCACTACTAGAATCTCGGTTTGTTGCATGGATAAAATTTGGCTTGTTGCATCGGCTTACCGTTGCAACAATCCCTAAAAATGTCAGTTGCATGGGTTACCCATGCAACAAGCCCCAAATAATACCGTTGCAACAACCTCCGTTGCAACTACTCAATTTCGGACTTGTTGCATGGGTTTTCCATGCAATAACTTCTGGAATACTTGTTGCAACGGTGTGTCCATGCAATAAGTACCCATGCAACAAATCAGATGCATCAAGTAGTTGCAACGATATAGCATTGAGTAGTTGCAACGATATAGCATTGAGTAGTTGCATGGATGAAGTGTGTGGGTCCCATAGATTAGTTGCAACGATAGGGGAGTGAGTTGTTGCATGGATAAAGTGTGTGGGTCCCATGGATTAGTTGCAACGATAGGAGAGTGAGTAGTTGCATGGTTAAATGTCGTGGGCCCCACATGGTTTGTTGCATGGATAATTAACCTATTAGTTGCATGGACAAAGAAGGTGGGCCCCACCAGGTTATTTGCTAAGATATTGTCTGGTCCCCATATTTATATAGATTTTACGATGCAAAAAATTGTCATTACCAAAAAAAAAATCCAGGCCCAATTCTATAATTCACCTCGTACCAATTTGGTACCAGTACCGATTTGGTACCAGCCCATAAGCAACCAAGAAATCTTTTACATTACACATTGAAACATAATAAGAAGAACAACACAATGAAACATGGAGAGTCACATTTTAATTATCATTAATCATTATAGTAAATTCAAGTTTTTCTTGAAACATCAAAGCAAAAAGGATTGCAACCAAAGTACTATAAATAACTTGTTTCTATAACCAAAACCCGTTAAGAACATAGCGAGTTTATCAAAATTGATTTGAAAACCAACATGCTTAACAGTACCATGTCTTCTAAGCTCCAAATATCAATCAAATTGTTCTTCTGCTAATCCCACTACCTTTATCCTGAAACAAAAATTTGTTAACAGTGAATTAGTCACTGTTAAATTTTAAATTCAGAATTAACAAAGATCACAGCAATGTATTCGAATTAATTAGTCCTTGATTCCTTGTAGGGAAAATTTTGATAGAGGTGGAATTGGCCATGGTGGAGCCTGTTGACCTTAAGCGGGTCCCGATATTGTACAATTCCTTGACTTGACCAAAATTATTCACTTAAATTGCAACCAGGTTCTCTATTTCTGTCTCCATCTGAATCTATCTTACTTAATAGACTGAAATAAAGGGGAAAAGGGTTACAAGAACTTTGTTTTGGCTTGGCCTTGTTTAAAGTTTAAAAATTATACAAACAGTTACCTGGGTGGTTTCTGAAAATTTGACTTTTTAGTAGGGGCTAAAAGGTCTTTTAGGTTGTCCATGTCTTTCCAGCAATGCCATCAAAGCCTTGCCATTTCCTGCAAGTTAAATAAAAACAAGTGAAAGGAATATTAGCTCAATATGATTGCAAAATTGAATGCAAAGGATCCACCTAGGCCTGAAATTTTTAGTGTTAAAATGCCCTAGACCAATTCCTAAGTACATCCCAAGTGATGTACCAGGAAACCAAATAAGATTTAACAAAGTGGCAAACTGCTGGTACCAAACAGTCCCGAAACAGCACTCTATAGAAATCAAAATTAAAACCATATCTACACTTTGAATTTGATCAAACTGTATTATGAGCTAATAAAGGACATCTTCATGGACAAACAGAAATAAATTTCATATTTTTATGATTTTTCTATAATTTCTAAGAGCATTTTAAAATTCAGATTCTGAAAAAAAAAAAAAATGGTACTGTACCAGTCTAGTACACGCACTGCCTCTCATAAAATCAAACATCTGATATAGCTAGAAGTCTCAGAAAAATTTGAAATTTTCTAGGATCAAAGTTTACACTCTCCTAAGAATTTCGACACCAAGAACATAAATTTTGGCCTTATAGATTGGCCTGTGAAAAATTCACAAAATAGGCTGTCAGAATAGACAAAATATATGTGCTATGATTACCGCAAAAACAACATCCAAATTGGCAATGCTCATCTCATGCATGAACTTAACAGTATTCTAAAATAAGCACAACTCACAGTGAAAATGAAGGTTTTTTTTAGTTTGCAGAATAAGGCTCTGTATTGCTAAAAGAATTGAATAGGTACTATGTAAATGTCGGTACAAAGTGAATGGGGCTGGTACCATAGTATAGGTACAGTAAAACCTTACTGCTATGTATTCACCTGGTTGCTTTTGTGTCAATTGTGTTTAGTTGGAATTTTATATCAATTAGGGGATTGATTAGGTTTGATAAGCTAACTCCAAAATCATGATCCAATTATTTAAAAAATGCATGAATCAAACTAGCACACGAAAATATCCAAATTAGTCACTTGTGAGCAATTTATAGGCTAATTGAAATTTGTAAGTGAAAGAAGAAACAACTGCACGAGGCAATGATGGGAGGTGGGAAGGACCGTGTATCCTCTTGATTTGTCATGGTGCTACCTGACGACACTACATTCAGGAGAATCTAGTACGAGGCACGACTTCGGCGACCACCACCTTATTTTATTTGCCACTACAACACTATTTTATACCAAAGAATAGCCAAATGTTAGTTCCAGGCGCAAAAGTATACTCAGCAAAACATTGACAACGTTCTCTAATTCAGGTTCTTTTTCCAAATCTAGACAGTTGAAATAAAATAAAGTCATGTGGATTTATAAGTTAAGTTAAAATACACAACAGGGTCAATTTGGTCACTTTTTTCTTTTAACCTTCATACTGAAGGAGTTTGGTAAATTACATATAGAAAAACTTGCATGTTTCCTACATCATAGTAAGATATCGAGACTGATTTGCAAAGAAACAAACTGAACCTTTCCAGTTTAAAGGCTCTCTTATTTAAGGGCACTTAATTTAAAAAATATCTCGTTACTACAAGTCTAAAAAGTAAAATTTGGATGAACAAAATTAAAGTACCTCTAAGCTCAGGAAATTATGCAAAAGGATTACTCATGGAGACCAACAAAGTACTTCTGGCTTAACCTATAAAATATTATTTACATGCCATGATTAATTTGTTCCTTGATAACTTGAAATAAGAACACAAAATGAGAATATCTTGGGATAGCTACTGGTTTAAATTACTAATTGCTTAACCAAAGATTATATAAACGCACAAATCCAAGTCAAAGTGCTATTGACAGTTCAATTTCGAAATAACACAAAAAGGTGAAAAATTTAGCCAAAAAATGTAAAAGATAAGATCCTAGGTATAAACAAAGGCTCATCCCATACACAGTCAGTAGCCCAAGTTGATAATCTACAACTTCGTAAAACAGAACCAGAAAATAATGAAAAAGGAAGGGGCAAAAAACCTTGTAGATCTTGTGATAGAGCTCAGTATGACTAAGCACACAACTATTGCCGTCAGGCGCGCCCTCCGGTGGTTGAATCTAACTCCTGGTTGGTCGGTCAATTTCTTGGCGAGAGTGATTCAGAGACGGCTAGCCCGAATCTCAAATCCTCTCCATGACCTAACGAAAAGAAGGAAAGAAGAAAGAGGTAGGTTTTAGTCAAAAAGAGAGGGAGGCGGCTAAGTAATAGATAGAATGTCGTGAAAGAATTTCATAATTCACATCCTCTCCATGACATGATAAGTAGAATAACCCTATATTAGTATATCTGGACTGTTTATTTATAATTACAAGAATCTCAAAGCCCTTTAATGATGGACCCTCCACTAGCCCGAATCTCAAATCTGTTAGAGATTTAATCTCAAACCGTGAAGTTAGTGTAAGAACGCGCATGTACCTGAGAGGAACAATCCCTATGAAAATCTATCGCTGGCCAAGAAGGGGGAAATTTTTTTTCGCCAAGTGATGTTATTGACAGAGAGGTTTTTCCTTTCTTCAGTTTGTCGGAAATGGATTGTATATATAACCCCAAATATGATGTGCTGCTTTAAATCAAAACTGCTCTGTTAGTAAAAACCCCCAAATTTGAGAGGGAAGTGAAATACAGCGCCCGGGAAGTGTTGTTTTGGTGATAATTTTTGCGTGACACGTGTTTGGTGCCTACTGGCCAGTAATTTCAGGGGCCCCTATATCAGTGATATATGTTCCAGAATAATAAGAAGTGGATTTTTAGTATAATTACATGTGAATTTATAAGAATATATATTTGTACATATGTTATAAATTTTGTGAAAGATGTAATAATTATATTTTGTTATTTTTAATTATAGCACTGCATGTCATGACTATTTGATTCACATATTCAATTTTTTATGTATTATTTGTTATTTGCATGAGATGTGATATTTTCTAATTAATGAAGAAAATTGCAATCTGTGTGTTAAAAAAAATTATTGAAAAATATTATTAGTAAAATTTAGACGATAGTGAATGTTAATTGGTGTTTTTATGTCTTAGTAAGCAATTTAGACACGTAAAATAGTGCGTTAGCACATGCATGTTGTGTTAACAACTCATATGCTATATACTTGTCATGCAACAACAACAACAATTGTGGAAGCTAATGAAGAAAGAAACAAAAATATCATGCATTGGTTGATCGGAACCGTTACAATTAAATATTACTAGCTTAAATTGTCTGTGTGAAAATTTTGTCCAAATTTACGTTGATTTTCACATCCATCAAGCTTACGGAATATTATGCCATCGAATGGCTATAATCACATCACGTCAGATTGAAGCTTACATATAACCAAATTCAAAATCAGTTCTATTGTGTATGTTAAGGGTCCTCCCTTGATCATTTAAAAGTTAAAATTGAATCATTTAAAGAAAAATCAATCATCGATTTGACACGTGAAAATGCACGGTCCACATTTAATAACACTATGACAAGAGCCAAATAATAATGAAATTGTATAAATTTTATATTTGTATGTATATTTGTTCACATAATATGGTTAAATTTTTTTTTTTTTTTTTTTGGAATTTTGTGCATATAATTAAGTGTGAAATTATTATCTTATTGGCTACTGAGTTAAACAGAGCCCTCTGATGTGTGATGAACTGTTCAGATTTAAAAAGAGGCCTCCATTTTAGTAGATGAATTACTTGGGGACATTTTCTCTTAGGTAATACCATCCATCAGGTAGAAATCCGTCCCATCGTGAAGGCTATCTATCTTTAAGATTCGTGGTACAATAATCAGGCAGCTATACTCGGTATCGTTAATTTTTTATTAACTCAGGTAACAAACGGAGGGGAGTAAAGGGGATCATGAGTTATAGGGAGCCTTCTCTGTGTGACTGTGTAGGACTTAGCATTTTTGAAAATCAAATACGAAAAACCCTTCTCCTCCCTCTCTAAGAAAACCCTTCTATTAAGCCGCTTCGATTTCTCCCTCAGACGCAGCCGACCGATCGACCCCCTCTTCTCCCTCTCTAATCAAAGCCTACCGATCGACCCCCATCTCAAACCACTCCATCTCTACCTCTGCTCGGACCTCCGTCTCTTACCTGTACCGCCGTTCTATCGACCAATCAACCCTTCTATTCAGCTGCCGCTCGGACCTCCGTCGCTAACCCGTCTCTAATCGGTCGGAGATCGTACCCATCGGAGGGATAGGTACGTAGTTTTGTTCAATTTAGGTTACTGTAATTTAGGTTTTTGTAATTTAGGTTTTCGTAATTTAGGTTTTTGTGATTAGGTTCAGAGAGTTTGTTAGAATTTAGAGAGTTTGTGTATATTTGATTGAAAGGGTATGATTCAAGCACGTAGTAGTGTTCCTGGGTCTTTAACATATTCCCCTTTTCTCCTTCTCTGTGTGTGTACTGTTAGAACCATCAAAATACCAGAATCAGCACTGTGCCAAAACAAGTAATAATACTAGTCCAACAAAGTGCTGGACTTATATATGAAGCTGAACCAAATATTGTTAGGTTTAAACATTTGTTGTTAAGAGATGATTTTCTAGACGGATATAAGATTATTTGAAATAAGATAACCAAAATCTATTATTTTCTTAAATATTGTAGCAATACAAGTTTAAAAACATATATATCTTTTTTTGATACGAGAAACATATATATCTCGAGTATTATTTAACAAGAAAGTGAAGAAACATATTGCTTTCAAACTTATGCATTTTTAATAAGAGATGCATAATTGGAATTTATTTTTAATAAGAGATACATATTGCTTTCAAATATTGCTGCAATGTTTTTTTTTTGTAAATTCTAAGAGATGCATAACTGGAATTTATATAAATTTAATAAGCATATTAAAGAGACTTAACAGGCTAGTTATAAATTCTATTCGGCACCAATCATTTATTTTTTCAGTACTAAATAGCCTATTCGGGGCAGACAAGGGTGGCACTGTTTTTAGGTCTTTTCTTGTACTGCAAT
Organism: Carex pumila; assembly: GCA_033356055.1. Lineage (NCBI taxonomy): Eukaryota > Viridiplantae > Streptophyta > Magnoliopsida > Poales > Cyperaceae > Carex > Carex pumila. The sequence continues at coordinate 265,537 of JARJHM010000337.1, read as the reverse complement.
TTTAATTTGTTTTCACTGTTTTTAGGTCTTTTCTTGTACCAGCAAGCACAGAAACAGCATATATAAAAACTATACTAGCAAGCATATATAAAAAACATGAAAATCATAGAAATCTAAGTTTCACTCTTTTGTCAACTGGTCTGGTACCAGCAATCATTATAGAGCTTTTAATGCATGAGTATGGAAATAGTAACTATAGCATGAACATTAATAAAATATATCTCTACTGCCTTGTCAGTCTTTGGTTTGGTGGAATTATGCAGGAAGGTCCTTGATATCCTTTTTATTGCCTTGTAGTGACTATGAGACAAACATATATAAAAACTGCATATATATTTGAACTCCCATATGTTTTAGACATCATATGATCTTCCTCTAGAGTTGTTTTTTTTAAAATCACTTCTATAGTAAATGCACCTCTTACGCACCTTAGGTTTTAAGAGCTTTTAGATTCTTTTATCTTAAATGCACCTCTTACGCACCTTTGTACCAGTCCTAGTACCAGCACCTTTGCACCTTTGTACCTTCCTTAAATGTTACCGTACCAGTTCATCAAGTTCTGCCATTGAGTAATAAGTTAATTCAATCTTCTTGAATTTTTTCTACATATTACATAGCTGAACCCCATGATGACGTCTTGCAGTTCGAGGCCATTGTTCCCCGATCATCTCCAAGGCTCACTAAGAGTCATGCAGCCAAACGCGTGTTGTCACTGGCCAAACGCATTAAATTAAGGGTCGGACGATGACGTGATCTGGGACAGCTGTCAAGGGAGAGGACAAGAGAGGTAGGTTGTACGGCTTTGGCATTCGGTCAAGAAAGTCAAGAGCCAATTGAGAGCTGGAGGCAATGGAGGCATCTATATCACCCACCAAAAGCACTGCCACCTCGGCTAAAAAAAACCAAAAAATATTCACGGCTGAGGAGGTGGAAGCGTTAATAAAGGATACACTAGCTGAGGCACAAAAAGGGTTTGCCGAGAAGATAGCTGATTAAGAGAAGCGAAACAATGCAGAAATGGAAGCGAATAAAGAAGAAACTAATTGCAGGAGGATGTGTATAGATGCGCTCTCTAAACGTATAGGATTACAACCTCCTAAATTCCCTGTAAGTCAAATGACCCGCTAAATCTAGTGTAGTTTATACCTCTGCATATTTATCAATCTTTTGTTGCATTTTGTTAGGAGGGCACATCAAATGTTGAGGCACCTGGTGGTAGTAGGGGCAATCAAGAAGGGGGAGAGGAACCTTGATCCGGGAAATCTGTCATTTCCAAGCCGCTGTCGTGGTTTTAACAGTTCTAATGCAGTAGTTGACAAAATGCACTAACAATATTAAGTAGGATGTGTTAATGTGCTTTAAATTTATCAATATGTGATCAATTAAGTAGGATGTGAACAAAAGACATGTCTAATTGAATTTTCTTGTTATGCATTTTTTTATTATGACAAGTGTTAAATATAAATAAATTTTGCTGACTCTATGAACTACATAATTTCATGCGTACAATGTGGGTACGCAAGAAGATTTTTTTTAAGTCACAAAAGAAATGCCACTATTTCTATCGGTCTACCCATGGAAATATGAATTGCTTTTTGGCTCCAAAATGTAAACAATCTCACAGACACCCTTTGAGCATTATTCCATTTTTATCGACTTCTTTCTTGTTTTTTTGCAATATGCGATAGTCCCTCCTCTCCTTCTTTCTCTTGCTAATCTCTCTCGCTCTATCTCTCTCTCTTGCTCTACCTCTCTCTAAATTATGATGGAGGCAACAAGGTGGCTCTCTTTAAGTGTATTTGGTTTGACATCACAAATGGGGTAAAAAAGAACAAAAAACATGGAATTGTCGAGGTGAAACACGCTTCTCAGCTAAAAGGTTTTGAGTCGTATGTATTGGCATGTCAAGCCGTTCAAGTAGTCTACATTCCCTACGGACTAAACCTCGAAGATCAATCCGATGAAGATGGTTATTAATTGGTAATTTTTTGTGTAATGGGTTGCATGGCAAATTCCCAACCATATAAAGTTTGTATTAATTATAATAAAAACAAAAATATATATTTCATATGGAACTTGTTAAAGCAGAACTGCATGGTTGAAAAGAATAGCAAATTGATTAAGATGGTTATTATTTGAAATACTTACAGGAGAAGGCAATTAATGAAGGCTCTGCTCATCGCTTGCTCGTCCTCTCAATAACTTTCTAATGTTTACTCTCAAGACCAAAGTTTCGAGATTCTACAATTTAAGTTTCTGAATTATTTGTGTATCTCTTTTATTTTGTAATATATTGCTCTAATTCTTTTTGCTATGATTTACAAAATATATTCAATTTAAAAGGAGAGATCAAATTTCCTTCTAAATTTGAACAATATTAAGTAGGATGTGAAGAAATTAATATACTAATGTAATGTATAAGAATATATTCAATTTGAAAGGAGAGATCAAATATATATAGAAAAGTCACTGTTCAGAAATTCAATAATTGTTGCATGGGTAGGCCCATGCAACAAATAGTTCAAAAAAATTGTCAAAACTTGTTGCATGGGTAATCCATGCAACAAATAGTTCGCAAATAATCCTCCATACTTGTTGCATGAGTTACTCATGCAACTGTTTAGTCTAGATTTTAGAGATTTGTTGCATGGACAAGTCCATGCAACAAATAGTTCTCAAATAATTGTTGCATGGGTTATCCATGCAACTGTTTAGTCTAAATTTGGTAGACTTGTTGCATGGATATGGGATGAGTTGTTGCATGGACATTCATTAGAATATACTTTCTATCCTTGCTAGCGGGTCACGGGTCATCAAATATTTGTTGCATGGATAAATAAGAGGCAGTTGCATGGATAACCATCAAACTTGTTGCATGCGTAACTGTTGCATGGGACTACCCATGCAACAAATTTAATTGTGTCAGAAATGCCAATATTTGTTGCATGGACACTACTTAACCATGCAACAATTATTTTTATCCATGCAACAAACTGAGATTCTAGTAGTGTCCACTTCCTGTCATTCCGCACCGCTCCAGCTCCCCTTGTACCATTGATGGCTACTTCATACCAGAAGGTGCTGCAGTTTTTGTCAATGTATGGGCCATTCAAAGGGACCCATCAGAATGGACAGACCCATTGGAGTTCAAACCAGAGAGATTTTTGCGAGAGGAAAGCAAGAGGGATTTTACGGGGAAAAACTTTGACTATTTCCCATTTAGTTCGGGTAGAAGAATGTGTGCCGGTATGGCCATGGCTGAGAGAATGACAGGTTATATACTAGCAGCATTATTGCACTCGTCTGACTGGAAGCTTGTAGATGAGATGGAGGTAGACTTCTCAGAGAAATTCGGTATTGTGATGAAGGAGGTCGTGCCTTTGATTGCTATACCCACACCAAGGCTGTCCAAGGATGACTTGTATATATAATATATATGAATTAATTACTAGCTAGCTAGCTACTTATTTTATATATACACTCAATAGCAATAGCAAAATAATTAATGCCGGTTGATTTTATACGACTGCTGGAATATCTTTAATTACCGATTGTTTAATTATTTGGGTTAAGAACAATTAATTTCTAGTCTCGAATCAGTTGTGGAACTTCATACTTGGATTCATTTTGGTTTGTTTGTTCTCTGACTGCAGATCTCAAATTACTTGAGTGGGTCGATCACGGTTTGATTTGATTTTGGGTTCTGCCCTGTTTGGATCAACTTCAGTCATAACATGCATGCATGCACGTTGCAATTTTATTTATTTATTTTTCTTTAGGAATAATTTCATAGTAAAAATTTAGGAGAACTAATTAAGCTTAATACGTTAAGTAAAGATATTGTTTTTTTCGTTAAATAAAATCACTTGTTGGAGTATCAGAAAAATATATTAAGGATCTTGATCCAAAAAAAAAGAGTAAAATAATTGTTAAGTAATCAATTGATACACCATGAGGGTATAAAATTAAGTTCAGCATTATAAAATTCTAGTAGAGAGTTTTTTAATTAACAATTCCACGTAATTAATTTAATGAAGTTGCAATTGAAGTATTGGTCCTCTGATTAGTATTGGAGCACTTGCAGATGTAATTTCATATTCTGCTGGATGAATTATCAAATTTATATTTCTATATAATTACATATTGCATATATTGAAAAAAATTCTACCTACAACTAAAGTTTGCCTCTTAAAAATACTGCAACTATATTATGGACCAAAATGGTTGGCCGCTAGCAGAGTTAGCAAACGACTCATTGTGAGGTTACGACTCATCTTTCCCGGTGAACAAACGAGCCCATTACCTTGTCCAGTGAACAAACCGGTTCTTAACCATTGAACAGTCCAGTGAACAAACGACTCATCTTTCCCGTTTGAGCAGTAGGTTACGAGCGGCTCCTTCTCCGCTTCTCTCTCCGCCTCTCTCTCTGTCAAGAATGTCGTTTGAGCAGTAGCTCAGCCTCTATCTCCACCACTCTGCCTCTCTTCACCGTCTCTGTCCTCTCTCTCGCAGACGCCAAGAATGTCGTTTGAGCAGTAGGTTATGGACTGCACATTTATCATTCAAATTTTGATACGGGCCGGTTATGAACTGAAACCCACCCATTAGCAGCCCTACTAGCATATATAGTGGGCATCCATTTCTGGTCTGCTATCTATGCTAGCGGACTCTCGAAAAATGGAAATCCGTGGGGAAAGTGGTTTATTTGGTCTATTTTTTTTGGATGAATGTTATTTATAAAAATTAATTTATCTATGAAGTCCTCATGATTCTTTCACGCTGAAAACTTAATTTTTCTGCATGTGAGAAAATCTTACATAAGTTCTTTGAAAATGAAAAGTTACGGAGTTAATCGACATTAATAATATGAAGTAAATGCTATGTAAATTAGAAACTCATTCTTTCTGTGAGTTGGATTTTAGGAGAGCAAGTCCATTATTATTTTCAAGCAAACATACAAAAAAAAAAAAAAAAAAAAACAGTATTCTTTTCGCCCAACTGCTTGTGGAGCCAAATGTTTCCAATAAGAACTGCTTATTCAATAAATAGTAAATGCAGCCAAAAGTTTCCAATAACAACTGCTTATTAATAAATAGTAAATGCAGCCTGTACTAACTCCATCTCCAAGCAGCCAAATATTTATTAGAATAACATTCATGGATAAAGCTCCATAATACTGTCAAGACCAAGCCGAGTAGGATAAATTTTGTAACCAGAATAGCCTGCACCTATAATAAGATCATGCCATTCCTGCTTGTTACGTTCCTTCGATCCAGTAGTGCACACTATAAGAAAATCAAGTAAAAGACCTGTCTCAGTTGCTTTTGGGTTTAGGGTTTAGGGTTTAGGGTTTAGGGTTTAGGGTTTAGGGTCTATGGTTACAATGCTTCGTGTCTTTGCTTTAAATAGGAGTCAATGGTTTCAATCGAGGAGCTCGGGGGTGTCCCCAATCCAAGTTGAGGGGGGTCATACCCGTATAGTGCTTGGAACGGTGTACAATTGAGAGATGAGTGAAAACTGGTATTGTACCAATATTCAGCCAAACTTAACCATGACATCCACTTCTTGGGATTACAAAAACACATTGCTCGTAGGTAGTTTTCTAGGCATTGATTGACTCTCTCGGTTTGCCCATCGGTTTGTGGGTGGTATGATGTCGAGTATTGCAAGGAAGTTCCAAGTTGCTTAAACATTTCTTTCCATAGGTTGCTAGTAAATATCTTATCTCTATCAGTGGAAATGGTTTGGGGTAGACCATGCAATTTGTAGATATGATCAAGGAACAGTTTGGCAACTTGAGAGGCTGAGAAGGGGTGAGACAAGGGAAGGAAGTGTGCATACTTTGTCAAACGGTCAACAACCACTAATATGACATCCTTCCTCTCTGATTTTGGAAGGCCCTCTACAAAATCCATACTAATGTCGCACCAAATTTTTGTGGGGATAGGTAGAGGTTGTAACAGACCAGGGCTTTTCACATTTTCACTTTTGCTAATTTGGCACACATCACAACCACTAATTTCTTTATACACATCTTGTTTCATACCTGGCCAAAATAACCCTTTTTTGAGCCTTTGGTAAGTTGCAAGAACACCAGAATGTCCTCCCATGGCTGTACCATGCATCTCTTGTATCAGTTTGCCCCTAAGGTCATTCATAGAGCCTATGTAAATCCTTCCTTGTTGCTTGATTAAACCATGATCTTCAGTCCATTTTCCTTGTTTATCTTCTCCTTTTAACTGTTCTTTGACCTTTATTGCTAATTGATCTCCCTCATAGCTCCTTGTGACCTCTTCTACCCACTTAGGCTCTAATGCACTGACAAGCTTGTTGAACTCAACATGATTTGGATTTAACCTTCTAGATAATGCATCTGCAACTTTGTTATTTATTCCCTTCTTGTACTCAATTGAATAGTCGAGCCCAATGAATTTGGTTAGTGCCTTGTGCTGCATGTGGTGGGTTAACTTTTGTTGCAATAGATGTTTACGGCTTTCGTGATCTGTTCGAATGACAAATGGCTTCACTTGTAGGTAATGTCTCCACCTCTTGATAGCAGTCGTCAATGCCATTAATTCCTTCTCATAGGTCGACATTCCCTGCCCCTTAGGTCCAAGTGCCTTACTAAAGAAGGCTACCGGTCTTTTGTCTTGTGTTAGGACTGCTCCGATGCCCAAATCGGAAGCATCAGTTTCAATGGTAAACGACTTCATGAAATCTGGTAAAATCAGAACTGGGGCAGATACCATAGCTTGTTTGAGCTTTTCAAATGCCCCTTGTGCCTTCTCATTCCAGCTGAACCCGCCTTTCTTTAACTGATCAGTAAGCGGTTTGCTAATCTGGCCATAGTTCCTCACAAACTTTCTATAGTAGCCCGTCAACCCAAGAAATCCTCGTAATTCTTTGAGAGTATTAGGTTTTGGCCAATTCAGCATTGCATCAATTTTATTTGGGTCTGTTGCAACTCCCTTTTCAGATATTACATGGCCTAAATACTCCACTTGCGCCACTCCAAAGCACACTTACTTTTCTTAGCAAACAACTGATTTCTCCTCAATGTGTCAAGCACTTCATGCAGTAGGTTCACATGCTCCTTTATGCTTTTGGAATACGCCAAGATATCATTGAAAAATACCAAGACTCCTTTCCTCAATTTCTCCTTGAATACATCATTCATTAGGCTCTGAAAAGTTGCCGGCGCATTCGTCAATCCAAATGGCATCACCCTAAATTCAAAATGCCCATGATGGGTCCAAAAGGCAGTTTTGTAAATATCCAACTTAGCCATTCGAATTTGATGGTATCCCGACCTAAGGTCGATTTTTGAGAACACTTTAGCCCCATGCAATTCATCTAATAGGTCTTCGATATGTGGTATTGGGTACTTGTTTTTTATAGTTGCCGCATTGAGCTTTCTATAATCTACACACATCCTCCAAGTTCCATCTTTCTTTCTCACTAGTAGAGCCGGTGCCGCAAAGGGGCTGTTGCTAGGTCTAATTACTTCATTTTGCAATAATTCCTCTACTATCTTCTCAATTTCAGATTTTTGCACATGGGAATATCGGTAGGGCTTCAAATTTATTGGTTCTGTGCCTTCTTTGAGAGGTATGCTATGGTCATGCAGTCTCTTTGGAGGTAGGGTGTGCAGTTCCTGAAACACATCCTCATAGGATTGCAACAGTTCCTCAAGAGGTTTTGGGGTAAAAGAGCTCAACTCATCAGATTTCACCACACTCCAATGTCCTATCATACACAATTCCCCTTCTACTTCAAGTAAGTCATCTCTATTCATTACACATAAGCTGGCCTTGTCTCTCTTTATTCCCTCCAAATGCACTTCTTTTCCTTCCCTCTGGAACTTCATTGTGGATTTATCAATATCAAGGGTCAACGGTCCAATTCTCCTCATCCAATCCGTGCCCAACACCATATCATATGGTCCCAACTCCATAATTCTAAAGTAAAACTTGAAAGAGTTATCACCAATTTCCCACTGTACCCCCATGCCTTTAGCATCACTATACATCTTTTGACCATTGGCTACGGTGACGACCATTGGCATTGTTTTGGATATAGGCACTTGGGTAAACTTTGCCACTTTAGAATCTAAGTAGCTTGTGTTGCTTCATGTGTCTAACAGAATGAGTATAGGTTGCCTCCTTAACTTGCCTCTCAATTTGAAAGTGTCAGTACATTGACTTCCTTCTAAGGCATTTAATGAAATAGTGACTTCTTCTTCACCATCAATTGGGTTTTCAAACTGTTGCACCTTAGCTAATGCCTCTTCTATTTCCTCATCACTGTCACACTCCTCTTCTTCCTCGACTCCTTTCAGCCACTCTACTTTTTTGATCTCCATTTGGTGCATGGTTCTTGTTTTACACGTGTGTCCGGGAGCCCAAGCTTCTTTACAATAGTAACACTGATTTTGCTTCTTTGGAGGGTTATGGTTTATGGCTTTGGAAGGTAATCTGAAATTTTTGGGCTGATGTGTATTTCCCTTCCTGGTTGTTGGTTCACGGGATAGTTTTGAGGGTGTTGCTGAAAATTCTTCGGTCTTCTTAACATTTCATAAATTAACTCTTGTCTTGCTGCCACTTCATATGCATCTTTCAAATTTCTGGGTTTATGAGACATCACAAGCAATTTTAATTCCTCTTTCAAACCTCCTATAAAGCACTCCATATAACTTCCTTCATCAAACCACGGTTTTTCCCTCATCACCATTATTTTCATATCCTCAAATCGAGCCCTATACTTTTCAACACTTCCTTTTTTCCTTACATGCATGAATTCATCCATTATCCCTACTACCCTCTTAGATTCAAATCTCTCAATTAGCTCAGACTTGAAATCCAGCCATGTTAGTTCTCCTGCTCGTGTGATTAACACTCCTTGATACCACGATTCTGGCCTCCCTTTTAGATACATAGATGCTATGCACACTTTTTGTCTCTCTTGAACTTGATACACAGTGAAGAAATTCTCGCATTTGTATAACCAAGCTTGAGGGTTTTCTCCATTAAAACAAGGAAAGTCAATCTTCGGTGTTGTAATTTGTGGTTGTTAGGTTATGTAGTTTGGTCTAGGTTGGAACTGGGGAGGGTATAAAGCTGGGTTGAGTGGTGGATAATGAGGTTCTGGTTGATAATTTGGTGGATAAGTTTGTAGTGGATGGTACGGTGGCACATATGGGTTGAGGGTCTGCATCGGTATATGGCCCGTGAAAGTTGCATTAGTTAGATTATGATCAATATGGTAGATTTGATTTGAGGTTGCTGAATTTGGTTGATACTGGTAAGGGTGGTTCGATGGTTGGTATGTGTTAGCTCGAGGTTCAGGTGGTCTTGTGTTGGTTCCAACATGACTTGAATTTTGGTTAATTGAGTTTATGTTAAATAAGCCATGTTGAAGAGGGTTTGTGGAAATAGATTCACTGTGCATGAGGTTGGCATGATGGGCTATAGGATTGGGTTGATTAAAGGTGCTGGATGAGGGGTTTTGGCTGGTGGTACCAATACTAGTATTTGGTTGTACCGGCTCGGGATTTGGTTGGTATTTGCTCATCTCCAAGGTGTAAAAATTAGGGGACTTGTTGCTGGTTTTGTTTTGCAAATTTTCAGTGCTACTCGCAGTTATACTAGGATTTTTACTCTTTAATTGTGCATTTTGGACAGAAATACCCCTAGGAGGCAAGGATGCTGATGCTTCTTCTTCAACTACATCCTTATGCTTTGAAAGTGCCATGGATATCATTTCAGCCATTCTTGCTGAGAGCATCTCACCTTGTTGCTTCATCTCATTTACCATTCTTTCTTCTAGATCGGTGAGGTGCCTCACTTGATTCTCTTGCCCCAGCTCAATGGATTCAATCTGTTTCCTCATCTCTCCTTCCATCTTGATCATCTGGGCTCTTATGGATGCTTGATATTCCTTCACTTGCCCCATCTCTGTCTTAGCTTGTGTATCGCCTACCATGGGGTCAAGTAACACACACACAGGTTGGATGTATGGCTCTGATACTACTTGTCACAGCCTAAGACGAGCTTGTGACTGAGGGTGGTGATTTTGGAATTTTCGTATGTTTTTTTAGTATAATTTCTAATGTAAATGTACTGAATATGAAAGAAGGGAATAACTAGAAGGTTCTATTTTCATTCTTTTTCTTCGTAGCTTACACAAGAAGGAATAGCATATATATAGTTAATCTGACAAATCTGACATCTCCAATTGTATCTAACATCTCCATTACTACTACTCTTTAACCATCCATTTAGTCAAAACTAGCAGTCCATAAACACTTAAAACCTAAGCTAAACAAAAATCTAAAGTAGGCCCAGCAGCCCAAAATCTATATTTCTTTCACACAGTACGTCTATTCAACTTCCTTCTTCTTCTCTTAAAAACCAATCACCTGACAGAAGGAAGAGAGGGAGCTAGGGCTAGGGAACGGGAGGGGATGGAGGAGGCGAAAAAGAGAGAAAGGGGGAGCGTGGGTTGGGGCTCCACGGACAGAGAGGGAGAGAAGAGAGAAAGAGAAGGGATTTTATTAAATGGGGTTGCTTCAAGATTCGTGCTGGATGGGATCCAATGGGTGAAAGAATTCTACAAATGAATGGATGTTCTTAATTGTTATAACTCGATTAGTTAATTGGATTTCAATGAATTTGATTGAAAAATTTGTTACGAATTATTCGAGTAATTATATTTCAATTTAGGATCCGAATAATTCGATATCATCTATATGTATATATATATCTAATTAAACCTTTATAATTTTCTAATGAACGAAATTTGTAAATTTCATAATTTATCTCATACGAATAATTCATATACTTACGTTTTCAATTTTTGAACTCAATTTATTTATTTACTAATACAAATCAATTTAAATAAATTTTGTTTCCATTAATTCGACGCGACTTGTATATACTCCAATTATTAATCCCTAAACTTTCTCGGATAATTCGAATTTCTTTTATAAGTTCTAGAATTTTTATTTCTAAATCTTGAGTTAGTGTTTTTAATCCTATAATCGATTATCTCCACAATTTTAGTTTATATATATATATATATATATATATATATATATATATATATATATATATATAGGGTTTGTCTAAATTGCTGCTGGCAGCATTTCGGCAGAGGTGCTGCCGGGGCTATATTTAGCCGTGTGATGTTCAAAAAACAAATCCAAACCGTTAGATGTTTAATCTATATTATAATCTACTTGGAGACCAAATTTTACATTTTTTTTGGAATTTTTTTACTATATATTAAGCTGGTTTGAAAACTGCTGATTTCAGTAAATTTCTGCAGCATTGAAATCAGCGGTTTTCAAACCAGCTTAATATATAGTAAAAAAATTCCAAAAAATGTAAAATTTGGTCTCCAAGTAGATTATAATATAGATTAAACATCTAACGGTTTAGATTTGTCGTTTGAATATCAAAAAATAGAAAAAACAGTGGCAGCACCACCGGCAGAAATGCTGCCGGCAGCAAATTAGCCACAGCCTATATATATATATATATATATATATATTTAAAAAAATTGTTTTACTTCTAACTCCTATAATTTGAATGTACATAATTCATAGTTCGTTTATATTTCGAAATTTTAGATTTGAATAAACTTAATTAGACAATCTGATCGATCTTTAATTTAGTTAGAAAATTTTATTTAGTGTAAAGATCATTTTAGCAATTAAATCTTGTTTTAAAATTTTGGAATATAACAAGGCGGCCAAGCATCATGTCCTTCTCGGGTGAGATTTGAATGCAACGAGCGAGTTCGTTTAATGGCATGGGACGACCATATGCTTGTATGCGGCCAGCGATGTCTAGGTCAACGGCACACCTGAGAGCGAAACTAATGAAATAAGTTAGGCTTTGGTTTAGAATACTCTCCATTGTTATATAAGAAATGTAAGTGGCACTAATTGATAATCGGTTCAGAAATAGCAATGATATATTTATAGAGAGGTCTTCTAGTATTTCCATATTCGTATTTTAATAATGCAATTCAATAATCGAATTCACCAAGCAATTCAACTAATTTGCAATTCAATACTAATTCAACAAGCATATGGTCTTCTAGTATAAACCTATGTGGTGGAATATACTTAGAAGTTTCAATAGGTTTTACCTTGGCCGGGTTGGGGTTACCCGGTTCTTAAGATTGATCCGATGCCGGTGTGTTTGCATCGAGAGAAGCTGAAGGCGGTTGTGTCTCCTTTGGTGGTTGTTGTTGCTCTTCTATACTCAGCATCTTTGGTCGTTGATATTCCGTGCCGCTCCTCAAAGTTATGGCATTCGCGTACTCCCTTGGGTTAATGTTGAGTTTGCCCGGAAGCGTCCCTTGTTGGTGAGAGGATGAAGATGCTTGTTATGCTATTTGTGTTTCTAGCATTGAGGTCTTGATGTCTAAGAACTCAAACTTCTTCTTCAATTCCCACAAGGAATCCAAAACATCCGTGTTGGTATTTCTTTAATATGTTATGAAGTCACTTTATTGGATCATCAAGTCTTGCATCATCTTTTCTAGGTTGTTATTTTGGGAGGTTCCTTGGTACGAGTTTTGATTGGAACGGCTTTGATATTGGTTGGAATTGTCATTCTCGGTCTTCCACTTGAAGTTCAGATGGTTCCATCTATTGTTGGGGTTGTATGAATTGAAATTGTCATTCTGCCTAACCTTGTTGTAGATTGGGTCGTTCCTCTTATCGCATTGATTATAGAACATGGTGTTCGCTTGTTCTACCTCCTCCCCTTCTATAAGGACTTAGCAATCGGCAGTGATATGAGTCGTCTCTCCACATATGTCATATGGAGCCTTTTTCGTCACAGACTTGGCATTTTGCATTTCCACCATTTGATGTTGTAAGGCCTCCATTTGTACTCTCAAGGCAGTGACCTCGTCAACCTTCATCATTCCTAGTGGGGTTTGGATTCGTCCCCCTCGCTCGGTCGTCCATTCCCTTTGGTTGATCGCAATATCCTCAATTATTGCCATGGCTTGTGCCGAATCTATTCGTGATATGTTTTCTCCTACAGCTGAATTTAAATGAGTCTTCGTAGCTATAGTGCAACCTCCATAAAAAAATTGAAAAAGCAACCACATGTCAAGGCTATGGTTAGGGCATAAGCATTGGAGCTCCGCCCATCGATCCCATGCCTCGATTAGGGATCCCCCCTCGGCTTGATTGAACGTCGTGATCTTCGTCCGGAAATGTTGGGTTTTCGATGGAGGAAAGTATTTTCCTAGGAATAACATCTCCATGTCATCTTATGTCTCAATGTGGTCCCGGTTGACGATCTTTAGCCACGTTATTGCATTGTCTCAAAGGGATAAGTGGAAGCATTTGAGTTTGAGGTTGTCTAGTTCATCTCCTTTTAGAGCGAAAGTGCCATAATGTTCTTCGAAAATTGCCAAATGAGCATATGGATCTTCATTTAAGGCTCCTCCGAACTGATTTGGCCAAGTAGGTGGATGAGAGAGGGCTTGATGTCGCGTGGATCATGGCCATGAGGAACGAAACCGAAGAAGGGGCCTTGTTGACGGTTACGGCCATTTCCGCTGTTGTTGTTGTTCCTATGGTGAGATTGTTCATCTTGGTGGGATCCATGTTGGGATTGGTTGTCTTCGTTTTCCATGCTTCGATGTTCTTCTTCTTCTTCTTCTTCTTCTTCTTCTTCTTCTACAATTGTGGGAAATGGAGTTCTTCCGGTGCTAATAGAATGCTTCAAAATAACTAAGATTAGGTACCAAACAAAAATAAAATAAAAATCTAAAATATATTTGTAAAGTAAAAACTTAGAATTAAACTATACTCCCCGGCAACGGCGCCAAAAACTTGATGTGCGCAAAAGCGTATGCACAAAATTTCAGTACAATAATATATACTTTTTAAACCTTTAACACGCGTTTGAGTTATATTGCAAGTGCACAATTCTATCAAAGTAGTATTTGAGGTGTCGAACCACAGGGAGTATGATAAAAACTTAGTTTAAACTTTAGTAATAAATTTCAGAAAATAAAGCAAAGTAAAGTGTAATAAAAATAAATTGGGGAGTTTGTTCCAACAATTTATAAGGTTGGGTTCAATACCTAAAAGAAAGGAGTTTGAAACAATAATTATAAATAAAAGTAAAAGAAAGGAATTGACTTGCTTTCAAGATTTAGAGATCTAGGAGTCTTTGGTCTACAATCTCTTGCTAATTCTATTTACTCGGTATTTGTTTGAATTCATGTATGATTTGACGAGGTTTCTAACCTAATATGTTATTAAGGGTTACTTTCGTAGATTAATAACTTACCTAGGTAATTCGGACTTCTCGATTAGTCTCTCCTCTCCTCAAATATTGGTACTTCGCAATTAAGTTCATCATACCAGTACTCGATTCGAATTAAGATGTCCTAATTAGGGTTTGGCTTCACAGTCAGGTCCTTCACCAAGTTCCTAATCTTAATTTCTATAGTTCCGGCTTAGATTAAATTGGTTACAATCTTAATCTAAACCTAGGATATTTGCATTCATAATTTGGTACTATCCTATTGATCACAGTCAATTTTGGTTCTTTCGAATCCAAAACGGGATACTACAATTCAAGTACTAACTATGTAATTAACACAAATAATTAAATCACATAAATTAACAATCAAATCCCATAAAACAATCATAATAAAAATAAATAACCGAATAAAATAGAATTAAACAAGTTCATGCATTGACCTAGACCCCTAGAGAGAGATCTACTCCCTCATGGAGAGATTTATTACAAAAATTGGCAAAGTAAGAAGAAATAAAATAAAAGAAGTAATTACACCCTTTAACAAATCAAAAACCTCTATCTTACCGAATCTTGCTCAGGAAAGTCTTCTTCTCCTTGCTTCAAAGCTTTCCTTACTTCAGAATTTATCGCTAAGTGTGTATTTCCTTAGAAATGGATATGCACCAATGGGTGAGAGAGAGATGAGAATGGATGATAATGGATGATGGATCGATGGATGAGAATGAACCTCCTCTTTTATAACCAAGGGCTATGCCCAATTAAGAGGCTAGGAAGTGGAGTTAGTGGGTGTTATATTTGAATTGTTTTTAAGGATTTCCTTGTCCACATTTGGCTGTAAAAACGTGTCCTTGGTGCGCCAAAAATAGAAACCGTGTTAAAAACGTGTAATTTTGGCTGTCTGCGAGTTTAGTGCATCCGACTTACTCCAAATTTCCTTTTTTAATTTCTCATATTGTAGATCTTCTTCCTAGCTTTCCAAAAAGTGGTCGCAAGTCTAAATCAGAGTTACGAGTCAAAAGTTATGGCAATTTTAAGTTCAGTTTGCAGTTATGCGTTCTGCTACAGTACGGCCTGGCCACCCACACTGGTGCTACAGTGCGTCCGCACTGGGCTCGGATTTGGCTATGCGTCCAGATTTCATCCGCATCAATATCCGTGTAACTGCATGGATTTTGACAAATAGCTTATTATATCTTTTCAAAATTGACGCGCGTCTAGAAATCCATCTAAGTACTTAGTGTGGCTGTATCGTAAACCGTGCGTCCGCACTAGACATTTTTCTTCGTTTTTCTTTATTTTCTGCAAATTAAAACCAAATAAACGCAGTAACTTGATCTTAAGTGTATTCTATTCACTTTATATTCAAAATACAAGATATTTGGTGTTATTTTGTGATAAAAAGCAGATCAAATATGTATATAATTTGGACCTATCAACACACGGATATTTACCCGTGTACAATGACAGATAGCTACATGGATTATTATATAAACAGCCGTTTACAATTCCTTGACAGTGGCGCTCTCCATAACCGAGCTACACATATTATTACATAAAAAGCCGTGTACGATAACTTTTTCTACACGGATCTTTAGCTAAATGTCCGTGTAGCTTTCTTATTAATTTTATTTATTAATATTATTTTAATATTTTTTAATGTTTAAAAAGCTTTCTACACGGACAT
This sequence comes from Carex pumila, assembly GCA_033356055.1. Classification (NCBI taxonomy): domain Eukaryota; kingdom Viridiplantae; phylum Streptophyta; class Magnoliopsida; order Poales; family Cyperaceae; genus Carex; species Carex pumila. The sequence continues at coordinate 249,553 of JARJHM010000337.1, read as the reverse complement.
TTAGCTATATTTCCAGATAGCTCTCTTATTATTTTTAATTATTAATATTATTTTAATATTATTTTAATATTTTTTAATGTTTAAAAAGCTTTCTACACGGACATTTAGCTACATTTCCGTGTAGCTTTCTTATTAATTTTATTTATTAATATTATTTTAATATTTTTTAATGTTTAAAAAGCTTTCTACACGGACATTTAGCTATATTTCCGGATAGCTCTCTTATTATTTTTAATTATTAATATTATTTTAATATTTTTTTAATATTTCTTAATGTTTAAAAAGCTTTCTACACGGACATTTAGCTACATTTCCGTATAGCTTTCTTATTATTTTTATTTATTAATATTATTTTAATATTTTTAATGTTTAAAAAGCTTTCTACACGGACATTTAGCTACATTTCTGTGTAGCTCTCATATTATTTTTATTTATTAATATTATTTTAATATTTTTTTAATATTTTTTAGTGTTTAAAAAGCTTTTTATATAGACATTTAGCTACATTTCCATGTAGCTCTCTTATTATTTGTATTTATTAATATCATTTTAATATTTTTTAATGTTTAAAAAGCTTTCTACACGGACATTTAGCTATATTTCCGGGTAGTTCTCTTATTATTTTTAGTTATTAATATTATTTTAATATTATTTTAATATTTTTTAATGTTTAAAAAGCTTTCTACACAAACATTTAGCTACTAGTTACAGCGAGAGAGAGGGACAGCGGATCAAGTGAGGCGAGGTGGGTCGGGTCTGCCGCAAATAATTCACAATTAAATAAACTAATTAGTTGTGAAATTAAATTAAATAAACTAAACTAAACTAAAATTAAATAAACTAAACAAATAAACTAAAATTAAATAAGCTAAACTAAATTGAATAAACAAATAAACTAAACTAAACTAAAAATAACTAATCAAACTAAACTAAACTAATTTTCAACCAAATTATCACAATTAATTACCAATTTACTAATTAAACTTTTCAAACTAATTAACTAAAATTAACCAATCAATTTACCAATCAAACTTATCAAACTAATTAACTAAAATTAACTAAACAACTACAATGAACTAAAACCATCAATCTAATTAACTAATTATTGAACAAATTAACTAATTGTTAAATTTGACAAAAATAAAATGAAAAAAAAATAACACAAAGGGATCGGAGAGAGAGAGAAAATTTGTGGGAGGTGGCCGGCCGGGTCGACGCGGCGCTGCCGTCAATTGACCGAGAGAGGGACATAGAGAGAGGAGAGAGAGGAGGCCAGGGAGAGGGAAGAGAGATGAAGGGGTGCGCGGTGGCTCACGCAAGGGTTTAACAAAAAAAAATGCCTCTGGCGCAAATTTGACACGTTGCTGTTGGTCTCATCTCTGAAAATTAGTCAAATATTATCGGCGATCAAACCTAAATTAGTTGCTAATGATGCTAGTCGATGTTGGTCTCATCTCTGAAACATTTTTTTTTGGAGTACAGGGGTTTTCAGTGACTGGCGATTAAATCGGTCACTAATACTGATCGCTAAAATCTCTTTTTGCTCTAGTGGACAAAGGCCACTCAGTTTCCTCCGGCAACGGAGGTTGCTTAATTAATTTCTTAAACCTTAAAATTAACAAGTGTCTAAGATCTTTCTCTTAGACATAACTTTACATATGTACAAACTCTTAGACATAACTTTACATATGTACAAACTGTAAAGAAAGAAATAAATCATCTATTCCATAGTTCCATGCTCAAATCATCTTTAACTTAATTTATTTTTTTATGAAAAAATTAATAATCTAATAAACATAGCGAATTGAGAAATAACACACTACTCGCATTATAAGCCTAGGACAAAAAGTTAACATGAAAATAAAATTAACCTTTATTTTAAAGTTAAAATAAATAAAAATTTAATAATTTACAAATAGTCAATGAGTCAACCACAAACTTTAATTTAAAAATATAAATTTCAGGTTTCACATTCCAATTATTTCTTTTTGTTTTTCTTTTTCTTTCCTTTCACTTTCATTTTTAGGCTACGGTGCGCTTAAGGCGCTGCCCACCGGTTGAATTTTCCTCTTTTCAATTTTATCTTTCATCTTTTCAACTAAAAGCTTTCCAAATTTCAACCATTATTTTTGTATTTTTAACACGGTCAAACTACTGATTTGAAAACTTAAACGGCAATTTGAAAACGGAGCAGCGACACTCTTGAGTCTTGATTAAAAGTCTTTACATTCAAACACTTTAAAATTATTAAATTATATTTTGTCAAATGATCCTCTCAAATTATACTGTGTTCACAAAATACATACAAATATACTTAATTTATAAAATAATTATAAAATTATGCCTCATTAATTGTCAAAGGTCTTTCTCTTAAACATAATTTTACTTGTATACAAACTGTAAACAAAGAAATAAATCATCTATTCCATAGTTCCATACTCAAAATCATCTATAACATAATTTAATTTTTATGCAAAAAATTAATAATCTACTAGACATAGCGAATTGAGAAATAACACACTACTTGCATTTTGGCTTGGGATAAAAAGTTAACCTTTCATAATTCACCATCAAAATAAAATTAACCTTTATTTTAAAGTTAAAATAAATAAAAATTTAATAATTTACAAATAGTCAATGAGTCAAACACAAACTTCAATATAAAAGTATAAATTTAAGGTTTCACGTCCCAATCATTGAATTTTCCTGCTTTTCAATTTTATCTTTCATCTTTTCAACTAAAAGCTTTCCAAATTTCAACCATTACTTTTGTATTTTTAACACAGTCAAACTACCGATTTGAAAACTTTAAGCAGCAAAAAATTGGAAAATGGAACACCAACAGTTTTGATTTCAAAATTTTACATTCAAACCCTTTATATATAATTATTATATTGTATTTTGTAAAATAATCCTCTCAAATATACAAATATACTTAATTTTATTTGTCACTTCAAAACTTTTAAATTGTAAAAATGTCATCCCAAAATTTGAAATAGTAAAAATGTCACTCCAAACTTCATTAATTTATAATTTCGCCACTCCAAATAATTAATGACTAAAATACTCTTTCTTCTTTTTCTCCTCTTCTTCTCATGCCTCCTCTCCAGATGAAGAACTCCGCTGCATTTCCAGATACTCATTCAATACCTTTTATTATTCAAAACAATTCAGAAAAAAGAATTAAAAAAACTGCAATTTTATCAGATCCAACCTTGCAAAAGCTGACCACATCACTTTTACCTAAGCAAAATGATCCAGTTATTTTTTTTGTAGCATTTAAAAAAAGAAGTAAATTTATGGCATCAAATCTGTAAAATGTCAATTTCCAGTACAAAAGCTAGCGCTTGATAGATGAACTCTGTTTGGTCCCCTGGCCATTTGGGAGCTTCCCAAAAGCTATCATTGATAGTGTTTCACAGTTGCATAGCGATAATTATGAATGAATCTTTCGAAAGGCCGACGGCCTCTGACAAGTCTTCAAACTTTTTGGTTAAAATATATTTAATCTTCTCATGCAACAGATATTGCTCACCTTCAGGTCTTGTAGAATGATCTCCAGATTTTATAGGAGCATGGAAGAATGGAGGCAAGAGAAGAAGAGATGGTATTTTAATCATTAATTATTTAGAGTAGCAAAATTATAAATTAATGAAGTTTGAAGTGACATTTTTATAATTTCACGCCCTTCTGCACTTTAATATATATGGGGACTACCAGAGGAGCATTGATACGTGTGCATCCTTTTTGCACTTACACCCGACTTTATATGGAATCCATATTGTCTTGCAACAAGCCGGCCCATCGTTTTCTTTCTCCTCTTCAACTGGTTCTTATTCGTTATCACTCAGAAAGACGACCCTGGCCAGGAATACTAAACACTATGAAGATTAATTTAATATTTACATAATTACATATTATTTTGAATCAGTATCAAAATCCAGGTTCAGAACATCTGAACCGGAATCAGAATCATCGGTAATTAAAATTATCAAACGCATCAAATCAAAACAAAATACAGGTAACATATTGATGTCAAATATTTATAGAAACTATGATCGAGATAGGCCAGGTAAGAAAATTGACGAACATTTTTTTGTAATAACCCAAAATAGAATGGAACGTGAGATTGGAATGGAACGTACGTGCGAGTTCATTTAATGGCATGGGACGGCAATATGCTTGTATGTGGCCAGAGATGTCAAGGCTGGTGGTGCACCTGATTTCTATTTTGGGTTATTACGTTCCTTTGATCCATGATTCGGCGGATTTCTACCGATTCATCCGATTCCGATTTTATGGTCAAGTGACCGATTCCGATTTCAATTATGATTTCGATTATTGGAGCCATACTAATAATTACTAGCATATATTTAAGGGGGAATTTCATGCATACCCCTCAAAAACTTCAAAATTACGTATTTCTCCCTCTAAAACTTGAAATTACGGATTTCCCCCTCTAAACTTCAAAAATATCCATTTTACTCTTTATTAAAAGCATATAAAGTCCATCAAACTCAAATTTAAATCTAAAGTGTTCCTCTACCGTTTGATCCGTGTGCATCGCATTAAGATCTGTGCATAGTGCTTCAATTTTGAGTTTGATGGGTATTATATGCTTTTAATAAAATGGTAAAATGAGTATTTTATAAATTTAGAATGAGTTTTAATATAAAAGACAATAAAATGGATAAATTTGTAAGTATTTGAAATTTAGAGGGGGAAATATGTAATTTCAAACTTTAGAGGGGAAAATATGTAATTTTGAAGTTTTTGAGGGGCATACGTGAAATTCCCCCTATATTTTTTTTTTTTTGAAATTGCTTGGTAGTGGCTAAAATTCCCCCTATATTTAAATACTTAAAGACCTCTCTATAAATAGGACACCGTTTATATCATCTTCTGAACCAATAATTACTACCACTTACATTTCTCATATAATAATGGAGCTCACCAGCATTCTAAACCAAAGCCTAACTTATATCAGTAGTTTCGCTCTTAGGTGTGCCGCCGACCTCGACATCGCTGGCCGCATACAAGCATATGGTCATCCAATGCCATTAAATGAACTCGCACGTTCAATTCCGATCTCACCGGAGAAGGACATGATGCTTGGCCGCCTGATGGCACTTCTTGTTCAGAAAGAAGTCTTCGCACAAGATGAAGCTGGTTATGTGCTAACGCCCTTGTCCAAGCTCTTTTCAACTGAGCACTCCAACATGGGTGCCTTTGTGCGTTTCATGACAGATCCAATAGCCATGAAACTTATGTGTTCTCTGAGCGAATGGTTCAAGAACGGCAAAGCTGGAAGCACCGTCTGTATGATGACATATGATGGGAAGCAGTCCTGGGACGTTTTCAGGGAAGACCCTGAGTTTGGTAACTAGAAAAATAAGAAAGAACCACCTATCACTCTCCTTCTTCCTTTCTTTTCAAATAATCAACAAAGAGTTTATAATTTATAATAGAATTGAATTTCTATACTTGTGATTTTAAATTCATCAAGTAATTTTGATCAGATGAAGAGCAATTACTCATAATAACTTCATGTATCATGTATTTGTATACAGTTAACAATGAAGAAACATCTATGTGGAAAACAATTGAGCATAAATTTGTCGATCGGTTTTCAGTCAAATATATTTACATTAGACTTTTAAACTTTCCAAACCAGGTAAGTTGTTCAACGAGGCAATGACCAGCCGTTGTAAGCAGCAGATGAGAGACTTCGTTAAAAGCTATCCACATATATTTGATGGATTAAATAGTCTAGTGGATGTAGGCGGCAACACTGGAACTGCAGTGAAAATAATAGCAGAAGCCTTTCCGTCTTTAAGATGCACAGTGCTTGACCTTCCTCATGTCGTTGCGGAGGCTGTGGAAGATGACTCTTTCAATGTGGTAGCAGGAAATATGTTGGAAAAGATACCTCCAGCTGAGGCATTTCTAATTAAGGTAACTTCTCTTTTGTCTCAAAACATTCCTTGATTAGTTTTTCTTTTCCTGACCTAATATATTTATTTCCTGTAATTAGTGTGAAAACAGTTTAATTTGTGCAGAAATTATAATCACTGTTTAATTGCATCATGTATCTCAGAATGTTCTCCACGATTGGCGTGATGAGGATTGTGTTCGAATACTAAAGCGATGCAAAGAAGCAATTGAACCAAGAAAAGATGATAGCAAGGTTATCATCGTGGATATTATTCAAGACTTCGAAAGTAATAACCCAAAAGCAACTGAGACGGGGCATTTATTTGATATTCTTATGATGTGCTGTCATGGATCGAAGGAACGTAACAAGAAGGAATGGCATGATATTATTTTAGGCGCAGGCTTTTCTGGTTACAAAATACATCCTACTCAATTAGGTGTTGACTGTGTTATGGAGCTCTATCCATGAATGCTATTGTAAATGTTCGGCTGCTTGGATATATATCTAAAATAATGACTGCAGACTGCATGCCAAGCTCCATAAGCAGTTGCATGGGCGAATAATTTATTGCATGTTGGCATGAAAATAATAATGAATAACTGTTATGTTATGATCCAAATTGCTATTTGTATCTTTTATGTTGATGTTATATATATGTTAAGATTCTTGTAAAAGAGATATATAATCATTTAGAAAAATTAAGTTTACTCTCTGCTCTTTCTTTGTGTCTTCCATATTCTTCTCTGATTGACAAAACCCTAACATTAACAAATAAAACAAAGATTTTAAGTACTTTTTTGACAATCAAACATTAAATTTTGAATATATCAAGTGAGAAAGATTTATGTGAAGCAGAAACTAAAGCCATGCAGTACTATATCAAGTAAACGAGTAAACGTCTGAATTTGTATTATCCTCAAGATTATAATATGTCCAAAAATAAATGCAACCAAAATTTCTTGATTTATATGTTTCTCCACTAAGTAGAATTGACAGGGGGTCTAAATTTTCCATCATTTATTCGCTCATCCGCATGCCAACACAATTTTTTTTGCATATTTATCATTTGCAAATTACCATTTCAATCTGGGGGTTCATTTTCATGCTATCATTTTTTCGGTCCCTCCATTTGTTCTATCGTGCTTTCCATTTTGGACAAGCATGCATATCTGCATACTCATTCTTGTACAATACAAAGTCATTTGGACATGCATGTATTCGTTTGATTTTCAGACCCATTGAACACATTAGTTTGTTCCCTTGATATACTAAACAAGCAATTTATTTTCCTCAGGGAGCATTTCACGTAAAAGTTGTATTAAAGACATGAAACTTTTATCGCTCGAATTATTTTTTGCTTTTAAGCTAAATAATTTTAACACAATTGAGAGTTTTATAAAATTAGTACACTCATGATACAACGGCTTTTCCGAGTCAGTAAACAATTGCTCAAATTTATGATAATTACTATCAGCAAAATCATCTTCCACATCATGTATAATTTTATCTAAATTATCATCATTATCAATGTCCAATTCATTATTACAACGCTCCAATTCAACATTATTACAACCACCAAGTACATTTTCATCCACATCCTCATGACAATCATGATCAGCATTTCTACTAGTGCCAGTTTCTGTAAAAGTCTCACCATGTCATTGTAAAAATATTGTAAAAAACACAAGACTCCCCAAACCTCCCTCCCTTTCTTTATTGATTATCTTAATTTTTTCTAATACATTGTTCTCTTCTAGAACAGCCATATAATACACGGGAATTGTTTGTAAAAACATAAACAAAGCTAATTGAAATTATTTCCTAATTTGTCTCGTCTGCAAAATAGAAAGAAATAACAGAGAAATATAATAAAATAAAATCTTCAACAAAATAAAATATTTCCTAATCTTGTGATTCATGGCCAGCTGTTGTTTCCCAATTCTGCACACCACAACACTTCCCCTCAAGCGGGCACGTACACATCTGTGATCCCTAGCTTGTCAAGTGTGCTCTCAAAAAACTTGCTTGACACCCCTTTTGTAAGTATATCTGTTTGACTTTCAGATTTAACAAACAACAGCTTCAGTATCTTCAAGTCGACTCTCTTTTATGAAATGTCGATTTACTACTACATGCTTCATTCTATCATGTTGAACCGAGTTATGAGACATATCCATGGCTGCTTTGTTGTCTAAGTATAACTCCATCTCCTCTTGTGGTTCAAAACCAAGTTCACGCACCAATTTTCTTAACCACAATAATTCACATATTCCCTTTGCAATTCTCCGAAATTCAGCTTCTGCACTTGAGAGAGCTACTACATTATGTTTCTTGCTCCTCTATGTAACCAAGTTCTCTCCTATAAAGGTAAAGTACCCTAAGGTGGATCTTCGGTTACTTATGCTACTTGCCCAGTCAACATCTGTATATCCTGCAATCTTTAGGTGTCCATTTTTCCCTAATTGTATCCCCTTTTCAGATGTTTCTTTCAAGTATCTAACTATACGCATCACAGCCTCTAGATGCTCTTCTTTTGGAGAATGCATGAATTGATCAACATTCACAGCATATGCAATAATATTGAAGTTCTTTTCAACTAATCAACTAAGAGTTCATAATTTATAATAATATTGAATTTCTATACTTCTGATTTTTAATTCATCAAGTAATTTTGATCAGATGAAGAGGAATTAATCATAATAATTTAATGTATTTGTGTACAGTTAACAATGAAGAGCAATTGAGCATAAATTTGTCGATTGGTTTTCAGTCAAATATATTTACATCAGACTTTTAAACTTTCCAAACCAGGTAAGTTGTTCAACGAGGCAATGACCAGCCATTGTAAGCAGCAGATGAGAGACTTCGTTAAAAGCTATCTACATATATTTGATGGATTAAACAGTCTAGTGGATGTAGGAGGCAATACTGGAACTGCAGTGAAAATAATAGCAGAAGCCTTTCCGTCGTCAAGATGCACAGTGCTTGACCTTCCTCATGTCGTTGCGGAGGCTGTGGAAGATGACTCCTTCAATGTGGTAGCAGGAGATATGTTGGAAAAGATACCTCCAGCTGAGGCATTTCTAATTAAGGTAACTTCTCTTTTGTCTCAAAACATTCCTTGATAAGTTTTTCTTTTCCTGACCTAATATATTTATGTCCTGTAATTAGTGCGAATGTAGTTTAGTTTGTGCAGCAATTATAATCACTGTTTATATGCATCATGTATCTCAGAATGTTCTCCACGATTGGTTTATGACGCTCCATGCTCACGCAGAGAAGAGGTATCTTCCTCTCCAACGGATCAGCTGAATGGAAACAAAATGAAGGACATAGCTGACGCCTCTGCCAGAAGATGCTGTCTGCCTCCCTGCACTTCAAACTCAAGCCGTCCGATCATTGAGCAAAGAATGGACGATCCTGATGCTGCCAACACATCGATCCAAGTAGTGGCTAAACCCTAAGCCCTGCGCCTATATATACCATGCCATGAATGAAAGAATACACAGCCACCTCAATGCCTATACTATACAAATCAGCAAGCACAAAGCTTTGCTAAAAACTACATCCATCCCCAAATTCGGCACAAAGCCTCAAATCCAAATAGAATAGGCAGAATTTTATGTAATTTTGCAATGTAGATGCCTTAAGAGGCTTATGTTTTGTAAATAAATCATGAAATCAATAAAGGTTCTTACTTGGAGAGTGAATTTCTTTTGTTTACTGTTTCATCCTTCTTCTATTGTCTTTTTTTTTTTTCTATTTTTTCGGCATTTGTTTGGTTTGATTGAACCTTTTCTTCTTTCTTTGATTGCCTCATGTTCTTCTTTGTTTTTGATGTCTTTAAAACAATCAAAAAGGGAGAGCTTGCATGATTTCTAGATTTGTCTCATGACAAATTAAAGAACATGAAAGCTTGATGATCAAAAATGCATTTTTCTTGTATTTTCAGTTTTAAACAGCAATAAAACTACATAAAAATGTTATCTTAGCGTAGTTTAGATCTCTTGATTAGTCCTCTTTACTTATTGTTGATCTCATATGAAAATACATAAAAAAAATCCCTTTTCTTCCAATCTTCTTTCTTTTTCTTTTTTATCTCCATTGATGTCTTTATAACTTGATTAGAGGCTAAAATGAGTGTAGTGAGCCAGATGGCATCCTTGCTCATCAGATCCTTATGATCTCTTTATAAAAATGATCAAAATAGGGAAAAAAAAGTGACTTTATATAAAAAATAAGTACACAAGGGCTGTTTAAAGTGAGCTAGATAGCATCCTTTGCAGTTCCTCAACCTAATGACCAATTGAGGGGCCCTAATTACAAAGGAAGGAATCAAGAATATAAGGGGTTATGTTGCCAAAATGCTAATCCTTGCTATTCTTGAGGACTTCTTTGTAATTAGTGAAAGACTAAGGTCTAAAGTGTAAAAGGATAGCAGCTGATGTTGCTAGATCCTATTTACAACTTTTGATTCATGAAGTCTTGATGATCTTGCCCTTTCAATCAAGTGAGAAGGCTCAAAAACATGATTTTGATAAAACCAGGGACCTCCTTGTAATATTTGATTTCTGTTGATGTTTTGAGATACTCAAACTTTGATGCATATGGTTTTCTTGGAGATTTGGTCTTATCTCTATGTTTATTCATGTCAAAATGATGGCTTAAATTCATTAAAACTATGTCATAACCCTAACCAGCCCTTTAAAGCACTTGAGAACTGTAAAATATGTGATATATGACTTGAACTCAGCAACTAAATGCATAACAAGTACCATTGGTACCATGCGATACCTCAAAATACCCCTTGTTGCCCTCTGCTGGTAAAACAGTGATTCTGGACTAATAGAGGGGTCAAGTAATAAAAATAATTATACCATCATGTGGAGAATAAAAAATATGCGAAATGGACTCAAATTTCATATTATTTGGATTTTTATTCAATTTATTATGAATTTCCGAAATTCAGATTTTGAAATGATAAATACCAGCAAATACCAGAACCAGTTCTGAATCTGCCTCTATGTTCAACTCCCTGTTTGATACAGCTAGGTAGCTCCAAAGTTCATGAAATTTTACCAGAATATAGAAGATTCTGTCCCGAGAATTTTTATATAAAGAACATAAAATTTGGATTAGCAGAATTCTTGGAATTAAATTCTGAGTTAGCTACCAGCATGGTAACAACAGCTATTTACCAGCAAACTTCTCTGTACAGAAATACATGTTTCATATACCTCTGGATTGAGTTTAATAAAACTGTTTTATGTACATACAGGTAATGACTCAAAGAAGATTTCCATGTAAAGAACATGAAATTTGGTACAGCCAATTAACGGGAATTAATATCCAAAGTCCAGCTACTCAGAAAAATGCTGCTGTCAGAAAATGGACATTTGACCCCTGACAGTTACACTGCCAATTTGAGACCCCTAAAAGGGTCTAAATGTCAAATAAATTACATATTCAGAAACTAGACTTGAAGCCAGTCAGGATAGACACCAAATTTGTATCATTTGTACTCATATTCCCCTCTGAATTGGAATTCAAAATTAAATATAAAAAACTTCACAGAATATGGACAATAATGCGCCCCCCCCCCCCCCCCCCCGACAGTGATTAAATGCTTATAAATGTAAATAAATTGCCTGAAATGGTAAATATTGGTACAATTCCTCCTTGAATATCTCTTTATGACTTTGTAAAACAAAAATTACAACTTGTGTACAAAATTCACAAGGGACTGAGTTTAATAGATCTGGAATATAGGTTGTCATACCTCCATGTGATTCAAATCCCAATTCAACTCAAATTGAACCCTTCATCATGCTTGAATGTCTCTAAAATTATTGTAGCAATGCCTTCCAATGATTGAACCAGCTTCCATGCTACTGTACCAACCATCGGTACCAAATCGATGCACCAGTTGTGCCTCAATGCTTCAAATCATGATGAAATTTCATCTAAATCTCAAATCAATGTTTCTAATGTCTTTCATGACTTTAGGTGAGCTTGGAGAACTAAACTCTCAAAGAAAACCGTGATTAAATCAATCAAAATTGATGCAATGCTCAAACGGTACCGAAAGGCACTGTTCATGTCGTTACCGCCACCTCTGATGACTGCCGGCGACCGACAGTACCGTTAATAGCCTCCTGACATCAAGGCGATCATAGCCATACCCTTAGCCGGCGTTGCTGTGACCGGAGTCGGTCAGAATCAACCTTGTCAAACATGAACCCTAACCCCTATCGGGTTGCACGATTATTGATGTACCCGTTTGATCCAATGATCCATATTCAAATCAAATCCAACGGGCTCTGACATGTAGATCCCACTTGTCAGTCGACTAATTTAATTAAAAGATCAGTGCAAATCTCAAAGCCTAAATGCTTGATATCCGTGTCCTGCACATTCTTTGATAATCCAGGGCACTCATTAAGGCCCAAAGGCCCAAATCTCAAAGCCTTTCGATTAAATCATGGCCTGCACATCTCTCAAAGCCCAATGATCTCAATCCAATGACCTGTGTACATCTCAAAGGCCAAAACCCCAAATCTTAATGCCCTAGCACCAATCTTAAAGTCCACATGTGACCAACCAGACTCGAAGTAATAAACTCGCACTTCTGGAAATTTGATCTTTTGCATATAAACCCTCTATTTATTCAAAATATGAAGAAAGGCCCTTATAAATTTACACAAAGGCCCCTGTCAGCATAAAACTATCTCAAACAAGCCCTTAAAAGCCCATTTTTCACTCCAGACCTTGTCAAAAACCTAAATCACAGCCTAAGGTCCCTAGGTATTTACAAACAAGTCCCTAACAATATAAAATCTTTACAAACAAGTCCTTTGAAGTCCTTTTTTACCATAACTTCCTCATATTAAGTCAAAATCAACTCAAATTAGTTCCAAATGAACCCAAATTCAATTCTCTATAATTCCAAATAACATTTGAACATACTCATGTCCCAGCCATAATCTAAAATGACTAAAATGCCCCTCTCTTGACATATTTTTATAAATAAAAATATAAAAATGATATTTGAATGCTCCTTTCAAATTAAAAACATATAAATGACATTCCTCATGTGTATTCTCATATTTTAAACATGAAATCCATATTTTCATGCATACATCATGGTAACTGACCAAAAAGAAATCCAAAGTCAAATGAGAACCAACCACATGACCAAAGTAAATCATACATGATCCCCTTTTAGCCCCATTATTCAGTTCAATCCAAATAGGCACAAATCCTGGAATGCATGAGGTGTTCAGTCTGACCCAAAAGGTCCTTCTAATGTAATTAACGGCGGGGGCTTGTGTCCGTCAGGAGTTAAATGTTCTCACAATCAAAAATAATAAAACCTCCGACCACTGATCATGAACGTAGGTTGTCACAAGGGGTGAACCGGAAGGATTGCAGAAAGAAATACCCGGTGATTGCCTTCCCCTAAGTTCGGTGACCTGCTCATGTTCACTTCAAAGGACCAGAGCACTGAACCTAGTGTAGCAACCATGCTCCGAGACTGACGCTCAACTCGACCTCTTAAGTTCAATATAAATTTTACTCGGAGTCGTCACCCGTCAGAAAATGGGAAATACAAGTTATTTTAACTTATGACTAATGGGTTCGTGTCTTGGTTATGAATGTGGAAGGTGTTAGGCACCACACTCACCCGCAAGTAAACCGGTCTTTACTAATTTCTAGCTTTCAAAAATATATTTTCACAATGATTCAAATTACAAAATGAAGCAAAACATAACAATGAAACACAGAAAGAAAATCGAAACAGCTAAAAGAGAATTAAAAATAGAAATTTTCAAGTTGCGCAGATCATCGTCTTCATTGTCAGAATGACTGCTTTTTTTTTGCAAGTTGAGGGCTTGATTAATGAGAAAACATATCTATCATATTTCCCTTTTTTTTTTTGACTCACGACACTAAGCTCTCCACTAATGCTTCTAAAAATCTGACTTTTTTTTTGGGGTGGGGGTGGGGGGGCTGATTTCAACTTATTTTTTTCTTTGCTAGGCTCTCTTTGCACTCATCAGCCGTGGAGTTGAAGTATGGATATGAAGGGATATTTATAGTTGTTTGATATATTCCTGTAGCTTCCAACCCAACGTCTCAACATGCTACATATTAGTTTTCCCTCCTCTACACCTACATTGAATATAATTTTTATGTTATTTGTCTCATAAAGTAGTACTTAAAAACAAAAGAAATTTGTATCCAGGTGCTTTGATTGATTTAATACATTTTATTAAGTCAACTTTGGGCATAAGATCTCAAAATACAAACCAAAAATATGGCAACAAGATTCTTGCCAAATATTCTTGCATTAATATGATTTGATTGATAAATTCTTCTATAGTTTGCTATAGTATCTAAATAGTATCCCCTGTAACTTTTTAAAATAGTACCAAATAGTATTTTGGATGACATATAGTTATCACTCTTCACAATATTAAGCCCCAATGTGCACAGCATTAGAAATTAATTATTGTTGTCAAAAATTTAATTAAAATATACTTGACTTTTTTTTTTCTTTTTCCCCTTATTTTCATTTCATTTTTTTATTGTAAACATGAATCCATAAAATTAAGTTGCGTGTAAAAATAACCCATCATCTCGTCTATCTTCAACAATCTTAATGCTAGCTTTCTTTTTTCAAGAAATATCTTAAAACTAACTTAGATTATCACAATATATAATCAATAGGTGTAGCAAAAATGTAATTAGGCCTAATTGTATATATGTTCATGGTTTTCACTGTATGTTTTTACTTTTATGAGGAGGTAAATGCCAAGTAGGTAAAAATAATCTGTCCACTTGCTACAAAGTCAAAGATTTCATCTTTCTTATAGCATTCACCTTTCTCAAAGTTTCACTCAAGCACTGACATAACTTGTAGTAAGGGGTTGTCTGGTTACTTTGGCTTTTGCATTGCTATGCACATGTACTTAAATGATCCTGAAATCACTAGTGGAAAATATAGAATCAGGATCGGTTATATACGCGTATCAGTATTGGAATACAACCGATCCTGATGAAAGCGATACTGATACTATCAAGATTGGTTATATGTTTTTTAAAGAACCGATCCAAATAGTAACTATTAGGATCGGTTGTTTATTATAACCGATCTTAATAGCAGTTATCTGGATCGGTTTTTCTTAACGAACCGATCCTAATAGTTATATTCTGGATCGGTTTTTAAATAAAAACCGATCCTAAAAGTTTGAAAAAAAAAACTTTTAGAATCAGTTTTTATTTAAAAACTGGTCCTAAAAGTTTTTTTTTTTCAAATCATTAGTCCAAAACAAAAAAAAAACTTTTAGGATCAGTTTTTATTTAAAAACCGATCCTAAAAGTTTTTTTTTTCTTTTTCAATATTTTAGGATCGGTTTTTATTTAAAAACTGATCCTAAAAGTTTTTTTTTTTTTAGAATTAGAATCAGTTATTTTAAACAACCGATCCTAATAGTAGTAATCTGGATCAGTTGTTTAAAATAACCGATCCTGACGTTTTATTGAAGCTAAAAAAAATATTTTTATTTATTTGACTAGCTTCCGTATATATTTTACTAGCCAGCACCCTAAATTTTTTTTTTTTGCACAATAAGAAGCAATAATCAAATATCATATACACATCCTAAATTAATTATCATACACATCTTAAACTATTACAAAAAATTCATGTACTTCATACAAAGTTTTGTGAAGCATTACATATTATAAAAAGAAATTTAAATCAAAAAAAAATTAATTAACAAACATACAAGTGACTAATTGGGCTATTTCTTCAATTAACACACATTTATGCAATTAATGTAAAGCACAACAATAAAAAAATCAATAATTACCTCTTTTGCAATCACATCACTCGAGATTAAAAAGACCCTAAAAACAAAAACAAAGGTAACAATTAGATGGAAAAATATTTTCCAATAAAAAATACAAAAAAATGTGTTTTAAAAGTATAATAATGAGAAAATTAGATAAAGCTAATACCATGATAGTTGATCGGCCGGATGATTAAGTAACTTGAGATAAATGTCCTCAAAACTGTAAAACAATATACAAACACTATTAATTAATTTTTGAAACAATAAAAAAAAATTAAAAACTTACACAATTGAGCCGGAGGTGCGAGAGGCTCGGCTTTGTGAGGAAGAGACGGAGAGAAAAAGAGAGAGAGACACGGAGGAGAGGGAGAGACGGAGATAGAGAGAGAGAGACAAAGAGTAGTGAGGATTTGAGAGGGAGATACGGAGCCACAGAGACAGAGACGCTAAATTGAAAATGAGAGGCGCAAAATGAAAATAAGAAGAACCCTAGCTAAGCTGGTTATATAGGGAGTTATCATTAGGATCGGTTGTTTATAAAAAACCGATCCTGATACTATTTTTTTTACAACGTTGAAAAAAATAATATCAGGATCGGTTATTTATAAGAAACCAATCCTAATAGTATCAAGATTGGTTTTTTATAAAAAAACTGATCCTGATACTAATTTTTTTGAAAAAAAATAGTATCAGGGTCGGTTTTTTATCTGAATTTTTTTTTTTTTTGCAGAACCAACTTTGAAAAAAAAATTGTATCATGATCGGTTTTTTTTAAAAAACCAATCCTGATACTTTAAATGAGAAAAATCACTGAGGTAAACCCCACTCATATTGATGGTCTATCAACCATCAAACGGCTACCATTTATTTTATTTTCTGTTTGGTAATGCATGTACACGGATAAATATTAAGAAAAATGTGAAAAATATAAAAATTATTTATTTGTGTTTGTATGGCCAAATCAACTCTACCATGATCAATTTTGTACAATTTTATTATTATTAATGGCATCAAATTGTTAAATGGAATGCAGACCGTTCATTTCTGCATGATCATCCAACGGTGGGTCTGTAATAGTCAATCGGTTGTTTAGAACAACTGATCCTAATAGTATCAGGATCGGTTTTTTTATAAAAAACCGACCCTGATTTTTTTTTATACATAACCAACTTTACAAAAAAAAATTGTATCAGGATCGGTTTTTTTATAAAACCGATCCTAATACTATTAGGATCAGTTGTTCTAAACAACCGATTGACTATTAGGATCGGTTGTTTAGAAAAACCGATCCTGATACTATCAGGATCAGTTGTTCTAAACAACCGATCCTAATAGTTTAATTATTAGGATCGGTTTTTTAGAACAACTGATCCTGATAGTATCAGGATCGGTTTTTCTAAACAACCGATCCTAATAGTCAACTATTAGGATCGGTTGACTAAAAAACCCGATCTAACTAGTTTTTAGGATCGGTTTTGTTCAGAAAACCGATCCAGATAGATATTAGTATCGGTTATTTCATATAACCGATCCAGATTGGCCGATCCTGATTCATGTTTATCCACTAGTGAATGGATGTTAAATAGTTGCCATATTTTAAGTTATTGATGAATTGAAGCTACTGCAATATTCTCCACTGTACTTTACTCCCATGCATATTTTCAAGTGAAGTGCATGTTTTTTGTCTTTTGTACATATTAGGCTCTTATTGGATGATATGTTTTACATGGATTTTTAATTAAAAGAGAATTGTATGGATCTAAAACATCCGCTAGGTATATCTCAACTTTCTAAAAAAACAATGTTCGATTGTTATGAGTTTACTATCACTACTAGAATTCACACTTTTTTCATGCTCCCGAAAATAGCTATTTCCAAGTGATTTCCCTTAAAAAAAGTCCAAAAATCACTATTTTCAAGCACTACCCTTGAAAAAACTACCGTTGATAATACCCTCCTTGCAAATAGTCTCTATTTCCAATGGGACCGTTGGAAATACTCTTTTCTAGCTTTTTCCAAGAGATTACCCTTGAAAAAAGGACCGTTGAAAATACTTTCAAACTTGGCTACCGTCTGCATTATTTTCAAGGGAACATCGTGGGGCCCACCAGATTATTTTCAAGAGGAGTGAACGTGGGTCCCACCTGAACATTTCCAAAGGGAGGGAACATGGGTCCCACTTGAACATTTCCAAGGGTGACACCCCTGGGACCCACTTGAGTATTTTCAAGGGTAATTTACAGGGGACCCACCCCAGCATATCCATGACCAACGAAAGTGGGCCCCACTTGGTCAGAAATTGGCGCTATTATTTGAATGGGCCCGTGCATTTTTTCCATAGATATACCCCTGTAATTACTAGCTTCCTATTTTTGGTACCAGAATGCTTTCATTGGACAATCCTCTCGGTACCAACCCAGTATTCCTTTACAATCCCCAATTCCCATTCAAACTGAGAACACATCTTACAAATCGATAGAAAACACATTGATAAAAACATCATAAAGCATTTAATAAGCATAAACCTTTTAATAAGAATAAAGCATTAACATAGCATAATCAACACACATTGTATCAAAAAATGTCAAAAACCCATTACAACACAACACCGTGTACTTGCACATTGCTATACACCCAAAAATATTATCCCTTGGAAATATTAAAGACAGTATTTCCAAAAAAAAAATTCAACACCTTGCAACACAGTATTTCCAAAAAAATTCTGGCTTTATAAATATATACTGGTACAATTTTACCAGTGAAAACATTTTGCCCTCACCATTGGATCATTGCGGCTTCACTCCTTGCAACCTCTTATCCAGTTTGAGCTTGATACTCACAAATCTTGTTACTCCACCTGTATCTTTTCAGAAAAAAAGGGTACTTTCATTTAATAATTTTTTTTAATGAAAAGTTGTATAGCTATGTTATTTTTACAACTCAGTGACTTACTAATGCAAGAAATATTCTAAACCCCTTGAATTTTAAAATAAACCTCTGTTAGTATGCTCCAATTATGCTTCAGCCACACACCAATATTTTAGTACCCATTTTGCATCATAAATATTTCCATTTAATAATTACCTACCAATCACTCCAAATACATGAAATGCATGGTTATCAGGAGAGCTTTGTTTTTATGCTCTTCCTTCAAGAATTAATGGAACTCTAAACCATGTGAACTTTTGTGTTGCCTTCCAACTACAAATTAACAAATTATAATGCTGTGTCGTTGGATTAATGTGCAGTAGTCAAGGTTAATAACAATTATGTGCTTGCTTACTCTTGTTGATGGTTGGTGCTATTTTCTAACAGTTGATAGATCTCACCATCTACATTCCAGCACCTCGTGCAGCTAACCACAATGCAATGCCTATATTCAGATCATGTTTCAAAAATTACATCCAGTAATTAATAGTATATATTTATATTAAGGTTTTTGTACTTTTAGAGAGAAAAAGGTAAAGTAAATACCATGTAGGTAAAGTAGCAAGTTCTGCCTTGCTTTTTTCTTCCAATTGAACTCCCAAAATATCCTATAGAAGCTTAACAAAAATAACGAGTTTAGCTGCACATACTTATAATAAGGTTATATTATTAGAAAATATAAACATTGAAGAGTAATAGAACTAAATCGGTACAACAGTAACTATCAAGTAGCTCACTCATTAGATATCTCAATTAACAAGGAAACCTAATAAGCCCAATACAACAAAAGAACATGATTTTAAAGATGTATAGCAGAACTGAAACATGCACCATTCGAGGCTCAAAGAAAAGTTCAATTGTAATGTGCAAGTAGTTAGTAAGACTATGAATTAAGAGAAAAAGCTTTTTAGAGATTTCAACAGTACCTTACGGCTATATATAGCACATTCTCAAGTGAAGCTTTATTGATGTAATTTATATGCTTTCTCAAGAGATTTCAAATTTGCCTTCAACATCTGAAATTCAAACTAATATGCACTTATGCAACTACAAGCTACAAACTATAGGATATATTGTATTAATTATAACTAATGTTTAAAAAAAGGAAGGAGTTAATACCTCTGGAAAAACACTTGCATGGCATCTAGAAGTTTTGCTTTGTTCACTTTTGCCTGAAAACTAAAAAAATGTCAAAATAAAATAAAAAATAAGGGCAGTTTTAGGTATTTGTAACTGTCAAGAATACATCAAGAAAACAAGCTTTCATCTGTTGCAAACAAGCCTCAAGAACTTGGGATTTGGTTTTGGTGCCCATGCTAATAGCATTGACCTCAAGTACGGTTTCCATAGTTCATACCTACAGAAACAAGTACAGAGAGTTTAATTACCATAATGAAAATATGCTATTGAATCTAGTTTTCAAGAACATACCCCACATCATCATAGCCCATAACCAGTGCCTCTCCCTACATGTAATTTGCCAAGTTAACATCTATAAATGAACAGAAATAAGTTAAATATAGATATAGGGAGGCCGGCTTCACTTAAAAGAGGCCATGAATAAAAAATCTTACCAGGCCATGAAAAATAGGGGCACCCCATTCAGTTATTAATCAGAACAAACACACCTAGGGGCACCCCATTCAGTTATTAATCAGAACACAAATTACTAGAATTAATTATTAGATGTTTCTATTAATGTACACACCCACACACACTTGCCTAAATAAAAAGAAAATAAAATGGAAGAATATTGTAAGAAACTTATATTAGTCGCTCATTTCAACTTTTTTAGCAAAATCAGTTAAATGAGATCATTTCAACTTTGTAAGATAATAAAAGGGGAAATTTGTATGATAGGAGAGAAGATAAATCTCAATCTTAAATGCCAATTAGAAGGGGGTTAAATTATAAAATGTATTGTGCAGGAATTTTGTATACTAGATCTGAAAGTGGAATAACAGTCGAACTTTAGCTAATAAAATTTACCTAGTTTAGTTTAGTTTAGACCACAGTAGAAAGAAGAGGCTTGAATTAGAAATGTGGATAAAAGAAAGCAAAATTCGAAATGAATCAGTACTAATATAGTCTGATTGGAGCACAAACAAGTCAAAATCTAACCATATTTCTACCAAAATTAGTGAAAAGTTCAGATTTAACAGAAAGCATGAAGGTGAGCAATGAATAGGTTCCGAATTTTGAGAAACATAAAGCATATGTAAAAGCTAATTAGATGGCATGAAACAGAATTTGATTGGATTGGATTGGTTTAGTAAAAAAGAGCAGCGAGGTTGAGATTTGAGAGATTTGCTGACCTGAAGGAAGATGAGTAGATCCGATGGGCAGAAAGATTGAAGGGACAAGCCTTAGATCTGATGAGTGGAGAGGAGGAGATCGAGAACGGCGAAGTCCTGAGGTTGAGAGTCAAAGGATGAGTAACTAGGAGCGGCTGTAAGAGGAAGACTGGTTAAACCCTAGACGAAAGTTCTAATAGACTTGGATAAAGCGAGGAGAGCGGCGGCATAATGAAATTTCGGGAGGGAAGTGAAAATGGGAGAGCGGGATAGTGAAATTTTAGGGAGGGAAGTGAAAAAAATGAGAGGAGGGATTCTCAGATTGAGATTTGAGAAAAGAAACGAATTCATATGCTCTGAGGTAACATACTATTTGCTTTTAGATCGAAACCGTCTGATCATTATTATGCACAAATATTAAAGAAGCATGTGCATCATGTAAGGTTGGATTTAAACAGAAATATTATATTACCTTATAGAATACCCACAGCTATTCAGTGAAATGTATCAGGCATCGGAGGGAAGGAAAAAAATTTCGGATCCAGACAAATCAGTTTTAGCTTCGTGAAGCACAGTAAACATAAGAGCAGTCTTCAATTGATATATTTGATGCGCTGTTTATAGTCTAAATTACTCTGTTCCTATGAAAGAAAGAATCTCCTCTGGCTTTTTGAAAACATTAGACACCCAATACAAATTTGAGTACATTTTGTATTTTAATTTTAGTTTAATTGATTTATAAATTGAAATGGCTTCAAAATAATTTTTTTGCAAGATATTAAATAAAATTTTTTGCAAGATTTTTTCAATAGTGAAAAAAAATTATGATTTACATGTGTATAACCAACTTTTTAGAAATATATTATGAAATGAAACAAAATAAATTTAGGTAATGCATACACAATAAATAATATGAAAAAAATATAAAATATATATTTTCAAATTTGTTACGATTTTTATAGTCAAATCATATTTATAATTTCAATTTTATATAATAGCATCACTATTTTCTCTTTCATCATGTGCTAATATTTGTGGACCATTTATTTTCACGTGAGCGATAAACGGTTGATTTGAAATAAAATGGATCCAAATTTATTATGAAATGATCAAGGGAAAATATTGAACATAATCAATGGTTCGGATCGACCAACGGACGATATGTTCCCGTACATCTTCACGAACTCATGAAGCAAGAGTTTATGTTCTATGAAACATAAACTCTTGCTACGTGAGTTAATGAAGACTCACGGGATTGCATCATCCGTTGATCAATCGGAACCGTTGAAATGAAAATGAACTGGATTTATTTTATCATAGCAAAATTTGATGAAATTTTATTTTCATTTACACACCCATCAAGTTAACGGAATATTGCAATATCGAATGGCTATAAACACTTCACGTCGGATCGAAGCTCATACGTGATCAAACTTCATAAGTTTTATGTTGGTTATGTTCAATATTTTGTCTTGATCATTTCAAAATAAATTTAAAATCATTTTGTTTCAAATCGACCGTCAATTACTTATGTAAAAATGAACGGTCCATAAATATTGACTCAATTTTAAGAGACAAATAATGATGAAATTCTATAAATTTGACATTTATAAGTATGATTTTGTCATAGAAGCTATAAAAAAATATACATAATATTTTTCAAATTTTTTTCATATTATTTGTTGTACAATTATTATCTAATTTATATATTTGCAAATCAGAGCCGTCCGATGGGTGATGAAAAGTCCCGATTTCAAAGGATATCTCCATTCTAGAAGCTGTACAAGGGATTCAATATTCTCTACTGTAACATAATATTTTTGTTTAAATCCATTCTAGGTGAAATGCAATGGATCTTTCAATATTTATGCGAAATCTGATCAGACGGCTCCAATCTAAAATGGAAAAATTATGTTACCTCAGGTGATATGAATTCGCGAGTAAGAACTAAGAACGCAAATATGCCATACAGAGAGAGTTGATACACAGATAGTTTTTCTACCTGAGGACTTAGGCATTTTTTTGCAAAACCAAATTGAAACCTTTCTGCTCTACTCTCTCTCTCTCTCAACTCTGTAAGCAAACAGATCCGAGCCCCTTCTCCAACGCCAACGCCAACTCCGATCCCTTCTTCTCCAGTGCTCACTGTCTCGATCCCAACCTACCCTTGTCAAGTCCCGCCGCCGCTATTCCTTCTCCATGTCGGCCTCGATTTCTCCATACCCAACTCCAACTCCGCCGTTCCTTCTCCATGGTTAACTCCGCCGTTCCTTCTCCATGTCTACATGTCCGTTTAAATGGGAAATGTGCAGAAATTGGGACAATTGGGTTAACCAACGATTTGGGGTAATTATTTTCTGTTTTATTTTTTAAAATTATTGTGATATTCTTTGGTAAATTCTTTACAATATCGGATCTGTGTTAATGAAGAACAAGGAATTGATACATTAAAATTGGCAATTAATTGTTGGGCAATTTCATATA
Organism: Carex pumila; assembly: GCA_033356055.1. Classification (NCBI taxonomy): domain Eukaryota; kingdom Viridiplantae; phylum Streptophyta; class Magnoliopsida; order Poales; family Cyperaceae; genus Carex; species Carex pumila. The sequence continues at coordinate 226,055 of JARJHM010000337.1, read as the reverse complement.
TTAGTTGCGGCTACTGCGATTGTGGAGAAATTGAAGCAAGATTGAACAATTTCATATTTCTCTCTCAATCAAATACTTGCGAGCAAAAAATGGCACTGGTAGTAAGCATGACTGAACAATTTTTGATCATATCAGTAAGGTGGTAGGCATCACCAAACTTGTGATTTATTACACTGGAAGAGAGGTAAGTATTGGTAAATGGAGGAAAAAATATATATTTTATTAGATTGTCTGATCTATAACAAATGCACCAAGCTGGTAAGATTTTTTTATGTTTCTATTTCTTGCTTTTTAACTTAGAAATATATTACAATAAAATCAAATTTGTAACTACAAGGTACTAACTTCTTGATTGTAAACTTCAGAAAGTATGGTTTCGAACTTATTATGTATGTGAATCACATTCATAAATCCCATGAAACCTCAATCTTTGCAATTTCATATATTTTTTAAGAACCTAATCATTATTGTAATACAGAGACTATGTCGGCAATTAATATTGAAGCAAATGGGCATGCCGCACCTCCTCCAAAAACAGCTACAAGAGGCGAAACACATCCGGCTTGGCTGAAACGTCGTGACAGATAATGTTACTGCAGGTAAATTTCGTGTATGTTATTTATTTATTTTATTTAAATGTTGAACGTAAATTCTTGCTAAATTGTCTTAATCTGATTCCATGGTTATAGGTTTGTCCAGTGTATCTAAGCTTAACACAATTCATTTCAAGTGTTGAATCATAAGAGACAAGAATCTCATTTTTTTTTTCAGTTTTTACCTAGAAGAAATGGGCAAAATTACTCAATATTCATCAATTTCTTAAACTTTAAATTAATATTGTACGATATCAGTGCTTCTAAGTATGTGGAAAAGATGAACACAAGTGTTTGTTAATTTATAAACTTTTAATTGAATTAAAATTATATTTTTCAAATCTGGTCAACTCTCGGTTGACTCTTTCTATTTATTTTTCAGGTCCAAGTTATTTTATTTGTTTCTCTCAATCTGTTAATTCAAAAATTATGTAAAAATCATAAAAAATACTTCTAACCACAATCTATGCACTGTGTAAGTTTTAGAAAGAAATTCAAAAGGGATAAAGAGATATGATTTTTTGAAAGATATGGACAACAATGCCCTTATATGAACACATTGCTTATTCTAAAGATTTATTGTTAGAAATAAGAGCCATCTCTACAAGCCAAATCCAAATTTAATTATTCCTGTGATACATGATAAACTTACCGATGTATGAGGTGTCAGAAATAAGAGCCATCTCTATATGCAAGCATCAAATATTAACTAAAACCTGCATTGTTTACCCTGTCACATCCTGATACATTTATTGTATATTTTAATATGCAAGTTATAATTTTTTATCCGTTTTACTTCAACTTTTTCATAATAACAACTAATGCCAGTGCACTGAAAGTAAGTTGTGAGCTTGTCAGGATTTTTGTTGCAAGTGTTCATGCTTTCATTTATTTAGTTCAATAAAGGTCACGAAAGTTATTTACCCTGATTCATTTCACAACAGATAGAAACAATACTGTTTTTAGGTTGGCCTTGTAATTATGGATTTGGATTAGTTTATAACTTCAAATCACTATCAAATTTTGGTTTATCTTCTACTGGATTTTGGGCAGGTCAATTTTAAGTTTCATTTGGTCTGAATTAGATTGTTTGATCCTTGCCATGTTTTGATTTATCTCAAGTTGGGTCAGGTCCAGAATTTATCAATGACTGCCAAGTGAATGCTTTGTATTTGTCATTCTTTTTTAATACTGGGTTTTCTGACATGACACCAAGGAGCAAACAATGAGGCATACTGCATAATTTGACCATTTTTTTTCTCTGAAAGGCATACTGTTAGTTGATTATTTTCATGTCCTATTACATAAGCTACAATTAAAAATTAAGTGCCATACTTTCTTACAGTATGGTTTTAGTATTTCTGATACCTGATGATACCAGTAACAGTTGATGCAACATGATTTTTTTTATATGGTAGACGTGTTCAAAACACGCTTCAAATGTAACTTCATGTTTCAGAGGAGTCAGTTAGTTAGAATGGTAGTAATAATGTGTCTGTATTGTTCCCCTGCACATCAAGAAGTAATGTTTCACCAAGGACTTCTTCTATTTATATGTTTCTTATCTATTTAATGCACTTTGTTCTTAATGTTTCCCAAATGCATCACATAGAGACCATTTTCTAGTAATAATGTTTCTTATCTATATGGATGCCTTAGATTGGGACTCTATGAGATTTTGCAAACATGCATGTGACTATGTTATTTGTTTATCGAATTTCACATTTATGTTTGCATCTGGTGCAGTTTCTGGTGCACTTGCTACTGCTCTTACAAACCCAACTAAAGTTTCAAAGTATGCTAATTATATGCGTAAATCTGTAACTTTTAGATGACTTGTATGCAAATTATCTAGAGGCAAACTGAACCAAATAACTTATTGTCACCAACAGTTGATATTAATTTCAGAACTTCTGTGCATATATATAAACTACAGTTGTGACAGGCAGCCCTAAGAGTTCAGACGAAGAAATGTGAAATGCACTAGCTGGGGCAAAGTTCTCTCTAAGGAAATGGACAAATGATCAGATTACAAAGAAAAATAAGGAAATGGACAAATGATCAGATTACGAAGAAAAATTGTAGGTGGATTTTTTTACACTTTTCTTGTTTTGAGAAATTGTAAGTGAAATTGTGTGTTGAATATGTGAAATTCTAGGTGGACAAATGATCAGATTACTAGATATGTGAAATTGTGTGTTGAATAATGAGATACTTTGATTTTATAAATATGATATTATTATGAGTAAAGCTAATATACACTTAAGTGTACCAATGAACCCATACACTTAACTCTAGAACCGTACGATTAGCTTTGAGATTTGTGTAGATTCTTTAAAAGTCGTGTAGCTTCTTTAAAAGTCGTGATACATGAATCTCAAAGCAAATCGTACGGTTCTAGGGTTAAGTGTATGGGTTCATTGGTACACTTAAGTGTATATTAGCTTTACTCTATTATTATTGTGTTATTTAGTAATCTTTTTATATAATTTAGTATTATTAATTGGAATTGTGGGTGTTTATTGTACTAGTCTTATTGTTGTGATTTATTATTTTCATTATTCAAAGGGGCAATCTCAAATAAACAAAAATATTTTTGTCTCCAAAAGCTAAATTTTTTTAATGGTAGTCTCATGGAAATATTATGTCTAACTATAAAATAATATAAATTGAATCAATAAAACATTTTCAAGAGTGTGCTTCAGTATTTTCATGGGCCTCAGCATAAAATAATATAAACTAAATCAACAAAATATTTCCAAGGGTATTGTGCTCCAGCATTTCCATGAGCCTCATTATAAAATAATATAAATAGACTTACCAAAACATTTTCAAGGGCAGTCCCTTGGAAATAATATGGGCTCTCAATAAAATATAGTATTCGTTCTGTTTAGCGGGTCATGGGTCGTGCAAAAGTATTTCCAAGGGTGGATAACAAACATTTTCAAGAGTTGGCATCAGGAATTTCCATGCGTTACTATTTCCAAGGGCCTACCCTTGAAAATAGTTAAATGTGTCAACAAACTCAATTTTATTTCCAAGGGCCCTTCTTACCCTTGAAAATACAGATGCTACCCTTGAAAAAAGCGGAAATTCTAGTAGTGTTTACTACAGTGACACAACCGTGAGCGGCAGCCAAATGCAGAGGTGACAATCCGTTGCCGTTGAGCTCCTTTGTAAGCTCGGGTTTGTGATAGATAACCTCGCGGACAAAATCAGCATGTCCAAGCATTGAAGCAATATGTAGAGGGTTATCTATCACTGATGTACTCCCAATCAGTTTCTCGAGCAACAGCTTATCTTTCTTGAGAAGCTCTTTCAATGAATTCACATCTCCAGCATGAGAGGCCTCTTCTAGTCTTGTAGAGAGATTATCCATTGTCAGTCTCTCTTCTTTGGTGGAGTTTTTTGTTTTTTGTTTTTTTTTTTTGAGAAAGCTCTTTCTTTGGTGGAGTTTCCATACACAACACTCGCCCTTAAATAGAGTTTGTGCAGCGTGTTGACCCAACAACAACTAATGTTGAGTCAATGGAAATGTAATCTTCTGTCCATTTACGGTGTTCTTTCAATTATTTATGAACAATAATCATATACATACACACATAGGTTGGCTACGATCAAAATGGTAGTTCATGAGCTTTGGTGTCACCAATTTGTTTTTTAATTTTCAAAGTTCAAAACATCGATCCAAACTATTCAAGTTGATCTTTATATTAAAATGTACTTGAAAACCAAATTTTATATTTTTCTAAATTTGTTTACTATTTATTAAACTACTTTGAAAATCGTTGATCCAACAATAACTTAATAAAACAGTAAAATTAGAAGCCACCGTTGGATCAATGATTTTCAAATTGACTTAATAAATAGTAAAATCAGAAGTGGCTTAACAAAAAGTGGCTTAATTATTAAAAGAATTCAGAAGTGGCTTTAATTATCCCAGGTTATAAATTAAATGAAAAGTTTGGCACTTTGCATAGTCAACTGCACGTGTGCGTTTGATCAAGTTGTAATCTCTTTAGGAGATCCAAATCATTCCGTAAATTTAACATCAGATCGGGTTTCTTCATATATCTGATTGAACGGACTGAAGCTAAACTTCGATTTAAGTATCTTTAGGTAGTCTTTTGCTAACGGGTAACCCGTGACCCGTTCCGGGTTACCCGTTACGGGTAACGGGTAGGACGGGTAAAGGGGTAGGTCGGGTACGGGTAAAACCCGTTACGGGTAGACGGGTAATTTTTTCAAAACTTATATCCGGTCCGTTTATTACCCGTACCCGTTGCGGGTTTACGGGTACGGGTACCGCGGGTACGGGTCCGGGTATCCGGGTACGGGTCCGGTCCGGTTTTTTTTTTTTTCTGTTTTTTTCTTTTTCTTTTTTTCTGTTTTTCTTTCCGTTTTTTTTTCTGTTTTTTTTTTTTCTGTTTTTCTTTCCGTTTTTTTTTCTGTTTTTTTTCAGTAATTTTTTTTTTAGTTTTTTTTTTCTGTTTTTTTTTTCTTTTTTTTTCCGTTTTTTTTTTCTGTCTTTGTTTCTGTTTTTTTTTCTGTTCTGTTTTATATTTTTTTTTTCTGTTTTTTTTTTTACATTGTCGTATAAATATTATTACGTGTTTATAATTTGATTTTTATAATATGAATAGTTCGATATCAAATAGAGTATATATATACATGAAATTATCAAGTCGCGTCTTTATAATTTATAAATGAATAAAATTTGTACCTTATATATAAAAATTATTCGTACGAAAATTTGTATATTTATACGGCTAAGTACAAATCTATTTATTTATTTCTTTAAGCAAGTCATTTTATTTTATTTTTAAATTCTCATTATAATTAAAACAATAAAATATAAATAATAATATCTTAAATTAATTTATTACATTACAAATAATTATGAATAATTTGAAAACAATAGATTAAAAAATAAAAGTTACCCTCCTCCTTTATTCCGGGCTTGGGACCGACTATGTAAAATAACATAGGCGGAGTTCTAACTTTTTTTTTGTTAGTAATTGTTCTTTAAAATGAATAATTTAAAAACTAATTGAAATGTTTAGAAATTATAATTTTTAAAATAACCATAAATATTAAAAGAGGTTAGAAAATTATACCGACACTACCAATCTAGTAGTTTGGATTCATATACCATTGTTCGTTTTCTTCCGCACCGTCTGAATCTGAATTAGGTTGAGGCTGCGGCTCGGTAACGCTTTCTTCAGTATCAGCTGCAGAAGATGATTCTTGAGCTTCATGTTGTTTGCGCTCGTCAGCCATAATCCAATCTTTCAAGCACACAAGTCTTTCAAAAACATGTGGACCCAATTTACTGCGTTTGTCGGAGAGGATCCTGTTCGCCGAACTAAAACAACTTTCTGAAGGGACGGTTGACACGGGTACGGCAAAGACGTCGCGGGCCATCATCGCCAGTGTTGGATAAGACCTTTGATTCCTCTTCCACCACGTCATGATGTCAACGTTTTCATTTTCGTTACGCATATTCAAATAGCTCACTAACTCGTTTGTGGATGCGTGTGGTTCCCTATCTGATTGAAAATCTGCTAACAATCCACTACTGCTAGTGCTCCTGAAAGTGGAACTATTAAAGAAAAAAAATTAGTGGACAAATAATGTAGATATTATAAATAATAAAGATTAAAAGCATAATGTATATTTATTCATACCTAGGACCAGCCCGGGACGAAGAGGGGTTCTGGTTGCCACTAATTCTTGAGTTGTATATGTTAAACATCTCAGTGAACTTCGCATCCACGTATGCCTCGACCCCGGTTGCGACTAAATGTAGATTATCTTTGTACGCTTCAACCATTTTGATCGTGTAATATTTCTTGTATGCCGGGTTGAGGCAGCTTGCAATAATGGCCAAGAGGGGTACATCTTCCCAATATTTTAGAAATTTTAGTTTCATAGCCTCTATAATCGGTGTGAGAGATTTATCGTGGGTTTCAGCTTGTTCCAAATTACGATAAACCTTGGAAATTTGATAGATTTGCCCCAACAACTGAAATGCCGTCGGTGAATACGAGCATGATAGTTTGACGGTTGCTTCAAAAAAGGTTCCTAGGAATGTTGAAAGCCTTTCTAGTTGGTCCCATTCCCCAACGGTGAGTTCCAATTGCATTCCCTGAGGGGTGGATCTCCTCAAAAACTCCCCTATGACAGCTTTGTATGGAAGGCATCGGTTCAACAACCTATAGATTGAGTTCCAACGGGTATCTATATCCCAAGGTACTTTCAACTTGCTTAGTCGATAGTCTACGCACAACTTTGCAAACTCCTGTCTTCTTTCATGGTTTGAAACAATGTGGTTGAGGGCATCCTTAAATTTAACTATCAATAATTTTATAGCTTCTGTTTTAAGTCCCGCCTTCACGACGAGATTAAGTATATGACAAGCACACTTTTGGTGAAACATTTCACCATTCATAATCGGGTTTAGCGACCGTTTAAAAATTTCAATGGAAGCAATGTTGTTGCTAGCATTATCAAAAGATATAGAAAAAACCTTGTTAGCCATGTCCCTCTTAAGGTTATACTCTTGTAAAACCTCAATAATAGATTTGAAAATTATATTTGCGGTGTGCGGGGAATCTAACACTCGAAAACTTAATATCCTCTTTTGTAATACCCACTGATCATCGATCCAATGCCCAGTAACACAAGAGTACCCAAGGCCATGTTTACCAGCAGTCCATATATCAGAGGTAATTGAGACCTTATTGGATTGATATGCAAATGTACCTTTGAGATCATCTTTTATGGTTGTAAACTGTTTTTTTATTTCATCAACCAACTTTCTATGATGCATCCTCTTGTACAGTGGTTGAGCACACCCCCGAATGACCAACCGGGCAAAGGCTGTGCAACCACCCATACTGATTGGTTGTTCTTTGTGGGTTATGTACCGGGCCAATTCACTAAGCATTCTTTTTTCATCAAATTTTGGGTTGGTTAAAGTACCATCTGGGGTGATTTGGGTTTGAATTTGCGCGGTATTATTCGGGTTATAGTTTTCACCCTTTCTAATATGCACATCAACATGTCTTTTAAAGCTACTCATACCACTAGCTTGTTTATAAACAAAATAAGGTTTCTTGCAATGGTCTACCTTACAATAAAGAGTTTTCAAGTAACCGTCATCATCTTTGGTCACATCATACCATTCAAACCAATATTGGTTGTATTCGGGAGGTCTTCTAGCCTTCTTTGCTGCTGGTTGTTGTGGGGGGCGGGGGACAATTGGCGGAGGAGGAGCGAGACTTTCTTCTTGAATTTCAGTGACACTTGTCGAAGGAGTACCTGAAATAGGGGGGTTGAGTTGACTCGACGATGCAACGGAAGAAGTGCCTCTATATGCATACTGTGGTGGTAGTTGATGTGATTCTTGTGGAATGAATATGTTTGGATCATTTGAAGTATAATACGGTGCACCCGTTTGGGGGTTTTGTTGATAATTTGTTTGTAGCATTTGGTCTCTTCTTTGGTAATTTTGGGGAGGCTGTGGATAATTAGGTGGCGGCATTTGAGAGCTACCATTATCAAAATAATTTTGTGGATAATCTTGTGGATAATTTGTAGTTGGTATTTCGGGACCAAAAATATCGGCCGACATTCTCGCGATATCTTCTTGCACCGAATCACGATGAGATGACATTTTTTAAAAATGTAAACCTATTCAAAATTAAAATGATTACAATCTAATCTATTTAAAAATAAATCTAACATATTCAAAAATAAATACAATTACTTGACATATTCAACAAATAAATCTAATCTAGTTATATAATGAATTTCAAATACAACTATATTTAAAAAAAAACAGAAAAAAATAAAATTAAAAAAATCTGGAAAAAACAAAAAAAAAACAGAAAAAAGAATTTGAAAAAACAAAATTAAAATGATTACAATCTAATCTATTTAAAAAATAAATCTAACATATTCAAAAATAAATACAATTACTTGATATATTCAACAAATAAATCTAATCTAGTTATATAAAGAATTTCAAATACAACTATATTTAAAAAAAAACAGAAAAAAATAAAATTAAAAAAATCTGGAAAAAACAAAAAAAAACAGAAAAAAAAAGAATTTGAAAAAACAAAATTAAAATGATTACAATCTAATCTATTTAAAAAATAAATCTAACATATTCAAAAATAAATACAATTACTTGATATATTCAACAAATAAATCTAATCTAGTTATATAAAGAATTTCAAATACAACTATATTTAAAAAAAAACAGAAAAAAATAAAATTAAAAAAATCTGGAAAAAACAGAAAAAAAACAGAAAAAAAAAGAATTTGAAAAAACAAAATTAAAATCATTACAATCTAATCTATTTAAAAAATAAATCTAACATATTCAAAAATAAATACAATTACTTGACATATTCAACAAATAAATCTAATCTAGTTATATAATGAATTTCAAATACAACTATATTTAAAAAAAAACAGAAAAAAATAAAATTAAAAAAATCTGGAAAAAACAGAAAAAAAAAACAGAAAAAAGAATTTGAAAAAACAAAATTAAAATGATTACAATCTAATCTATTTAAAAAATAAATCTAACATATTCAAAAATAAATACAATTACTTGATATATTCAACAAATAAATCTAATCTAGTTATATAATGAATTTCAAATACAACTATATTTAAAAAAAAACAGAAAAAAATAAAATTAAAAAAATCTGGAAAAAACAAAAAAAAACAGAAAAAAAAAGAATTTGAAAAAACAAAATTAAAATGATTACAATCTAATCTATTTAAAAAATAAATCTAACATATTCAAAAATAAATACAATTACTTGACATATTCAACAAATAAATCTAATCTAGTTATATAATGAATTTCAAATACAACTATATTTAAAAAAAAAACAGAAAAAAATAAAATTAAAAAAATCTGGAAAAAACAGAAAAAAAAAAGAATTTGAAAAAACAAAATTAAAATGATTACAATCTAATCTATTTAAAAAATAAATCTAACATATTCAAAAATAAATACAATTACTTGACATATTCAACAAATAAATCTAATCTAGTTATATAATGAATTTCAAATACAACTATATTTAAAAAAAAACAGAAAAAAATAAAATTAAAAAAATCTGGAAAAAACAGAAAAAAAAAAGAATTTGAAAAAACAAAAATAAAATGATTACAATCTAATCTATTTAAAAATAAATCTAACATATTGAAAAAATAAATATAATTATATCACAAGTTCACATAATCACATCTAACAAATCTAACATAAATTAAATAAATCTAACATTCAATAATTCTAACAAATCTAACATAAATTAAATAAATCTACCATTCAATAAATCTAACAAATTATACATAAATTAAATAAATCTAACATTCAATAAATTTAACAAATCTAACATAAATTAAATAAATCTAACAAATCTAACATAAACTAAATTACTAAATCTAACATAAACTAAATCTAACATTCAATTTAAATTATACGTTTATCTACAAGACTACAACAATAAATCTAATATCACATTTTAAATTACTCTACAAAAATAAATTAATCTAACATCAAATAAATCTAACCTTTAAATTTCGCGGAAAAATCTTGCGGGAGGAGCCGAACTTTGTAATTTCGATACCTTCGTAATTCCGTAATGGGTTTAGCGAACCTCTAATTCCGTTTGCGTATTTGTAAAATGAATTAAATTACAACCATATGTTTTTTCAACAATAAATTTTAAAATTAAGAATAATGAAAAATGAGAATTTGAGATTGAGTTTGAGAGATTGAGAATTTGAGTTAGAATGTGGAGAGGAAGAGGATTTGAGGGGTGTATTTAAAGAAAAAAATGGAGAGGGAATAAAATTTGAAATATATATAAAAAAAAAAAAAAAAAAAAACCGGTTGAGTTGACCCGGGTGGGTCCGGCCGGGTTTGATTTGACCTGGCCCGGGCCCCTCTTGAACCGGCGGCAAAATTCAAAAGATTTTGAATTTCAAAATCTGGGCCGGGTACGGGTAATGGGTACGGGTACGGGTAATGGGTACGGGTAACGGGTACGGACAACCGGGTACGGGTACGGGTAGGCGGGTATAGGGGTACGGGTAGGCGGGTACGGGTTGGCGGGTAGACGGGTACGGGTACAACGGGTTTTTTTCAAAATTCACGAGTCCGGTCCATTTATTACCCGTACCCGTCTACCCGTTTACCCGTTTGTACCCGGGCAACGGGTACGGGTACAACGGGTAACGGGTACGGGCCGGGTAAAACGGGTTTAACCCGTTTCGGGTATAGCAAACCACTATCTTTAGGAGATCCAGACCCGGCACAAATATTAAAATAGTTCCGTGAATTTCACATCAGATATCGGATTGATTCGTATTATGATTGAACGGACTGAATCTAAACTTCTAATGTTAAATTTCTTTGAGGAGCATGCATATGTAAAAAATTATGGCATTTCAATTTTGTTTTTATTGTCATTTTGAACTAACAAAAATATATACAAATGTGGACGATTTCTAGACGTTGATTTTTCAACTTATTGATTCATATAAAAGCAAAATCAAAATGTGATAATTTTTTATAAGCACATAGATAAAATAACATAGATCACATCTAATGGTTTTATTTTGACGTTTAAGTTATAAATTTTGAGTTATTTAAGTTTTTAAAAATAAATACATGATGAAGGTACAAAAAATGGAGGCATTTGAACTCTCCTCAGTTTCTTTAACCTGCAGAATATGCTGATGGGTGTAGAGGATTGATTTTTTGAGGCACTACTTGATCAACGGAATGCTGCGGGTTTAAATTTGGTCCGTTTTCTTTATACAAACTCAATTACTACACATATAGTTATACCAAATATGAAGCAGAAAAGAAAGAAGTAATGAAATTAGATAACTGCCGCACGATCGATGTGGATACATGTCCAGTTCTTGGTCCATGCTACATGGGAATTGGGAGCTCACGATTCAAGCATGAATAGGCAGGCCTACTAAAGGACGGGCTTTAGCCCACCAGAGCCCAGTTCAGGCCTGTTCGGCCCTGTTCGATTTCCTTGGGGAAAAAACTCGGATTCAGCCCTGTTCATTAAAAGGCCTATAAAAAACTCGACTCGGAAAAGGGGAAAAAATCAAAAACTCGAACTGGAATAAAGTCCGAAATTCAAAAAGAGAAAACTCGGAAAATAGTAGGGATAAGTATTCTCTTTGATATTGGGGAAGATTTCCTTCACTTTACCGTTTGGAATTTGGAATTAACTCTCGGCTGTTTTGAGATTCGCACTAGCGCAGGGCAGTATTATTGGGCTTTGTAATTTGTGCTAAGTTAAAAAGAACGATCCAGATCCAATAATTGTAAAAGATTATCTATTACGGTACTAAGGAGGATCTGAATTCAAATGGTAGTGGGTCCATCTCCTCTGCATATAGGGCGTTCAAACTATCAGTTTGGATGGTTGAAATTGAAATAAAATAAAATAATTAAACATTTTTATTTCGTTTTAATAATCGAACTTTTTAAACCGAATTTAAACACCTAGTTCAGTTGAAATTGAAATAAAATAGACAGATTAATTTTTTTTTCTATTTTAAGAACCGAACTGTTTAAACCGAATTAAATTTTAGTTTGTTTGGTTAAACAAAATAAGAGAGATTAAATTATAAAAAATCAAAATTCAATAGATACACCATACGCCGATACATTAGTAATTTCATTGAAATAAATATTAAGATAATCTTACACACATTATTGAATTTTATATAAAACATGTAGATATTTTAAAATATACAAATCAAAATAGAATGAAGAAAATGATGGTTTAACTAAAAAAAATATAAAATAAATCATATTTGAAATTTTGAACCATTATAATTCAATTGGTTCAGTTTAATTGGTTTTAAAAAGTTTAAATCGAACCGATCCATTAAATCAAAGAATCAAACCATTTAAACTGATATTTTTTTTTTATTCGGTTGAAAACCAAACAAACCGTACCGTTCAATACCTCTACTGTCCTAGAGACACTCAAGTACCCTTGAGGAGGAAAGCTTCAAATCAAATGGTATAAATTTTACAAATTAGATTTAGATTATCCACTTTATAAATACTCAAGTAGACATATATAACTGGATTCATTAAGAGAGAATAAGATTAATTGACAATCATTTATTTTTAAAAATGTGTTTAAACATATTATTTTATATAATTTAGAATAATTTACTATAAATACAATAAAATTGAATTTTACACTCACATGAAATTATATATAATTGTTTTTTAATGTGTTTGATCTTTCTAATTTGAAATTATAATTCCATCCTTGTAGATAACAAAAATTATACTTGTGCATTGTAGCACAATTGGCTAAGAAAAAGTCCTAGAATTGTTGTACTCAAAAGTCGAGAGTTCGATTCTCCCTCAAGACTTCACAGCTACTACAAAGGTTTTTTTTTTTTTTTAAATTATACTTGTGCACTAAATGCTTTCAGATATTACATGAAAATTTACTCGCTCCTTTAACAACAAAACAAAAAAATATATTTATTTTTCAACTATTAACTCACTGTTAAGGACACTTCTTTTCAAATACTATTGGAAATCCCTTTTATTTTTTTTTTCCAGGATTTTTCCGGAAAAAGAAATTAAAAGGTCCATTTTCAGAGCAAGACACATTTACAAGTACTCAATTTGCATTCTGATAAACACAACAACGGACGAGAGAGAGAGAGATAAGAGACATGTATTAAAGCATCCGAGTCCCTAAAATTGTATTCATACCATAATAAAAAAATCGAAACATCTCACGATGTGGGGGAATTTTACATTTATGCGGACCGCTAAGTCAATCTACGACTCATTTATCGGGAGTTACATATTGGCTTAGAGATCCCGAAAAAACTAAAAATACAATGTAATATTATATGTATTTAAATTTTGAGAGACCTCTAGACTAACCTGCGCTCTCTATAAATGAGTCACACATTGACTTAACTGCTCACGTAAATGTGAAATTCCCCGTAGTATGGGTTTTTTTTTTTTTTTTAAAGAGTATCGATGAAAATTTCGGCATCGAACGGACTGCCTTCTCTGGCCATGAATATAATTGAGAATCTTGAAACTTCTTGATTCGCCTCTTCTAGATGTTTTGAGAAAAAAATGGAGATGTGACTTCTGGGTTGATTTAACTTTTTAAAATAACCATGAGGTAGATAATGAAGAAAAAAAATTAATATTAAAAATGAAATTAAAATTGGGGATGTCCATAAAGCTCATTTTCTCATAATTTTTCTTGAAAAATTGCCTCTACCAAACACCGGGTAAAGATTTTAACAGAGTATTTTTGACTTCATGCAGCGCACGGTCTATAGAATCAAAACAGCGCTACAAATGGTTAGTGCGCTGCATGAAGTAAAAACCACTCTGTTAATAGATATACCCACCAAACACCTCAAACCTCATGTGTGACTATATGGTAATTTGGAGGCTACTTGAGCTCTCAGCCTCTAACTGATAAGGATAAGGCTACTTATGCTCACTGAAAGAATTTGATGAGGAGAGTTTTAAAATATATTGAATTAGTCTAAATGACGAATTCAAACCGGTGAAATCGATTCACGTGATGTACGCACATGTAGAATTTTAAATTTTCTAATTCATTTAACACAAGGTCAAACAGTAAATAAATAATGAGAAATAAATGTATTAAAATAACCTATAAATTTTCACTGCTTGATTTTATACTTGAAAACTTAAATAAAAAAAATTACATGTATTACTCGTAAAGTATATTAATTTTGACGATTTAAATTCTTCATGAAACCAATATAATAAATTTTAAAATTGTACTCATCAAACTTTTTGACAAGCACAACACCCGTAAAATTTACTCAATTGAAAATATTAGGATGGAACGATTTCAATCATATAATACTCACCCAAGAAAATTTGACATTGACAATGTTTTTATCATTAAAAAAGAGTAAGACTTAGATGTTATGGATAGCATAAGGTTTTCTGTGCTACAGTTTCAAAAATCAATTGTATAAACTTCAACTTCGATTTAAGTAGCTCAGTAAATTTGTTGTATAATGAACTAGTTGAATACCAACTTTTACTATTTATAGATTTTTTTTTTTACTTTTTTTATGATTTATGAAAGATGGTAAAAAATAGTGTAAAAATAAAAGAAAATTGTCAATGATAAAAAATGGCGTAAAAATTGTTAATGTTTAAGGCCATTTTTTTGTCAACTTTCATAAATCATAAAAAATTAGTAAACAAATTTCAAAAATAACAAAAATTAGTATCCTACAAGTTCATTATATAACAAATTTATTGAACTACTTAGATCGAAACTTAAAATTTATACAATTAACTTTTAAGATCGTAGCACAAAATGTCTTATGTTATCCATAGTACCCTTTTTCTTTGAAAAAAAATATTCAGATTTCATCCAGGAGCATGACTACTATAACATCAGTGTCATTTTAATCTATATAACATCAATTCCAAAACCTATCAAATCGACTTCAAACAGTGAATCCAAACTGTTCAAACCGATCTACTTCATTAATTATGTGTATACATGTAAAATTTATAACTTTTATAATTTATTTGGTATCAAGTCAAGTAGTCAAATGTGTGAGTTTTAAGTTAATTTTAATACATTCATTTTTTAATTTTTTTTATCACTTGATTTGATACTAAAATAACTTGAAAATATAAAAGGTTTGCATGTAAATGCATCACTCATAAAGTTAATTGGTTTGAACGGTTTGAATTAGTCGTTTGAAGTTTATTCAATTAATTTTAAAGTTAGTAACATGTGACACCGATGTCATACTAGTCAGACTCATCATTCAGACCTTTCACCAAACAAACAAACAAAAACACTGGCCCCCGGTTGAAAGGTCCACGCAAGTTGTTTATTTTTCCTCTGCTATTTCCTCTGCATGCACAGTGCACTAGATGGATAGAAATAGAAGAGAGAGGAAAGCAATCTGATTTCGTCGTCTTTTATTATTAGCAATATAGATTTATTGATTTTTATATACCTCGAGATTAGTGGGATCACTTAATTAAACCTGACTAATTCCTATGCTTTATTTTTTTTTTCTTGATTCGTCGGACTTGTAAGTCTCCTCCTCTGCACCTTCGTAGAAAATACTGAAGTGGGTTGGTGAAAATTGAAAAGAAACAAACCGAAAATGACTTCTTCCACCAATGTCCTTTTTCTTGCGCGGGGGTGGGGGGTTGGGGAAAATTTTTATTCATGAAAATTATAAAATTTGAATGTACGGAAATAGAAATAGAAATAGAAAGAGTATTTCGTTTTTATCAAATATAGTAAAGATCGAATTCATTAAGTTTGATCTATATTTTTTTTTTGAACTGCAGCAGAGGGAAAAGAAAAAAATTACAAATCAGACTCAATAATTCCGATCCATAACTGTGATGATCTTTTGCGGCACAAAACCCTTTGTAACCATTGATTTTCTACGGATACATGATTTTTTGCCTCAGAAAATCAATCCCTTTATTGATCTAATTGATTTTCTGCAGCACCAAACCCTCTCTATCCGTAGATACAAAGGGTTTTGTGCCACAAAAACTTAATCCTTTTATAGATTGGATTCATTAAGTCGGATCTATAAATCTTTTTTTTTCTTTTTTGCAAATTTTTCTGTACAGATTTTAAAAAAAATCAATCGATCAGACTCAATAAGTTTGATCTTACTATATTTGATAAAAAACGAAACACTCTTTATATTTTTGTACGTTCAAAATTTTATAATTTGGATAAAAATTTCCGAAGTTGGGCTTTTTAAAAAAAAATAGCATTGAATTTATTATAAATTACCGGCAATCGGCCCACTCCAAAAGGAAAGAAAATATTGAATTTGATAATTAACCAAAACCCAGTAAGATTTAATTTCAAACAAATTATTTATTTCAAATTGAGCCGGTTATACAGTGCATGTAGAGATTTTTACATGTCTTGTTATGATTTGAGTTGTATGATGTGTCATGATCAAATTAGATTTTTACGTAATTTAATTTGTCATAAACTTGTGATCAAATTGGAATGAACGGTGATGACATGTTAGTCATGCCGTGATTACATGTGTTGTGCTCTACACGATTAGTTATTTTTGTCACGTTTTGTTTAGTTTAACTATTTTTTTTAATAATTTAAGTTAGTTTATTTAAAATTCATTATATAATTAAATTAAGATCTAACAATCCTAATCACGCGTAACTATATATCATGACGCGACCGTAGCAGTTCGCTCGCATGATGTATCATGTCATACCAATTTTCTAAAACATAATTATGATACACATATTACAACATGCGACCGATACGCATACTGTAATCCAGTCCCCACTTAACTATGTAAAAAAAAAACAAAAGGCATTTTCTTTGAGGACCCCTAAATTGATCACAAGTCAAAAAGAGGCTGCGGTTCACTATTATAACTTTTGCTGCGCATGATGCATTATTGGGTTCGTTAAAAAAGCTCTATAATATATAATTGCACAGCACCAAAATTGATAAGCTCTAAACCCTCAAAACACATACACACAAAAGTACAAGGAAAAATATTTCAAACACTATTTTATTTTTTGAATAAAAGTGGAGAATTTCCATCGATTTCATTGATAAAACAAAGTTATTCATAAGCCGGTATTGAAATGATATTATTTTTATATGAAATATTGAAACAAATTCAAGTATATATCTCAAAAGCACAAAACAATCTCCTACAAAGTCAAAAACTATCATCAATAAGCTAAACTAGACAAAAGTAAATTTTCAAGTCAAATCTTCAGTAGAGTGATCTTATCCCCTTGCTGTTTCTCTTCTACCCCCTGTACCATTATAGATTATTGGCATATGAAAACTAGTTGTATAAAGAGACAAAACTAAAAGGATTTAAAAAAGATAATTATCACTATTTGTTTTGAACCAAAAATTAGTTGAAGAAATTATTTTGAAAGTAAGTCTATGGTACTATGTATATTACGATTTGGCACCGTGCTACGGCTCTATATTCGAGTTTTTAAATTCTAATGGTCAATCCGAACCGTTCATCTTGTTCTCCATATTAATATGTGTTTGGAGACCAAATTTTACATTTTTTTAAATATTTTTACTATTTTTTTAGATATTTAGAAAATCACTTGATCTGAAAATTCTGGACCATCCAAAAGCAGTGATTTTTAATAAATTTAAAAAAGATAGTAAAAAAAATTAAAAAAATATAAAATTTGGTCTTCAAACACATATTAATATGGAGAACAAGATGAATGGTTCGGATCGACCATTAAAATTTGAAAACTCGAATATAGAGCTGTAACACGGTGCCAAATCGTAATATGCATAGTACCATAGACTCACTCATAACTTTAATATTATTGAACCTTTCAGTTTGAACAATCTTAGTATTAAAATAAAATAAAAAACTGGTTTTGTCGTTAAATAAAAGAGCGATATGAGTATAAAAAATTTCTGATGAAAAGAACGAATTATAATTAAAGGAGGACATAGTTTTTGTCGCTAAATAAAAAGTTCTCTCGCAGCGAGGAGGCAAGAGCTAAAAACCAAACAGCATGTGATTCAAGAAATTAAAGTGAACGTTTGACAATTGTTTTTTTTTATTAATGTTAATTCAAATATGTTTGAAAGATAAAAATTTAAATTAGCAATATATTGTTAGACGTGTCGATAGCATCATTCGATGTTTGTCCTTCAAAAATAGAATTATTATGAATAACAATCCAAATCCACTACTAAAAAGAAAATGAACATTATACAAAAAAATGATCAGTTGATTTAAAAGTCTCGAGGGCATAAAGCATTCCCTATCCAATCTTTTATGCACAGATTTTCTTTGGTGAGAATCTTATTTTAATTTTATAATTATTTAAATAATCAAAAGATATTTACTAGATAATTTCTTTCCTTAAAAAAAAACAATGAAAATTCGAATGTATTTGACTTGGTCATGATTTCACTCCATCGAATTTATTTGACTCAGACCAAGATCTACCAGTTCAGATTCATCACTTGTAATTTGTCAACCCAACAGTTCGCACTCAAACTCAAGATCGAGAGAGAGAGAGAGAGAGAGAGAGAATGAAATAGAATGAGATAAAAATCTGAATTTGCCAGTACGAGTAATTATGCGTTGTGTTCTACTGACAAATGGGCTCCGCGTAATGTGACCAAAAGAAATTAACCAGATCCGTTCGCCACACGAAGTTATACTATTACCCACCGCAGCATGGATTTCTCCAACACAGAAGAGAGTTGAACAAGTTAAAACTAAAAAACAACATATAAAAAGGAGAACGAAACAAAGAAAGACAATCAAGTCAGTGATAATTAATGGATCCGTATCCTCCCAGGTACCTGAATCAACGCAATTTAAATAAACGGTTCAAATTTACTCTCATCCGGTCGGGATTCGGGATAAAAGAGGGGCAGGATTATTAATACTTTGAGATGCGTGCCAATCCATTTTCGGACCGTCCGATTCAATTCTACTCAATTAGGTAACCTGAGGGGATATAATACGATGGCGTCATAGTACGAGGCTTCGCTTCCGTGGATCTCTCTCTATATCTCTCTTTCTACTAGGAGACAGTAAGTAGACTCACACAAAAAAACAGCTAGATCAAGAGCTGTAAGCCTGTAAGAGAGTATTAGTCACAATTAGCTGAACACTGTCACTTGGTGCTGGTTCGAAACTTCAATCTCGACTTGAACTAATAGGAAGTGAATAGTGAAGAAGGGAGAGAGATCTCTTGCGAGCTTGGCCTATCTGGTTCAAGCTCTCTTTTTTATGCTTTGGAAGGGAACGGGGGTGTACCTCGACAAAGAAGAGAAGATTGACTGGTTAGATGTTAGATCTTCTCCAGTGGTATAGAAATGGATTCGGGGAGCGGGTTCTTCACCACAGATGCTTTGCGAATCGACCCTAAGTGGCTGATCGACCCGAAGCTCCTCTTTGTGGGACCCAGGATCGGTGAAGGAGCTCATGCCAAGGTCTATGAGGGCAAGTAGGTTCTCTGATTTATTTGATCTCTTCTATTTATCTGGATCTTAAAGCTCAATTTTCAGGTTCCTGTTTCATTGATGCTGGATTTTATTTGTTAGGTATAAGAATCAGAATGTAGCAATAAAAATCGTGCAAAAAGGAGAAACACCTGAAGAGATTGTAAAGAGGGAGGGGAGGTTCTTGAGGGAGGTGAGCATGCTCTCCAAGGTCCAACACAAAAACTTAGTCAAGGTTAGTCAGCAAAGTTACTATTCCTATTTAATTTGTATTTCAAATGGAAAATTTTGTAAAGTCGCTATTATTTACCTCGGTAGAAGGAAAACAACATTGGAACAGCAAAATAAAACCTGTTTTGCTGTTCCAGTGGTGATTTGTAGTTTATCGGCGCATGTAAGGAAAACACCACTGGAACAGTAAATCACCACTAGAGCAAAGACAAGGAAGAACCAATATTAAACTGGTATACTCAGTGCAATTTGGTGATGCCACCTATTGGTGACCAGAATCAACATATAATCATGTCGCAGCTGATGTGGTAGTTGCCAATTTTGTAGTTTATCGGGGCATGTAAGGAGCCTGTGATGGTGGTGGTAACTGAGCTTCTAACAGGGGGGTCACTAAGGAAGTACCTAGTGAACATGAGACCGAGGTGCCTGGAGCCACGTGTCGCTGTTGGATTTGCACTGGACATTTGCCGTGCCATGGATTGTCTCCATTCTCATGGAATCATTCATCGAGATCTGAAACCAGGTAACTGTGCTTTATTGCTAAAACATTCTCTCTAATTGACTAATATTTTAGTGGCTTGATAGTTTTTCAAGTTGATACATGACAAATTGAATCAGAATGACAGTGCTGAGTTGGTGTGCTCCAAACCTGAAATTAATATTTCTATTGACTCGAGGATGATAAAAGATTTTAAAATTAATATTGGTTTCCTTAAGATAAATGATTCATATAAACCTCTCTCATCGTTTAACAAATGGGCACCAGGGTATATAGATTTTTCATGAACGTTTCCTTTAAGGGCTGCAGACTCTTGCATTGTATTTATTGTTATCATGTCATTGTAGTCAGTCAATTAATATTTCTTTCAATAAGAGATTAGATTCCATGCTTATCTCCATTGTAAAATACTTTTTTAATGTGCATAATTTGTAAGAACCTAAATCCAAATGTATATTGTTTAGTCAGTACAAGGAAGGATATTTATGTTGCTAAATTAAATAAAGTATAGGTGCTAACAGCTATATGTGAATATTTGATCATTCAATATATGCAGATATCTTTCTCAGCCATGCCTTATAAGTGAAAATTTGATCATTCAATGCATGCAGATATTTGCAGTACATATTTAATATTCATTTCTGAAAAAGGCCAAACCCTATATCTTTTATACGGGGCTGATAAATTCACTATTGGTGTAAATCCCACAGTTCCATCTTTGTGTCCTTGAAGTTAAAAGAGACCCTTTAGCTGATAGTGAAACTACAAAATAGGAAGAAAGCTGCTGATGAACCTAAAATTAAGTGCTTCCTTTCTTTAATTATGGACCTCTAAGCTGGATTCTGTTAAGACCTTTCTAGTTGTGCCTACTATATAGAACATTAAATTCTATATTTATTCATTTGATTTTCAGTAGTTTAGGGTTTCTGTTCATTTGAATGTGCTGTTTAGCAGATTATTTTTTTTGGTTTCAAGTAGTTTATATTTTATATGTCTAAAAATTACAGATGGACGGTGAAATATTTGTAGGCACTGTTTAGCAGATTGTTATTTAGAATTTAGTCCATTTTTTTTTCCTAGTTTCCTTAGTTACTCTTATTGGAGGCTTTTCCAACTAGAACAGTCAATGAACTTAAAATGCGGTTCAAATGAATCTTCATATGCCTGCACCTGCAAATTGAGAAATGTCTTTTATGCCCCTTCAAACATATGGATATCACATTAAGATCATTTATTTTCTTGAAATATTAGGAACAGTTCCCTACTTGTCCCTCATGTCCTTTATGTAAATAGTTTTGTTACCTTATGAAAAAGATGGAATAAAGGGAGGATATATATGATATGTTAGCCTAGCTGACAATGACATTTGTTGTGAGGGTGTGCATCATATTGCACTTGATGAGTTGTAGTGCGCTAGCATCACATATTGTACCGACTATTACATGATTTGTACCATAGGTCTATCAAGTTCTTCTATCCTTATTTGAGAGAGTAATTCTTTCTTTGATCTTTAAAAGAAGCATATGGATGCACATATTTCATTTGCTTGATAAAGTTGCTACCAAATTGAACCTTTGTGTAAATATGACGCATTCGTGTATTGCCATTTGCAGAAAACATGCTGTTGACTGGAGATCAGAGAACAGTCAAGCTTGTAGATCTTGGTTTGGCCAGGGAGGAGACCTTGACCGAGATGATGACTGCTGAGACTGGGACCTATCGCTGGATGGCTCCTGAGGTATTTCTTTGTGTTTTTAGAAAAATAAAAGGTTTTTCTTGTTGCAATTCCATACTGCAAAATTTCGGGTATTTCCCATCTACCCCTGCAAAGCATTTCAAACTGTTGTGAATCCCTAAAGACAAAAAAATATTTCCTGTATAAATCTACGAAGTGGAAACTTCGTAGAGCTAATACAAGAAATTTAATTATATATGCACTGGTATTGTGTTGGCTTACACCACTTTGGTATCACAGTAAAAAATTTGAATCCTTGGCTCCATCTATGGCCTAGAGCAATTATTTTGTTCTTGTTATGATGTTTCTGACATTGAATAATCTGTAAAGCTATACAGCACAGTCACACTCAGACATGGAGAGAAGAAGCATTACAATCACAAGGTTGATGTCTATAGTTTTGCAATAGTGTTATGGGAGTTGTTGCATAACCGGCTTCCTTTTGAAGGCATGTCTAATCTGCAAGCTGCCTATGCTGCTGCTTTTAAGGCAAGTTTTTGTCCAAGGATCTAGCTGCTACATTATTACTGTATTAAGGGCTCTATTACCCCAAATATACGAGTAGAAAAGCCAAACAGTTTGATAAGCCAGCGCCAAACTATAAGTGTCTGGTGTCAATTAACACATGACTGTACTGTATGTACCTGGTACAGTTGCTTGATGGCTGGACCTTATGGATGTATTGCGATTTAACACTTACAATGCCGAGTTATTAGTTCTAAGCTTATAATCAACTAGTAAATACAAAATAGCAGAAAGATGAAAAGAAATGAAAAACAATTTGGATGTCAATACGACAGCAATGATTGATTTTCTTTGTAGTAGTTTGATTCATGACCTGTAGGCACTGTGTGCAAAGTGGACTCCCCTCAATTGACAAATTTAGATTCATTAGTAGAACCACTAACGTCACTACTAAAATTACACGGTAACTTATTTGATCCATTTTGATTATGGGGCTTTCGCACAATTTGGTGAATTTATTTTATTTGGCTGTTTTGGTCGTAAATTCTCAGTGTACTTTTGTAGTGTTATTAGCATGGAAATATAATTAAAGTCTGGTTGTACCCACCACAAACACCGTTCGTCTTATCTCTAAACAAATTTTTGTGGGGGAATCATCTAGGCACAGAGCATTGTAATCTAATCTCTAAACATTTTTTTGCAATTTGGCATGTAGATCCATAACCCGTTGCTCCTTTTGAGAAAAAGAACTAAAGAAAGATTATTCTGTTTTTTGTTTTTTCAGAATGTTAGACCCAGCGCAGATGAGCTACCTGATGAGCTGTCTCACATCCTAACGTCCTGCTGGAAGGAAGACCCAAATGACCGGCCGAACTTCGGTCAGATTGTACAGATGCTTCTTCAGTACCTCTCGACTTTGTCTGCCCCAGAGGCCTCAGCAGTCCCTCCCCGCTTGTTTTCCTCTGAAAATGCAATTCTTCCTCCCGAGTCTCCTGGCACGAGCTCTCTGATGGCTGCCCGGGGTGACCTTGGCGACACGCCGAAATCGAGATCTGATGATGGATCGAGAGGCTTTTTCTTCTGTTTCAGCCAGTGCTACTGAATCAAATAGAATGTTGTATTTCTATGTGCACCGTTTTGAGAGGTATCGTTGTATATCGTGTACCCTATTGAATGAGAAATACCATGAGATGCCGTCGTAACAGTAGCGGCCGACATCAGATATGCCTCTACCGAAATAGAACGATGTATTATGTAAGCTAGTATGTTCTATTGTTTTCCCCTTTGCTTTCCAAAAGATGCTTGAGCTGGATGTCCTTCCTCGATATTTCTCTAAACTGAGGTAGGGTGAAAGGAGGGGTAGTTTGAGCTAGGAAAAATGGCATGGGTTTATTGATAATTTTAGGATTTATATTGGGGTATATCAGGTATTTCTCATTCCCTGTGGGTATATGCATGATATTTTGAGGATTCTAGTAAACACTCATTGAAGTGTCATAAATTAAGTGTATTAATTGTTAGTAAAGGTAAAAATCCTCACCCCACAAAATGAGGATTAATGTTGTAATCTCGCTTGATGATATGAGATAGGTGCACATGATGATAGAGAAGCTCCTTTATAAATGTAACACCATGTGTGTTAGGAAAGCAGCTTGTTGTAACATTGTAAGGAACTTTTATTAGGTTAATTGGTATAGTTCTGTGTACTTGCTCGAGATGTCTATGTAATTTCTATCATTTCATTATAGTTCTTTTGCCAATTTCGTCGTGCACTCTTGTAGTGTCAAGGATGTCGCTGTCAATACCTGTTTGGGCCAAAAATGGGCCGTGGTTGACACAAAGCAAAAATTAACTAGAGTAAAGATTGTTACGGGCCAATTGGTCCAGGCCTTTGTACCATATAGGATCAATGAAGCTTATTTGATAATCGATTTTAACTTTGTTTAGGTAGAGCACTGAACTTTGAGATGAGGGGAAGGAAGCAGAATCACTGTAACGTTAGATTTTAACTTTAAACTTTATTTGTTAGGATTTTTAGAATTGCCGAAGTATGTCAACGGGCATAAAAGGACCGTATGATCAACTAACAAGTAATGAATAGTCACCGTATGAACAGGAGCACCCTAGTTCTACTCTTTAATTGTATTATTTCTCCGAGGTTAAGTCTAGGGATTTTTTCATGAATTGACCCTACTGTTTTTAATATTCACACGGTTTTAAAACTGTGGCAGGATAGATAAGTTCTTTTTTATTTTATTTTATGACAAGTTTTAATATATTTAATGGCTCCTTAATTTCAATGAAACACCTACGGGTTTTACTAAAAAAAAAAAAAAAAAAAAAGTTGTTTCTAAGTCAACTTGCTTCAGCTTTTATTTATTTATTTTCTGTATTTTTAAACCTTTTCTCCTATTAGCCCTTTTTGTTTTTCCTTTTTTCAATCACATCACTTGCGTATCTGTGTACAATAAATAGCTCAACTGGTGACTATTCATTACTTGTTAGTTGATCATACGGTCCTTTTATG
Organism: Carex pumila; assembly: GCA_033356055.1. Lineage (NCBI taxonomy): Eukaryota > Viridiplantae > Streptophyta > Magnoliopsida > Poales > Cyperaceae > Carex > Carex pumila. The sequence goes on along the minus strand of JARJHM010000337.1, from coordinate 200,920 downwards.
CCCATTATAACTAGATATCTAACGGGATACAGACTTGTGTCGGTACAAATGTTGAGATGTGAAGAAGAGAAACTTGACGAAGGACCATATTCAACGTGGGACCCAAAAGAAATAAATGATAAATCTCACTTGATACGAAAAAAGTTTAAATACAACTCCGGAGAAGAACAAGCTCTGGAATAATATGCAAAACAAAGTACAAGATATTCACAAAATTACAATGAACTTTATGTTATTTAAAATTAAAATATGTGTGTGGGCCTAGTGGTAAAATAATATCTATATTTGTCTGTAAAATAATATCTATATATGTCTCTTCTTATTTTCTGTATACGGAGCGGATATCAAACAGATACGAATACGAAGTCAACTCAAATTAGATATTTATGAAAATAATATTAAAAAAATTAAAATTCGTAATATTTATCTAATTAAAAGAATGAATAACATAAATTTTTCATAATAAATATTAAAATATATGATATATATCTATTATTCAAATACGGATAATTGAAACACAAAAACATATCAATATTCTTATCCACACGAATATTTAAATATCGGATATCTACATTTAAATTTTTGAATACAGATCAAATACGAATCGAACATTATCAAAATGACCCCAAACATGACAAAAAATTAAATAAATACTTGACAACTTTCGTTCACATTTAATGCGGACCGTATGAATAGTAAAAATATCTCAAGGTGTCATCTCATTGGCGATTCTTGTACAGAGAAACTGAAAAAAATGTCAGACAAATAAAGCAAAGAATTTACTCTCAATTGTCCAACGATGCAACCACAAATTAATTCGTACATAATTGTTAATTTTAAGTGCTAAACCACATGTGACTCGCACATTGAATTTGAGAACCACAACGTGTACGAATTCATATCATCTGAGCTTAAAAAGGTCATGTGCATTTTTGGTTGGACCTGATTGGTCTATGTGAAATATAAAGAATCAATTAGAGATCAGTTACATTAATAATAAATTAATTAGAGTTCAATTAATATTAATTTGTAGATATAACAAATCGTATAATAAAAAAATATTTTCATGACTCTTTATATTATGTAGCATGTAAATAGATATCGGGTAAGATATTAATACAAGATCAGAAATCAATAAAATTTGTTCCTTTTCTCTTAAATTTTAACATGTTATCAAAGCAAGATTCAATTTTTCGGTAACACATCAAAAAAAAAAAAAAATGTTTGCTTGGAGAAAGAAAAAATCAAAGAAGGCCACCTAAACAACAAAGTGCGATGACAATACATAGCTCGAGAGTGAGTCGGCCAAAAAAAAGTTGCACGCAAGTTGGATTTTTTTATGATTCTAACTTGAGAGGGAGTGAAGAAAATAAAGAATCAATTAGAATTAGAAATCAATTAGTATTAAAAACAAATATAACAAATCACGTTATAAGAATATTATAAGATACGGACTGACGATAAACCTCGTAGAAATTATGATGTGTCCAAATACTAATTATAAAAGTACACATAACTGAAACAATCACACAAGTGGCTGTGTTATATCTATATAGAGAGTAATGCTTGGGTGCTATGGATAGTATAGAGGGCTACGATGCTATGGTTCAATATTTGAGTTTTTAAAATCCTAACGGTTGATCTGAACCATTCATCTTGTTCTCCATATTAATATGTGTTTGGGGACCAAATTTTACATTTTTTGGAAAATTTTTACTATTTTTTTAGATAGGTAGAAAATCAAATATCTAAATGGTGCAGAATTTTTTAGATCAAGTGATTTTCTATCTAGCTAAAAAAATAGTAAAAAATTTCCAAAAAATATAAAATTTGGTCTCCAAACACATATTAATATGAAAAACAAGATGAATAGTTCGAATAAACTATTAGGATTATGAAAACTCGAATATTGAGCCGTAGCACAATAGCCCTCTATGTTATCCATAGCACCCAAGCCTTACTCTACATCTATATGTGTGTGTGCATGTGTGTGAGTAGCGTTCCAATGCCTCATTTTTTTTATACCTCATATTTTATATCTTCATTTTCTTCATATTCAAAGTCTAAATTGTCAATCCGAACCGTTCAACATGATATCCATACTAAAATATAGTTAGGGATGAAATTTTATAATTTTTGAAAATTTTCTAATAATTTTTAAGATGAGTAGAAAATCACTGTTTTTTGAACGGTTCAAAAACAGTGATTTTGTACCTATCTTAAAAAATAGCAAAAAAATTCCAAAAAATATAAAATTTCATCTCCGTGCATATTTTAGTATAAATATTTTGTTGAACTATTCGGATTGACAATTTAAACTTTGAAAATGAAAATATAAAATACGAGGTATGAAAAAAATGAGGCAATGGAAACCGTCCTCGTATATATATATAGAACTAAAGTGTTCTTAAGCCCACGAAAGTGTTTGGTGAACTTACTCCAAAATTCATCAAATCGATTTTAAATGAAGAATTCGAACTATTAAAATTCGCCTATCTTACAAGTGACGTGCCAAATGTGAAAATTTTAAACATTCGAATTAATTTAGTATAAAGTCAAGCGGTCAAAAAACATTCAAAAAATGAATGCACTAAAATTAATTTATTAACTTTCTAATTTTGATCGATTAACTTTATGCTAACACCATAGGGAGCATTATATTTATGTGTAATTAGATTTGTAATTAAATTTTTTTAGCAATATATCTGTTAATGGTACTTCTGTTAACCTTAAAAAATAAATAAATATATATTATGTACATTAAGAAACACGACAGACATGATCGCCAAGTGTGAACTCTGAATGGACTAGAAATGAACGTACAGAGATCCTTGTGCCGTATCAACCCCTCGGAACTTGGAATGGCAAAACCCACGTCCCAACATGTCCTGATTTGACATTTTATTTAACAATTTCTCCACCCTTTTTCACATGAAAATATCCAAGCACAGCATTTTGCGCCTAAAGTTTGTATCAAACCAAATGCAAGTTGTTCGCATTTTCATTTTTTTCTTCTTCTAAAAAACAGAGCTCAGAATTTCTCTCAAATAGTATAATAAGTTGATAACTAGGGAACCACCTTTTGATATGATGACAAATTCAATATTATTTTTCAGAGATTACAGATTTGAAATACAAATAGAAAAATCTTTTGTGAATATTACTATATTAATAATAGAATAGTTTGATCTCTAAATCTCTAATTTAGTATTCTTTACTTAAAAAAATAATAATAACTGTGAAAATTTTGGAAATTCAGATCCAATGCAATACTTGAATGTGAAAATAAGATCTGATTGCGTATCTCAAAACGAACCCCTTATATCTAAGTATGCATCAAATTCCAATCACTTGATCAGGAGCTAATTTTATAGATGACGAAAACACGGAGCAGAGGCAGACCTAGATGAAAGGAATGGAGTTAACTGACTCTCATTTTTTCAATTTTTTTTATTTATATATAATTTTTAATATAATTTAGAGTAAAATATCATAGTATTGCATATCACGTTTAAAAAGGTTATCTTAAATTTTCAATGGATCTCATGATTGCAATATTATAAAATTAATCACATAGCAAAAAGAAAATTCCGTATAAATTCACTTTCCGAAAACTGTGATGATCACTTTCCGAAAAATACTATTTGAAAATTGTGATAATTACTTTCCGAAAACCTAATATATAAAATTCCGTATAAATTCACTTGTTTCTGGACACATTGTTTCTACAACTAAATTGAATAAAATAAATTTCGTAGAAGTCCTCTAGCAAGTGACTCCTGTAGTAGTAATGTTTAAAGAAATAAATAAAAAAAAAAATCTTTTTTTTTTAATTCAAAAGGCAAAAGGTTCACAGTGTTCTTTTTTTTTTTAAAATAAGCTCTTAGGCACACAGTGTTCTTGACAAAGCTCCCGATCCCAATGGTTGAAAAGAAACAAAGTACAGAAAATCTGTCCTTATTATTATTTTTTATTTTTATAGAATCTCTCCTGAATTTTAGTTGAAACAGCAGAATCTCTTCTCTGTTGGTAAGAGATCTCAGTTGCTACGGCCACAAAAAAATTCGCCTGTTTGTCTGCTATCAGCCGCCACGTGCTATACCTCCTCTTTCCAAAGCTGCCAAGAAACCCTAATAATTCTATTGAAGAAGAAACAAAATGTGACATGAGACAATGAGAGAGACAGGATATATACGGACACGTATCCTCTGCATTAACGTACTGTTTGAGTTAATTTATGAACCGTACGATCAGAATTCGGGCCAATCCGGCCCAAGCCTATAACTCCCGGGGCCCTTTAATATTAGTACAAATCTCAATCGGACGGTCCACATTTTAACTCAAAATTTGTGTTAATGCAGCGAAATGAATTCGGAAATATACATACGAAGTACGTTTTAAAATTTTCTCATGTAAACTTTAAATTTCAATCTAAATAGTTTATAGATATATATTAGTTATATAATAAACATGCAGAATATTAATTTTTAATATTTTTATAATTTATGAAAGACGATAAAACTGATTAAAATATTGACATTTTTTTTCAACTTTTTTTCATTTTTTATAAATTATAAAAAATAGCAATTTTTTTTTCAAAAATAGTAAAAATTGATATTCTACAAGTTTATTATATAACGAATTTACTGAGCTACTTAGATCGAAATTTGAATTTTATACGATATATTTTTGAGACCGTAGCACAGAAGGCCTTTTGCTGTAGTAGAGATTTTGGTTGTGATTTTGAAAAATAATGAAATTTTGTTTCATAGCTGGTTGATATCAGAATATTGTTCTATGGTTTTAAGAATGGATTAATCCCCATTACTATATAAAAAATAATTTAACTGTTTTTAAAATTGTTGTTTAGTGCGTATTTTAAGAAAACATTTTATTTTTTTTGCATATCACCAAAAAATTAATTCTAGCTAGTTTCATTTTTTTTAATTTTTTTATGCGATCTTTTTGCATATTTCGAAATATAAACTCACTATACTAAAATATACACTGCTATATTAAAATGTATATTTACTAGCAGTATTTCAATTAAAAAAAAACTGTTAATAGTTGTCACGCATTGGTTTCATCCAAACTTTTTCTTACATAAGCATTCATTTCTAATTAAAAATGAACATTTTTATGTTTTGTATCGTTTAAATGATTATCAGACGTCCTAAAATAAATATATCTTTCTTATTTCAACAATTTTTTTTACCAGTTATCCTAAACTAAATATTGGTCCAAATCTAAATATTTTTATTCTTAATATATATATATATATATATATATATATATATATATATATATATATAGAGGAGGGATTGGATGACACTTTTTTTGGTAACATCGGATGACATCGTGCATTTTTAAAGTTTTTAAAGTTCAAATAGTCGATTCAAACCGTTCAACATAATGGATATATTAAAATGTGCTTGCAGATCAAATTTTATATTTTTTGGAATTTGTTTACTATTTATTAAGTATTTAACAAAATTGCTATATTCAAGCCATTGAATTTTTATACCCATCTTAATAAATAGTAAAAAAATTCAGAAAAATGTAAAATTTGATCTGCAAGCACATTTTAACATATCCATCAAGTTGAACGGTTTGGATTGACTGTTTGGACTTTGAAAATATACGGTGTCATCCGATGTCATCTGGTCCCTCCTCATTTATATATATATGGAGGATATTTATAAAAGAATGTACTGGAGATAACTAAAGTATTGATTCTGATGTACACTTGCTCACAGTAGTAGTAGTACCTATGATGCTATACGTTCATTATAAATTTATACATGAAAGAGTGTACGTAGCTAGAGGGACAGGTCCACGTGACAAGTCTTGGTTCTCAAACCCTAACGGCCTAACCCAAACCCATCACCAACCCAATGCCAATTGCCATGAACCGGAATAAATATTTTTCCTGATAACAACAAGCACGCATTACTCTGTATCCCTTGTAAATTAATACACCTACTATCTATGGACACGATGCATTATATACCATTCTTAGATTGTTAGCTATAGCATTGCAGATACCTGATGCGGACATGTTGTTTTATGTTTTATGTTTATGTTCATTTGTGGCAGACAATGACAGAGGGACCCCCGGTTTGGAATTGTAGAACTCACATATGTACAGCCACAAATCCATATGCAACAGAAGGTCGAAATGCTCAAAGAGAGGAAGAAAGCAGGGGGGAACATTTTCTGACGCCGCCAGTGATCCAGAGTAATCATTCCGAATGATTTTCTGGTGCATCCATCCATCACTCTTATTGTCAATCTTTTGTTTTTTATTATTACATATTTACATCCTCCAAGCTTATTTATTGCTTGGCTTCTCCATTGTCACAAGCAAGCAACCCTTGATATATTATGCCTGATGCAAGCCTCATCAAAGTAATATATATTTGTTTTTTTCTTGATTTGGCTTTGAATTTCAAAGGATTAGATCACAGCACACGCCATGCACATACAAAGAGGGTCAGCCGTCAATCAAGGTGTTATTTAATAGATGGAGAAAGAAAAGAAGCAGATGGCATCATGCCATCATGGCAAATCGGAAATCCCATTCAAGTATCAACAATTCAACATGTTTCTTTGGAAATGGCTCAAGTTATTTATTTATCTGTTTTATTTACTGTTTGGTGAAATGAAAGGTGTTAGCTGTCTCCCATCTCAGACTCTCGGTTTATCAATTGCCAAATTAAACGTAGACTTTTTTTATTTGAATTAAACTTTGTTTTCTTAATAGATGAACAGAACTAAAAGTTTTTTAAATCCGACAATAATAATAATATTAATGACATGTCTAGCTAATTGTAAAAAAAATTCAAAAAGAATAGTAAAAAAAAAACTTAATAACTAGTAAAAAATATAAAATTCAATATGCAAGCACATTTAAAAAATATAAGGTGTAATATGGTGTTATAAAAAAATGATGTAACGTGATCCCTCCTCTTGTAAATATTAGATTTTAAACATTGGAATTGGAATAAAGCAAAAATAGGAATTCAAAATAATTAAAAGTATCAACTGTCTTGGCCAATTTTCCATTTCCTTTCCTTTAGTTACATAACTCTTATAGCTTTCCATGGTATCAATGAAATGAGGACTAGATCAATATTTTGTTTTACAAGAAAAAATTAAGATGAAACTAAAATTTATCTGTAGTATCAGGTCTGTTGGGCCCACTATTGAGAATGGGTGTAAACATAAGAATTGAACTGCTTTCTACTGTTTATGTGAGAAAAAATATTCCGTTAAACTGAAATTTTTTTTTTTTTTTACGCAAACATTAACGGAGTTGAACAGACCCTAAATTTTATGCCCCAAATATGCAACTAAGCTTCAAATTTCCCATGCATTGCAAAACTTTTTTCTTGATTCAGCATAATATCTCCATAAAATATTAAAATTTCTATACTACCTAAACAAAATCAATCTATCACAATTTGACTTTAATATATATCTAAAGAGAGTTTCAAGTGCATGCCACAAATTATTAGCGTCGTCTTCTGTTATGGGTCTTATTGTACTTTATATTTAATTTTTTTTTATTTTAGTTTACACTAAATTTAAAGATAAAAAATAGTTACATTATGATAACTTTTAGCCGAACCGTTTGAGGTCATTCCACGTGATTAAATTATCCTGCGTCACAATCTGTAATAAAATTATTGTTTAACTTTTTTTTTTTGGGATAAAACTAAGATGGAAGTCTTGTTTTAACCAGTGTTGTAAAAAATGTCTGTTTAGTTGTGTGTTTTTTACTGACATTAGTTGTCTAATTTTATGTAATTGCTATTTTGTAACTTTTTTTATAAATGAAACTGTCTACAGTTTTTCAATAAAAAAAAAATGTCTGTTTAAACCGATTAATCGGCCGATTAGTTATTGACGGTGACTAAACTATTGTGGATTTTTCTGACTAATTGACCGATTATTCTTTATTATTTTTTATTAGTCGTCTAGTAGTACCTTGTCTATCCGACGACCGCACACCGTTATTTGCAACCCTGGTTGTAACATCTATATAATGTCCATAAAAATGCTTTATTTGAATTTCAAATTAAGTTATGACTTTGTACAGAGGATGTTGGTCTCTGTCTTCGTATCAAAGATACTAGCATTATGAGCGCTTGGTTATTTCTACAATAGAAAAAAAAAATCATATTTGCCGTAAAATGTTCTGGTCGGTAAAGCGCAAACCAAACAATAACATTGCTGGAATTCATATCAACTAAAAAATTACCTCAAACGGTGAGTTGGAACCTGGTCCATTCGTTCTATATAGACACGAATCTTAAAGCCTTACAGGTTTAGGCGGAATTAGAATGGATTCTGATCAGAGACGGTCCCAGTTCAAACTTAAACTGTGAGGTGGTGCAAATGATGTGGACTCAGCATTGCTAGATATTGATGTTGGAGGATATATATATAGTTAATTAGCAGGACGAAAATATTCTGGATTATTTCTAGAGGCTTAAAAAATATTATATTAAAGTAATTGAAGTAGAAATGATAAATATTAAATATATATAAGATGCTACATATATCACTGATATTTGAACTAAAAATCGTTGTAAACACTTGGGTGTATTAATTTGAGGAGAATAAATCTGCTGTTGTTCTCAAGGAATAACATGAACCTGTTATTCCGATTCCAACTTTTGAAGTTTTTATATGCGCAAATCTCAACAAATTAGTAAGTTTTTTTGCATGAATCTCAGTAAAGATTAACGGTTGAGACAATGTTTATTGAGAAATTAATTAAAACTCACCATCAAATCTGATCTAATGTATAACTAACTATTTATCTGTTGACATTTATAAAATATTTATATGGTACAGAAACAGAGCACAGCATCTTTACTACATATATATGAATATCAATTATTTTCCTTGCTGGCATCCGTCATTTTTCTTCTTATTTTTTAATATACGATGCTAAATCAAAGCTCGATCGGTGTCTAGTTAATATTATAAAAGAAAGACAGGGATTAATACATATACTAGCTAGCTCTTTGGAATAATTTCTTTAATTATAAAGAAAAGCGATAGCTGAGCCAAAAGTTTCTCTCTTTTCATCGCCATAATATATATAATATACATGCAGAAACAACTGCAACTACGGTTGTTGTGACTTGTGACTGATCATGGCATGGCATGGCAATGGCAATGCCATGGTTATAATTAACTTACACGCGTAGCAGGCCTCCAGCCAGCCAGCCACGTAGTGTTTTCTCTCCACGTACAAGCATGCACAGCTAAAACCCTTAACTTTGCACAGAGATCATAGTTCATAGATAGGGTTTTTTTTATTTTAAAGGTCAAACCTTCCTGCCTAGATGTTACATTTAGAGTAGAATACTATACGCTAATGCTAGTACGCTACATGTGTAGACTGAAGAGATGGTAGGTACACAAGCGTGCAAGGGGGTTTTGAGAGGGTCTCCTCCAGTTCCTGTCGCTGCTAATAAATGAGGCTAAATTTGGAGGCTTCTCCTTGTTGTTACATGGAATGAGAAGAGAGAGCGCCATTGGGAAACTCAAAGAGGAGACAAAGAGATCATCCCAGCGTGGCCCCACCTACACTTGCACTGTGTCTTTGTTTGAGCCTTTGAGGGAATGAAGGGATTCAACAGTGACGTAAATACATAGAAGAATATTAAACATAGGAAACTTCTCTAATGACAAGAGAGGGGTAGGTTAGGTTAAGTCGCTTCGATTAATAGTTACACACATGTCACTTTTTAAAGGTGTTTATTAAGTACTTTTAAAGGCAGGGCTTTCAATCAGATAACCTAACGTGGTTGGATCCTCTACATTTCTACGGCTAGTATCATAGTGAAAAATGAATTATTCAAGTTCGATTTTCATGATTCGAAAATAATTTATATATAATTTGAGAATGATTTGAAATTATTTGAATCAGAAATCTCAGTTCTATAAGAATGCAAATAAAAAAAAATTAACCTGGGAAAAGTTAGAAAATAATCTGCGAATAATTCGGAAAAATATTGTAAAATTCAAGAATAATACTGGTTTAATTTGGTCAAAGTTCGGTCAACCAAATAATTCGGCATTCGATTAGGCATCATCCAAAAAATGAATTATTCGGATATAATTCACGAATCTTGTGACAATAGCCAGTATCACATGATGTAAAAGTGAATTAATAAATGAGGAAGGATTCTTTTGACAATGCTTATTTTAAACTAAATTCTAAAATAAATCCAAACAAAAATAAATTATATTCAGATTTTAAGGCAGATTCATCGGTAGAGTGGAACGACGAAGTCGATTTCGTTACGGAATGACACAGTTACGGTACGGTATATTACGCGTGTCAGTTACGTGTTGTGATTCTGTGTCCTGTGCTGTGACTATTCGCATGTCGTGACAATTTTTAGAAAATTTGATACAGCACGGCACATAGTCACCCGAGTCACGTGTGATTAGGACTATTAAATCTTGTTTTAATGAGAGATATTTAATAACTAACATAATTTATGATTAAATATTTATAAAAGTCACATTTGATCATGTACGTTTCGACACGGTGTACCGTGATTATTTTTTGACATTTTGATCACAGTACAGTGCGCCACATAAAAAATTAAATTAATCATGGTACGATACGAAGATAAATTGACAGTACATTTTTTCTACTCTATCCAACGGTCATACAACTTGTTGATCCAAAAATAGATCCGTTTACCTTTTTTTTCCGGTGCCCAGATAGGACCGACAAAAAATTAATAGCTTGTATTCGCTTGAGTCGGCTCGATTTTTATTTCCTTTTTACAACTTGTGAATATCTCGCTAATAGATCCATTTACGATTTTCATTGTGCTGGTTCGTTCCGATTCAGTCTGTTAACTAGCTGATAATTTGGATCATTGATTTAATTTAATATTTTTATATTGATTTTTGGAAATAAATCAGCTAAAATTTTGAAATCGGGTATTGTTCACCCTGAAATTTCTGCAATCCGAAATCCAGTCATCGAATTTTTTTGAGATAACATCTCGGAACTGCTGATTTTTTCTTACACGTATCTCGAAACAGTTCGACAGCTGGATTCGAATTGCAGAAATTTCAGGTTAAACAGTAATGACCTCGGATTTCAGCAGATTCGGATCCACTGATTGATTAATTATAATTAGAAACATTGATATGTTAGGACTAGAAACTATCTCGCCTCAGCACTTTTAAGTTTTCATTTAATGACGTCTTGGTGACAGGGCCGGATTCAAAGGGTCAAGTGGAAGTGTGGAACTAACCGATTTTATGAAAATAAAAAGCTATTAAATTTTGTGTATAATTTATATTATTTTATAATAATATTTTTAAAAAATATTAATGTATCATTTATTTAGTTAAAGCATCGAATACTTCTCGCTTTAAAAATATTTTGTTGAATATTATTTTTAATTAAATTTAGTATAGTTATAGTAAATTCCTAATTCCCTCAAATTTTATTGATTGCAAATAGATAAGCAGTGCAATGACACGCAAAACACACTTTAAAATGTACGGAATTGTTAGTATAGTTTTCATATGTAGAGCTGGAAAAATGGCTCGTAGCTCGTGAACTGCCACTACAACAAAGTAGACACTTTTCACGAGAGAAAAAACGCATTTACGACGGTTGTCCGTCGCAAAAAATACCGTCGCAAAAAGAAAAAACTGAATAATGAGAGTAGTCCGTCGCAAAAAGTCACTTTTTATCCTCGCGAAAAGTGTCTCATTCTTGTCGCGCTTTGAATTAATTCGCCATTTTCTCTCTTTTTTATTTAATGTGAAGTACTGTAATTAGTTTGAGATTTTAATTTGATTAATCAAATTATTGGGTGGCATCGTCACCTAACTTGAAAAAAAAAAAAAGATTTTAATTATTCTTTCAAATTGAACTCAAGTCAATAATATCAAGAAGCATTTTAATGAATCTGACATTAGTACTCATGAAATTAGTTGCAGTTGTTTCCAAATATTGACAGATCAAACACTTGTCGAAAGACAAACATTGTTATAAAAAATATTAATTAGTAAGTCATAGACGTAATAATGAGACAATTATCAATTTTTATATTTTTAAATGAGGAAAACTAGCGTATGATGTGCTTATCGAGAGAGTTTGGTGAGCACAACTTCAAATGACGCATCCAAACTGTTTAAATCAATGTATTTCATAAGTGATGCATAAATATGCAAAAAATTGAAAATTTTGAATTTACTTGCTACAAAGTCAAGTAATGAAAAAAAAAATATGGGTATATATATATAGAGTAAGACCTGGGTGTTATGGATAGCATAGAGGCCTCTATGCTACGACTCAATATTCAAGTTTTCAAAATCTAAACGGTCGATCCGAACCGTTCATCTTATTCTCTATATTAATATCTGCTCGGAAACCAAATTTTATAATTTTTTGAATTTTTTTACTATTTAGTAAGCCACTTTGAAAATCACTAATCCAACGGTTTTATTGTTTTGTGCAGCCACTGTTGGATCAACAATTTTGTAAAATGCTTAATAAATAGTAAAAAAATTCAGAAAAATGTAAAATTTAGTCTCCAAGCAGATATTAATATGGAGAATAAGATGAACGGTTCGGATCGACCGTTTGGATTTTGAAAACTTTAATATTGAACCGTAGCATAAAAGCCTCTATGCTATCCATAGCACCCAAGCCTTACTTTATATATATATATATATATATATATATATATAACAACTTATAAATTAACCGTTAAATTGAATAGATAAACAATTTATTTGCTACATGTTGCCGTGAAATTAAGACTCACAGGTCTCTCATTTTATCATGGCGCCGTTAATTAATTTAGGTGCATTAAAAAAAATAAACTGAACTCTGGATGAAAAACAAAACGGTAGAAATGATCACCTCTCTAGCTAATTAATGCGCAATGATTCCATTTCACAAATGAACCGGCCACTAATTAATTAGTAATCCCTCACCAACTACCCAATATAACTCAATGACTTATTATTGCTTAAAACGAAAAATTCCTTTTGGTTTTACATAAAAAAGGGGAAAAATTAATTAATAGTCTTAATTAAACAAGAGACACAAGTGTAACAAAAACTGACTTTTCATTAATGGATGCATATCATTATAATAATGGTTTTGTATAGAGGTGCAGTCTACTATCAATTTGCATTGCTAGGTGCCTTTTTAACTTAGAGCACATATGACTTACGCATGTTGCATTAATATATTATATATTTATATCTACTGATCACAAATAGTTAAATATACAAAACCGAAACATTTTTCTTGGAGAAACAAAAACCTCCTCCTCTTCCATTTCCCATATTTGACGCATGAGTGTATCCATCAAAGCTCCTCATTTACACACAATTTAAAGCTTTAATTAAAAAAGCACCCAACCTCTCCTCTTCTTTCTATATATATAACTTGTAAGCCACTTGCACTCTTCAAACTTCTCTGCTTCTCCATCCTTCCAGAAAAGAATTATAACAATACATCATCTCCATATATATACATGGAGAAGAGATCACAAAGCAACATGGGTACTAACAGCAGTGGCAAGAGGGCCGTGGCTACACCACCTGGTACCGCAAACAAAGACGGTACCACACGCTACCGTGGGGTTAGACGCCGGCCATGGGGTCGTTATGCAGCTGAGATCAGAGACCCGCAATCTAAAGAAAGGCGGTGGCTCGGCACCTTCGACACAGCCGAACAAGCAGCGTGTGCATATGACATAGCTGCTCGTGCCATGAGAGGCCATAAAGCACGCACCAACTTCCCGTTTCCTTCAGCCATGCAGCATGGTCACGTGGCACCAGGTGATTGGACATGGCCAACTATGCCAACCGCGCAACCTCCATTGAACCCACTAATCTTGCGTGGCCTTTTGAATCCCTCTTCGCAAACGTGCAATGCTGGTAACTGTGCTTCTTACGCTGCTATTCCATGGTTAAACCATGGAGGAGCAAGTAATATTCCTATTCCAGGTGGTGGTACGCATGAGTGTGCCTACGCGAGTTGCACACCTACTGAACCTTCTCTCCACTTCCCACGAACACAGCCACAGCAAGTGCAGCAACAGCAGGTACAGCCCCCTTCAATTGCAGTTACAGCTCAGCTTTCTGAGCCAAGCACTGAAATCACTGGAACAAACAACATGGATCTCTTTCACAGTGAACCTGCCGAGGCGGGGTTGCTACAAGATATCATAAAAGGCTTCTACCCGATGCATAACCAGTGCAACAAGGGTGTCGACATTTGTAACGGCGCAGGAGGAGAGTATACAGTTGATCAGGAAATGGTGATCAAGCAACAGGTGCAAGGTTTCTACTCGTCAGATCGTTTCTGCGATGATGCTGGTACCGATTTCCCGATGGTCCAACAGGGATTACTGGAAGATATCATGCAATATCCTGGCTTCTTTGAGTTCATTTCTTCTAACTTGCACAATGCTTGATTTTGATATCACCATTGTTCAAATTATTGTATCCATATATATGATTAAAATTGCGGCGCATGATTCCACCTATATATGATTATCTACTCTAGCTAGGTTTTTTGAATTACCATATATAGTTGCTTGTCATCACATCAACTTTATGATATATATATATATATATATTAGTTTGTTTTAAGATTTAAGAAAGTTGGTGATTCTGTGGAAAAATGTATTGACTCGCTGCTATATCAAAAAAGCTAGTTACCTTGTGTTTTAGGCTTTTAGCATTCCTTCGAATCAAGTCTGTTTAGTGTTTAATATAACTTTGAAAATATTAACTGCCCCATCGTGACAAAGGAAATAATTCAACAACCAAGATTAGATCGTTCTTCAAATACATAACAATTGACTGTCTTTTATCTTGCAAATATACTAAAGCAATATCAATGACATAGAAATCATGGTTATAAAAAGAAGGCTGAATTTAATGTATATTTTAAAATTAAAATAAATAAATTTCTGATGTACAAATGTATATATTGCAAATATTTATCTTAAATCCTCTTCAATTAACTATCATTTTACTCTCTCGAGTTGCACGTAGAATAGTACATAGATAACAAATACGGACCGATCTTAAAAAATCGATCGTATCTAACTTGACTTAGAATCCAATCTCGACCCGACTCGGTAGATTCAAAAAATCATATGGCTAGATTGTAACCTACCTGCCTCTGTGTGTGATTCGAAATCGAACAATTCGAATTGATCCGACCTGAACCACTTTTGATCCATAATAAAACAATAATAAAAAACGATGCGTAGCCGAGTGATCCCATTCCCACTTAACCCGCCGTTTCATTTGATGTATATATTTTTGAGACTGGACAAAGTTAATTTTTTGTTTTTTTTTTCTCTGAGGATGAAAGTCGTATTCATTGTTACGATTTTTTTTTTCTGAAAAATAGTATCAAATTTAAAAATTTCAACGATTGTTTTCAATTATTATCAATTAATTGTTTGACAGTACACTGTCCGATAACCGCATGCCGTTGTTTACAACACCAATTGTTCTTATTGTATTCAGCATCTCATGTCACTCATGAATGATCTACCAGATAGGATTCTTCTAAACTTTCATTCTTGAAATTTGAGACATTGTAATCTCTTATAAACTAATTTCCTTATTTAAGCATATTTTAAAGATATGAGGATAGACAATAACTAGAGCAGTTTTTATACCAGATATGATCTGACTAAAATTTAATCTGGCTGTCACTAGGGTTAGGTAGGTCGAAATCTAGTGATCTAGTCATATGATTTTTTGAATCTACCAAGTCGGGTCGAGTTTGGATTCTAGTCAAGTTAGATATTTTCTTTTAATATTGGTCCATATTTGTTGTCTATGTACTATTCTACGTGCAACTCGTGAGAGTAAAAAGATAGTTAATTGAAGAGGATTTAAGATAAATATTTGCAATACATTTATACATCAGAACAACACGCCATTTGAAAGTTTGAAAAGAGTTCAGAAAAAAAAGAGGTAAAAGTGAAAGTACTTGTGATTTAGAAGGGTGCATATGACATTGTGATATTTAATTAATTAGAAAGAAATTTCTTTTTAAAAAAAAAATAAATTCAGCCTACTTTATATGACCATGATTTCTATATATGTTATTGATATTGCTTTAGTATATTTGGATAAAAGAGAGTTAATTGTTATGTATTTGAAGAACGATCTGATCTTGGTTATTGAATTATTTCCGTTGTCACGATTATGGAGCAGTTAAAATTTTCAAAATTATATTAAGCACTAAACAGACTTGGTTCAAAAGAATGTCCATTGAATCAAATATTATTTCATGAACCTAAAGAACCAACTTAACTATTCAGAATACTATTTGATTTTTTTTTTTAATTTCCTGACAGTTCTTTCATAAGCTAAATAACTACGGAGAAATGAGAAATGTCACTTAACTTGGCCCCAATTAGAGTGGAAAAAACGTTCTAATTGGAAAGAAAAAAGTGTGATGCTGTCATCACGTTAATTTTTTAAGTACTAAGGAGTGATCATGACATATGAATAGTTACGTCATGATTAAACATGACTCGCATAATCATTTGATCATGATTTAGATTAGTTTATTCAAATATCACAATTTGCTCAAATTCTAACAATATTAATTACACATGACTCATTTGAGCACATGTTGTGCTGTAATTAGATCTTTTGCGTGACGTGCTGTGTCATGTTGAATTTTCAAAAAATAATCACGACACTTGAATGGTCACGACACGAGACACACGAGTCAAAACACGTAACCGACATGCATGTGAAAATATCTCATTAAAAAAAATGTAAAAGTAGCAACAGAAATTGTGACTTCTGGTCCAAATCTCCTAAAGTAACTTAATTTTTTAGTTTTGTATCAGAACCATCTGATTTAAATCTGTCGTTTAGAATCCTCTCAAGATTTAAATTCGTTGTTCCGAATATGTGTGCTTCACTTCTGAATGGATGGTCACGGATTCAAGTCTGACAGTCCTGATTTAAAACTCAAAAATTGAGTTACTTCACTGGACCTGAATTGGTCTGAGTCTGAGGAATTATCAGAAGAGAAAAAAAAACAGTGAAGAAACCAAAACACGAGTACGGAGAATCCACATCCCGGGACATTTGCCTGGTTGGTTTGTTTTTCTTGCAATCCGTTTATTTAAGACAAAAGCCTGTCCTCTGTCGGTCCTTTTTTAACCTTTACAGAAGCCTGACAATAAAGCCATGAGGATATTTCCATGGCCTGCTATCTCTCTCTCTCATATTTTCAGTGGCAACTGACAAGCCAGCAGATAATGTGTTTCTTTCTCCCTCCTATTAATTAGATGAAAGGGATTTTGTGTGTTAAACCATTGAATGGTCTTGAGGGAATCAAAGAGTCTAGATACCAAGGTGCATACCCAACCAATGCCTGACGCATTCAAGTAGATCTCTTATTTTTGCTTTGAGAAAGGCATTGTACAATACACGATATTAAATTGCATTTTACTTTTCTTTTTCTTTTGTTTTATGCTTTTCCTATACATTTCTTATAGATAAGCCCATGGGCTGAAAAATGACTTTAAAGAAACAAGCCATGCACACATGAATATATTATTGGATGTCAGAATTGTTACCTTTTGACTTCTAAGTATAGTTCAGGCCTTCAGGGGCCCAGTTTCAACAGGTATTTAGAGATTAACAGCAAACACAGCCTTGCAACCGTCAAACTATACACATGTAAAAAGGAAGGAAAAAAAAAAAGAAAGAAGAAGAGGAGATCCAATCTACCTTCTGCTCATTTTTCGCCACTTGTCTTTGAGATCAATCTGTTCATTAATAAACACTAAGGGGCATTTGGTTCGATTATGCCAAGGAATAGAGGATTCCTAGGAAAGTGATATCAAGAATAATACTTCAAGGAATGTGTTATTATCAAGGTTCTAAGTAGCGTGCTATAGCGTCACTATAGTATTTTCATACCATAAAAACTATAATGGTGTCATATATGCAAAGTGTTTTTTTTTAACCATTCCGTTATAACGCGATAAATACTATTTAAACTTTTGGTTATTATTATGTTTGGTTTGCATATGACTATCATTTTATCATTTCAAGAAATATATCATTATCATGTTTGGTATGTATATGGCTATGACTTTTAGTATTTCTGGAAATGAATCATTGAAATAAATATTTTTTTAATTGAGTGATAAGGTAATGATTGATTTTTTTTAATTATAATTTTTATTTTACTCTAAATCAAATACAATTGGTCTGATTGGTTATATTTTCATTGTCAGACAGCACTGTAAACTTCTTTCGGTCAAATGCTTGATTTTTTTTAATTTTTTTTATTGGAAGTCCGTAGACATTAAAATTGAAAATTAAGTTTACATCATTACATCTCATTAGAAATATTTGCTTCTACACAATTCAATCTCACATATCTCCTGTATTAGCAACTTTTGTAATTTACCCCTGAAACTACAAAAACAAAATAACAGTAAATAACACAGATCATCTAAAAACATAATAAAAACTAACAAATTCATGATACTAGTACATAGCATATAATTTAAAGGCATAATAAAAACTAACAACTTCCCTAAACTATCCCTTGGAATATAAGTGTAGTACGAGCCCAACTTGCAAGTTGGTGTGCTCTTTTATTTTCCTCTCTTGAAATTTAAACACAGCTATACTCCAGTTAGTTTACCAGTATCATTGCAATTTGCATCAGTTGCGAGTAAACTCTCCAATCTGCCGCCTGTAAATGTTGTAGTGTTCTCCCTGTGCTGAATGTGTTTATCAATACTTGTGAATCTGAGTGAAAAATACACTGTTGCATCCTAAGGCTCACTGCACGGCCCTTATCCGGATTTTTGAATGAGCCATCCACAAAACAGGAAAAATAATCATAGTGCAAGGTTCAAGGCAGCAAATTGATCTCTGATTCCATAATATTTTGAAAGATGCAAAACAAGAGAATCTACATACCTTCGCTTCTGGATGATTGACTAGCACTATTGACTCTGGTGTTACTCTCAGTGAAGACATTATCTGTTACAGAGAAAAAAAAAATTCTGGTAAGTAACATCTTTTCAGATACTCCAATGAAATAGGAGTTTTCAGATGGTTTGTACACCTGTAGCTCAAGTGTATCAGATAAGTCATCCTTTCCGATGCCTAGAAGAAGAAAATTCACTTTTGCTTGCAGATTAGGTTTAGTTAATTTTGAAAAGCCAAGAACATAAGCCCGGATAATGCACTCCATGCACAAATAATAATATGAACTCCAAAATCAGATTGATCCAAATCAATTGGAAGTTTTACTTAAGCAAGTTAAAGAGAACACCAAAAAAAAGATTCAAATAACATTTTTCAGGAAATCACCAGTTAAGACCAGTAACATGTCCTAACATATTAGGTGAGGCTCTATTTTAATTTTATGTTCTCCTCCTCTCACCTATTAATTTCTTTCTTTTTCAATGTGATGACTTTGACCGCAATTGAAGTGGAGGGAGGGATGTGGTAGCTTTTTTGCTTTCAGGTGTTTTAGATGGTAACTAAATGCCTCATGATCAGGTTGTGATCATTAAAGTTGTAAGAACCAAATAATCCAAATTGAATTTCAGTTTGTTTGGTTCAGTTAAAGTTGATCAGGTTGTGATCATTAAAGTTGTAAGAACCAAATAATCCAAGTTGAATATCGGTTTTCATCAGTTCGGTTGCATTTGCACTGAATCTACAGATTTTACTACCCCTATAATACCTAAGTAAACAACGTGTACTATGATCATCAAGCAAAACAGGTTATGCTGACCAAAACATTAGTAGCATACCAGTCCAATTGAATTCTGAAGAATGAAAAATTGTTCCCAAGTGTATATTTCAAGACTCTTTTACAGCATCCAAATAAGCCAGATCATCACAATCCATCGGCTCCCACTTTAAAGAAAGTGATGATGCGTTGGCAAAATTTTTGTCAGTGGCATGTATAGCAACAGCAGCTAAACAAACAGTTTGTTCATTGGACACAACAATTGGATTTGCTTGGATTCTCCCTAGATTACGATCCGCTCTGCATACTGCCATCATTACATGAATTGCATTTTCTGTCAGCATGCAAAAGAAATTATTAAATTCAACTAATTCCATGTCAGATTTTTATTGTTATACAGATTCGATACCTTCTACCAGTATCAACAAGGAACACAAAAATTTCCATACCCGTACCAGAAAATTAAGGGCAGTGGAGTGATGTCCTGCACTAGTACAATCAAGGGATATTTACTTCCGTCACATATGAGACTAGTTGCTCGTGCTTCCTTTACTAAACCATCCGCCTAATCGTTTAATTCGCGGATAACATAAAAGCATTTGAAACCCGGATTTAGTGCTAGTGTCACCCAGATATTCATAATCTCAGAATAAGCTCGCCAATCCTGACTGATCGCCCATCAAGTTAATTCGAAGATGAAATCAACAGAGTAAAATCGAACAAGCAAGAGTTAACTCAGACGGTCTCGCTCCACTACAGATACCATAGACACAGTGATGCACACATGAACATGCAAACAGACTTTAAAGAACTATAGATCATATTATTAACTGCCGTGTGAAGGAACTTGTTACCATAAAGCTAGATTTTAATGTGTGGTGCGGCTATGGCTTCTGTTGTTTTTTTTTTGGTTGGTATGGCACCAGTCAGGTTTTGAGTTGGGTGGGACGACCAATTTTGTTTCCAAATGCAGCCAGCCAACTCAGAAAGGGTTATTAATGCTTGATGCACATCAATACATGTAATATAACCTAAAACTAACAACTTGAAAATATTGTCCAGTTGATTAAATTTTAGAAATACATTTTTTTGTTGTGATAAATTTGCCCCTGAATCAGATGGTAAATGCTGGTTATCTTAAAGAATGAGCAATCATAATCAAATGCAAGGTGTCTAATTGCTTAAGATTTCCTACTCATACTTTGTTTATGTACCTGAGTACCTCCATCCAGTGGCATAGCTAGGATTTTTGTCAGAAGTAGGCAAAAATCTTTATGGATTTGGTACCATAGAAGAAAATATCGGAATCAAAATTAGTCACTTGATTGTGAAATCAGAATTGGATGAATTATTCGGAATCGATCAGATCGGATTGAAAAATCAAAATTTTTTTTTGGTAGACGCTTGTTTTGTAATAATGTTTTTGAAAAAAAAATTGATAAATAAAATACTTTTAATCCCTATAAACAGTATATAGAGGGAAAACGAGGGAATAAAAAAATGAAAAGAAAGAAGAAAATAGAGAAAACAATTCAAAAAACAATTAGAAAATGCAAAAGCAAGATAAGTGGAGGTGACTATTTATACATAAAAGAAGAGAAAATTGGTTTCATTAAACTTGACAGTGCCCCCTACACTCTTTTACATCTTTATGCTTGAGCTTGATTTACGAAGAACTTTGAAGAAATCTATTGATGGTTTATAATTATAAACACCAAGTCTAGATGGACCTAAGGGACCTTCTTCTCCAAAAGCTCAAAACTAAAAATTGAAAGAAAAAAAGAGCTAGGTCTGACAAAAAAAAAGGACATGGCGTGGAAAGAGAAAAATCAGTCTAAAAAATAAATAACTGAAGAAGAATGAGCTGGAAATTGCACTGTCAAGAGTACAGAGGTAGACAAATTTCAATTTAGGAGTAGACAGAATAGAAGCAACAATTTATACGGGGTCCTATTAAAATTTTCAAATTCAGGAGTAGGCAGTTGCCTACCCTTGTGATATGCTGGCTCCGTCTCTGCCTCTATCATGTTAACCTCTATTGGAATACCAAAGCATTGGTGGCATTTTGAAATTCCCTGATGCATCTGGTTTGGCGTCTGACCGCATAAAGACTGTTGCTACTGGCGGGGTGGGTACTTCTACTGGAATAGCAAAGCAAAGTCTCATGGATCGTCAACCTCTCAGAAAGGTATTCTAGTAGAAGTACCTCATGATGGAAACCTGTTGGTTGACCATCCATGAGACTTCACTTTGGTATCCTTATATTGAGAGGTAGGCGTCAGAGGTGACAGGGTTGGAGTGAGCGTTGTGACGTTGGAGTAATTCAATGAGACCGAGTGTGCGAGGGGAAAACCAGGGCCTGGAGAGGTTGGAAAAGAGGCCGCGGCAGAGGATGGCAAAACAAATGGAGGAGCCGCACTGGAGGAAGCGGAGGCGAAGGGAGGGGGAAGTGCAAAGAAAAGAGCACTGACGAAGTCATCAGAGATGGTTGGATCTGCCATTTTTCTAGGGTTCCGACTGGGTTCGCGCGGGAGATGAGAGAGAATTCAAGCCAATCTTTATTTATAGAATTGAAAACAGAATTCAAGCCGGATCTTCTGAATCTCATTTATAAACAAAAACTGAAAATTTTTTAGTCTTCCTTTCTTTAAAAAAAAAGAAAGTTAAATAATTCAGCATTTTTTACTGACTAAAATAATGAATTATTTAGCATTTCAAAACGTAAATATAAATACGGCACACAAATTAATTATGAAACCTAATATGAAATTCTCTCTCAAGTGCCGGTTGGAACAAATTAATTTAGAAAAACGAACGATGTAGATTAATTTCATCCAAATCAAATTCAATCCAAATCTATTGTAACTGTAGAGAGTTTGCTATAAAATTTGTTCCAAGCTAAAAAAGTGGTCCGAATATTCCGTTCGCACTTTGAGGAGAGAGGAGCGAGATAGGAAGAGGATGGAGATTATAGAGAAAGAATAGAGGTTGTAGAGTTTTGAAATTTTGAATGAAGATTTTAGTATATGTGAATTCATTAATTATAATATTAATTAATATCTTTTCAAGGTTTTTTTTTTTAAAAAAAAATTTCCAAAGAAAACTTCACAATTTATAATGCTTTGTAACATACATAATTGTAAGAGGAAAAAAATAGATCCAATCCTATGGGATCTACTTTTGAGTTTAATAAGTTCTACAACTATTCGATTCGCTTCAAGATCCATATACATGACAATTGATGTGAATGAATATGAATATTAGCCCTTCGTAATATATTTATTATATAGTAGACTAATATCCGAAATTAATTACAAGGTTTATATAGTTCTCTCAGTGTTTATACTTGAGGACACTATTTAAAATAACTATATATAATTTATTGAATAAATAAAAGGGATAGAATAAATGACTACAAGATTTTAGGGAGATATTAGATATTGTTAGGGTTAAAAATAAAAAAATATCGTCTAAACATTATACTTAATGCTCCTTAAAGTTTGTAGTAAGTAATAACAATACAAATAATATTACACCGTGAAATTTGCTGAAATGCATTTACAGTAAACTGAGCGTGTTTATTGTTATTTTAATTCAATTGCGGCTTCACTTCAAGTTGTATCATCATAAAAATAACATAAATACTCTAAATTATAATCTATATATGTGTTCGTGAATATTTACTTTAGACCAAAAGGATACGCCAAAATTAAAATGCATAACTCCGCTTGAAATTCATTTAATTACAACAAAGTGTTTCCATCTATTCACATTATTAATTGGATATCATTCTAGCACTTTGTTTGCATCAATCACAAAGAGCAAATCGATATCGTCTAATTAAAAAGTTCAAGTCATATAATAACTAGAATAATTAGATATCATCTAAATATTACAACCCACATTCTTCTTAATTTTTTTGAGGTAAATAAAAAAGATGCAAATAATCTTTACACAAAAGGAATATCTATGATTAAATTCTAGGACATTCCGCGCGTTTATTAATATTTATAATTGACAACTGCTGCATTACAAGAAGTGTTGTAAAAAAGAGCCGTCTAGTTTGATTAATCGGTTGATTAGTCATTGCCGGTGATTAAACTGTTACAAATTGCTTATTTTTGTTTATACGGTCAATTAGTTGATCAATTTATTATTTTTTTGTATTTATCTGTTATATGCAATGTTACTGAATTGGACACTTATCCAATAAAGCTCCAATTCAACAGTTTATTGGTCAAATCAGTAGGTCAACCGGTTCAACCACTGATTTTTTTCAAAAGTTCATGAATTGAGTTGCTAATTTTTACCTTAATTAAATATTAGTTACAATAAAACTATATGCACATAACTTAATTTGAGCAAAATTCATTACATAAATAATTCCTATGATGATATTAATATACTTTCAATTCAAATTGGCGGACACCAGTGAATTTATAATTTATTATATAAATTATAAAAGCGACAATTTTATTTTATTGATTGGGTTCAAATTGATGCACGTCATTATAGTCTCAAAAACATTAAAAGAAAATGAATGACTTGCTTGTAAAAAATAATCACTGATTAATTTTTAGCAGTAAGAGATTTTACAAGTAGTTTAGTATATAAGATGCTATTTTTGTGTAATTATATATCTACGTTGGAACTAGGGGTGGCAACGAATCGAACTGAACCGAACTTACCCTAGGTTTGAGTTTGGTTTGAATTAATTTCAAACCAAACCTGGTTTGATTCGTTTCGAACCTAACTCATTTCGAATCGAATTAATTGCGAACTACACATTTTTCAAATCGAACTCGAATCGAATCACGAACTAAATTATTTTTTAGCAGCCCTAGTTATACCAGTAGTTTATACATTAATTTTTTTTCGCCTGGGCAAAATTCACATGGCTTCCTTTTACCGGTATGAACTATGAAACGAGTGTTTTTAAGTTGAAAAATTGTTCATGAAAAAATACATCAGATACGGATTTTCTGGTATGAACTATGAGAGATGACCGAAGAGAGAGGAGAGACAGTCATCTAGGCCGGAGTGAGGAGTGACAGCCGGAGAGACAGCCAGTCGCCGAGAGCGTCGGCTAGATTTTAGAGCTAGAGGGAGAGTGAGTTAGGGAGAGGTGGAGAGAGAACTAGATTATTGAGATTTGAGAGCGAGGGTGTGTCGGTTAAGTTAAATTATAACTCTTTATCTTGGATTTTAATTTCATCAGGTAAATGGACGGCCGATGTTATTATGAGATTCGAACCATAAAAGTAACCGAACCCATTTCGATCGAATCAGGCTAGGTTTGAGTTTGGTTTGAATTAATTTCGAACTGAACCTGATTTGGTTTGTTTCAATTCAAACCCATTTCGAATCAAATAAAACTCAAATCAAACCCGAATCAAATCACGAACTACGAATTTTTTTGCCAGCCCTAACTGGAACAAACTTGTAATTTACTTTAATGTTTTAATGCAATTGCCCTAACAGCTTACAACAAAAAAAATAAAAAAAATTAATCACTGATTCTGTGATTCATTATTCATCCAATATCGCTGTATTAATTTTTTGATTCTGCCCATGAAGTCATGAAGACAACTTACAGTAACAAAAGTTTTGATGGGTACCTATGACCCAATTATCCCAACAGTTAATTATATAAATATAAGGATTAAGAAAGGAATCAGATGCAGCTCCCTCTGAGGTACCTGACTCAAAAAAATTGAAACGGACGCCCGGATTTAATATCAGTTGGTGCCTGTTTGGGATGATGGAGGGAGCAGTATTATTTGTGATTTGAGATTCGTGCTAAGTTAAAAATTCTAATTTTTGACCGTCTGATTTAATTGTACTCACTCAGGTAACCTGAGGGGATGTGAATTCATAGGTATCGGTGCAAATTCAAACCGATATTCAGACCAAAGTCTTCTGATTCACAGTAAGATTCGCGCAAACAATGTTAATGTTCATGTAAATCAAATGCATCCAAATTATACAAATTTTGATGCAAATAAAAAAAAAACTTGTAGATTGTATCTACTACCACATATATCTATAAATACTTGTGTAATAACGGAGCAGCTGCTCATAAAAACACATAATGCAACTTTATATCTGACTCTTTGTTAAGTGAGTTATACATTTTGATATAACAATTTTTAATTCATACATAATATAGATAACAAAGTGAGAATTCGGTATATATCTTATACTCAGCGCGGGAATTACAAATTAACCTGTAAAAATACCAATTTTTGTATTAATTGAAAATAAATAAATAAATAAAACCGACCCGGGCCGGAAAGTGCGATCCAGGCATTTTGCTTTCATACTAGTCGTCATAGTCAAAGATTTAGATGTAGTTCCGACCGAATCCAGTTTATTTATTAGTTGCCCTGCAAATGGAGAACAATTTGATAGAAATTTGATACATAGATAGGACGGAACAATTTATTACGTCTCATGGGACGGGACAATTTTTTCTGTCTCACAAATAAGAAGAATTTTGAATTTTTGCATACTCAAAATCAGATTGTTATTTCAATGTTGTAGTATATGAATTTGTCCCGTCCTACCTATATATTAAAATTTCATCGAAGCTTAACTCATCTATGATATTTTTATTTTCTATTTTCAATTAATACAAAAATCGGGTAAAAAATGTGTACCTCTGATACGCTCTCTCTTGCCACCATATACATTCTCAAATTTTTGTCAACGAATAAAAAAAAACAACAAAATAATGGACGATTCAGATTAATTCCAATCCAGTACCTATAGTGATTATAGGGGCTGCTTTGGGATTCGTGCAAGTTAAAAGAATGGTCCGAATCTAACACTAGCACCTCAGATAGTGAACCCGTATCCTCTCAGGTATTGCACCATTATTGCAGAGGATCACTTACTTTACGGTTTGAGATTAAATCTCAACCGGCTTGGGATTCGGGTCACTGTAGGGGTCTCCATTTTTGGGCTTTGAGATTCGTGCCAAGTTAAAAAGTACGGTTCAGATCTAGTAATTGTAAAAGATTCCCTTATCAGGTATTGGAGAGGATGTGAATTCTCAGATAGCTGGGTCATACAGATTCAAACATTAAAAGAAACTAAGCGTATTCCTTTTCTAGATTATAAATAATTTATAATTTACAATAATTAAACCAATAGTTAGCTCTAACAAAACGGTTAATTATTCTGTAAAAAAAAAAAAAAAATCAACCCAAATTTAGCCGCCTTGGAAACGATCTACGAAGCAACTTCCTCAAACCATTGCTCCCCTTTCTACCTCTCTTGCTAGTCCAGCCGGGTTCGGCCCGACTCACAAAAGACACCGGTGCAGCGGCATGGTCTAACAGTAGCCCCAGCTCCAGCCTTTTCGACACGGCTACTATTTCATAAGGGTCCCACAATGAGCGCGAAAAATCCCATCCCGACTCCGCCTCTCTCTCTCGTTGCTTGCTCCATTTTATTGCCTCAAGCTGGAACCGAGAGGGTCGCCGCGTGGAGGTGCCTTTCCGCATGTCGTATTCTTTCGTGGAGGA
This sequence comes from Carex pumila, assembly GCA_033356055.1. Taxonomy (NCBI): domain Eukaryota; kingdom Viridiplantae; phylum Streptophyta; class Magnoliopsida; order Poales; family Cyperaceae; genus Carex; species Carex pumila. The sequence continues at coordinate 173,602 of JARJHM010000337.1, read as the reverse complement.
TTTTGGATTCGAAGAATGTGCTAGCCAGGCCTGTGCTGCCGCTTTCAGAATTTCGAGGTTTGGATTGTCTTTGTTGGTATGCTCGGGAAGTTGCTGCTTCATGGCCGTAGAGGTAGAGAGCTGCGTGCTCTAGTTTCCATTTCGGTTCATAAATTTTGTATTTTTTTTGGGGTAGTGTTTCTGTGAATGTTGTGAAAATATCAGCCTCTCGTTTTTGACTGGCTGGAAGATAAGACGTGTATGAAAGTTTCTGTTCACAGGAAAATGAAATACACTCTTCTTTTTGATTGGGAATCGACTGCAATCTTCTGTTTTTTTCTTTTGTTTTTTTTTTAAGGAAAGGAATCTTCTGTTCTAAATCCGAAATTTTTATTTATAACATAATAAAAAAAATATAAACCAAAACACTCTCGTTTAGTCAGAATTCGAGAATTATCCACGTTGTAGATTGGTTTTGCGAACTCAAATACTGGAGTCCACACAACCAATTTGCAGCCCCAATTTTTTTTTTTTTACCAAAATGTTTATTAATAAAAAAAGTTGGTTTCTGGGACAGATTTTAGAATTTGCCATTTTCGATTTCTCAAACTTTAAGATATCTTAGAGGATTCGAATTTCAAGCAAAAATATATGAAAAAGTAAAACTTCAACATATGTCGAGTTATGATTATTGTGCAGACCTACTCACAAAAGAAAAAAAAAAAAAAATTTGAGGCCGTAGAGGTAATATGCGGACTCCAAGTCTAAGGCAGCATATTATCTGTGCAGACTTTATTAATTGAAGCCGCACACTGATTGCTTCAATATTTTTGAAATTCCTCCAAATTCAGAGTGTTTTTTGTTTAATTCTATAAATAAAAATTTCGGGTTCTAAAGATCCCACCTCTTCCATGAATAAATCAAGGAAAAGGAAATAACACCTCTGCCATGAATAAATCTAGGAAAATGAAATTATTAGAGGAACAATAAAATTTTGTTAGGACTCGGGAATAATATAAACAAAAAAGGCCATGTTTTGATTCCGGCCCAAAATGTTCTGTTTAACGGCCCATATAGAGTCCATTAGTACTGTTTAACGGACCAACAGGCTGTGCATTTGTACTCGCTCTTGCATCCAGTCCACAATTGGAGTCCGTGTCCCCCCAGATACCTGAGGTACAATTAATAAAAATGGACGGTCCAGATTAATTCCATCCAGGCCAAACTCAATCCGGTAGCTGTTGAGGTTGTGGGGTATGCTTTGAGAGTCGTGCCAAGTGAAATGAACTGTCCATATTCACAGATTGCACCTCAGGTACCTGGGGTGATACGGATTCCCACAATTGTCTACTGGCTGGGGGGCTCTTTTGTAAAGCCGGGAAAATGTAAAAAGCAATTCCACGTGGTACAACAAGTTCAATCTGACCGTTGATCCAGTAGTTTCACTTGTTGACCACTACTTCTGTCTTTTGTGACCTTGTCCCCTCGCTGTCCCGTTCAAGCGCCGTTGCGCGAGGGAAAAAGCACACTGATATTTGAACTCGTTTGTAATACTCCCTCTCTCCCACTCTTTCCATTTGCGACTGATACGAGGAGAAACAATGAGCGCTCCAATGGAGGTTTCTCTTCCCAACGGATCCGATCTCGCACGACTCGAGGCTATCACTCAACCCGTCGGAGTTGCTTGTAGCACTCCTGCTCCCGCTTCCGCTCCCGTCGATGATAAGATCTTGGTATCAGGTTCAAATTCTCTTTTAATTCCTGCTATTTTAGCTTGATTTTTGGTTTGATACTGATCTGATCCGCTTCGTATAATATTGATCTGATGAATTAAACGTTTTGTTAATCTCCTGCTACGTAAACAACAACATAAGAAAGTTGTTATATGCTCAGTACATACGAGGGTAGTTCTTAAAATTAGTCAAGGATTCATGAGACTAAATGCTAATGCCCACACTTAAGAGTATCATTTTACTTTGTGAGAAGTTTCTGAACTTTGTACTAATTCAATTTCAGTTGAGGTCCTGATGAATCCTTCTAGCATTGCTCGTGTTGAAGAAGTTCGGAAAGCTGTGGAAAGGTCCTATTTTCAATTTTAATTTTCTCAATTTTTATACCATCCTGGCATTTAATGACTGTAGAAGTGAATAAAGAGACGTCCTTGAACGGACTGTACTTTTTATAATAAAAGGGGGTCCTTTTTAGTCTAAACCTCATAAAAGGGGCGTGTCATGATTTATTGTTAAGTTGAAATTTATAGCCAGTGAATAATAGTTTACCGTTGACAATTTTTCATATATCAGGATGCTAGAAAAGAGAAGCATGAGCTATAGTGATGGTCCTGTTCCCGTGCCTGTTGATGATACATTTCTCCATGAAAATGTCAAGAGAATTTTTATATGCGACACTGGTAACAGAACTTTGAACCTTCATTTACATACGTTTTATTCAACAACAACAACAATAACAACAACAACCACCACCAAGCCTTTAGACCCAAACAAGTTGGGGTAGGCACATTATGTTATTCAGTGTTTGATAAATATTTCTCTGCAGATGAATGGATCCACAAGCATAATGTCCTCTTGTTCTGGCAAGTCAAACCTGTTGTGCATGTATTTCAGGTAAGGTGGCATCTCTACTGATTTGAGTGGGTCTTTTGATTTACAAGTAGGTGCTATTGGTTCTTCTATGGAATGGACTGCAGGACTAGTATTTGGTACCAAACTGGTTTGGTCAGGCAATGGACCCATACTGGTTTTCTACTGATCATTTCTTTGTTTTGATTATTCTGGTTTGGTTTCATTTCATTTTATGGTTCTATTTTGCTTAATTTACAGCGGTGTCTATGATAACAATTAGTTTATTTCAATATGCCCCCTTGAAATCCTTTCTTAATAGCTAGTATTTCACATGGTACAAACCTTTACTAACTCTTTGAAGTACAGCTTAATGAAGATGGTCCAGGTGAAGAGCCGAGTGAAGATGACACTCTCTCTAGCTTCAATGAGTGGGCCCTACCAGCCAAAGAATTTGATGGGCTTTGGGAAAGGTCAGTTATGTTGTGCTTATATGCATTTCACTTTAAATCCGTGAAGTTTCTGTTTAATTAGTTAATAGTAACATCATGCAGCTTAATTTATGAAAGTGGTCTCAAGCAGAGGTTATTGAGATATGCGGCTAGTGCTCTGCTGTTCACAGAGAGAGGTGTGAATACTTGCCTTGTTTCTTGGAATCGGTGAGATCCATAAAATATCTAACTTAAGTAAATTTTGCCAAGTTTTTTCTTATCTTAATCTTTTAACTTCAAGTTGCCTGTTACCAGTATCTTTTAAAATTTTGTGTTTTGAAGTCCAGGTGGTATGAGATGTAGTTCTTGTTTTGTACTTTTTGCTAGTGTTTACATTTCAGAAATGGAATTTTGTGTGTTTCTTGTTATAACTGCGGACACATTCAATTTCAGAAATACTTACTTTTTCTGACATTATTTTAATGTGGATTACTTCTATATTTACTGCAGCAGTTCTCTTATTTGTGCTCTGATTGCAGGATAATTCTATTGCACGGGCCACCGGGAACAGGAAAAACATCCTTATGCAAAGCGCTTGCTCAGAAACTTTCTATTCGTTTCAACTCAAGGTTTCCTGTTATTTAAACATAATTTCTGTTTGTTGACTTACATCATAGATTATAATAAAAACAGCCATTGGTGCCTCAGCTCCTAGTATAGTACGGAAGTGAAAGAAAAAGAAACATAAATGAAATTTTCATACTAGTATGGGTTAGGGGGGGAGGGGTCTATTTGCTTGGCATTGTTGAGTACAATATTAATATCTGCTAATTATCTTACTAGGTACTCGATGTGCCAATTGATCGAAGTTAATGCTCATTCATTGTTTAGCAAATGGTTTTCTGAAAGTGGCAAATTGGTATGTCAATGTAATTTCATTCTACACTTTGGATTAATAATTGAGCTGCAATTTTGAACTTCAAAAGTTTGGCCCTGCAAAGCTGGAGTTGGTTACATTTGTCTTATTTAAACTCTAAGTGCAGCCTTTAGGAGTTATCAATCAAACTGGATATACAAAAATAAAATTCATCATTGAACTATACATAGTCACTATATACCCCTCGGGTTATTATTTCATTTGCTCTTCTTCAGGTGGCGAAGCTTTTTCAGAAAATTCAGGAAATGGTGGAAGAAGAAAGTAATCTGGTGTTTGTTCTTATTGGTCAGCATCATTTGTCTCGTTTAGTGTTAACCTTTTTGTTTGCTTTTGTATAAGATGTATTCAGTTTGTTAATACAAAAATTTCATCGCTGCTGGCTGCCCTTTGTTCTTTGATAACCTTCTCTACATGAAACTTTTCAGATGAAGTGGAAAGCCTTGCAGCTGCGCGACAGGCTGCCTTATCTGGATCTGAGCCGTCAGATTCTATAAGGGTAATGCTTACGTGTTTCACTTTTGAGCCCATGTTACTCATATTTTTCTGATATAATCGTAACCTGGGTTTATTAACCTCTTCCAGTTACACCTTCTTGTGATGTCAACTTTAGGTTGTGAATGCACTACTAACTCAGATGGACAAATTGAAGTCGTGGCCAAATGTTATCATTCTGACTACATCAAATATAACTACTGCTATTGGTACTTGCACAATCTTTTTGCTATAAGGGTACTTTTGAAATACTAGATATTTATGAATATTTGTGATAAGTAATAATGCCTAATGCATTTATGTAACTAATGTTTTGCATACTTTGTTTAAACAACAACAACAACCAAGCCTTTAGTCCCAAACAAGTTGCGGTAGGCTAGAAATGAAACCCAATCACAATCATAAAATCAAGATACTTTGTTTAAAGTATTCCAATATTTTTGGTTTGTTTCGATCCTCTAAGACTTACTCCAATGCAGATATTGCTTTTGTTGACAGAGCTGACATCAAGGCATATGTGGGTCCACCCACCCTTCAAGCACGATATGAGATACTGAGATCTTGTGTACATGAACTTCTACGAGTTGGGATTTTAACACTTAATCAGGTATTCATCAAATGTAACAAGTCTGACATCCTGTTGCATTATTCTTGTCATGTCATTCCTTGTGTTTTGGTCTATATTTTGAGTTATGACTTCATATCACACACATAGTGGTAGCAATTAACAGGTACTGATTTGTACCTGTTAATTGTTGACATTAATTGGTAGCACTTTTTATGCACATGCAAAGCTATGCTCACATTATTTCAGCAATTTTAGACAAAAACATCAGATTGCTAAGGAGAAGATATTCAAATCTCAGTACCTTTTTGAAGCAATGGGGCAATAAGGATTCTAATTTGTAGTGTACACTGGCTCAAATTTTCAAATTATACTTAATTTTTAGCTTTTCATTCTAGAATTATGCATTTCCTGTAGAAAATGGGCGAGACTTCTTATTTTTGCAGATGTACTGATAGTTTTAGGTTTTGTAGGGCATACATGGAGATTTCCTTATTTCTGGTACATTGTACCATAGATCACTTACCACTGTTACAAGTTATAAATGGGCCAGTCAAGTTTTAAAACCACTAAATTCCTGCTGTGCCAATTCTGGTCAGTACATCTGCTGCATATGCAAATTACGTTCAAAATGCAGTCACATTGGCCTAATTTTCTGTATTTATTGTGCACCTCTGAATCTTCTACAATCTTAATCATGGGCTACTGTAGGAAGAAGATCAATTTCCACTCCCAAGCTACTCAAGCTTAAAGGAAAAATTGCATTTGCCGGGACCAATGGAATTCCAGGGGTCTCTTCGTCTCTCCAAGTTACTTTTTGAAGCTGCAGAAGTCTGCCAGGTGAAACACATCAATACTAACATACTATCTAAAAGAAAGAAAAAGAAAAAAAGATGATTGTATAGGTAGTGCCAGAATGGTCATCTTTCCAAAGCGCACCCAAGTTTGTTTGTTCATTTACTTTTGGTGGAAGGCACATATAATATATGTTGTGCTTCGCTTTACATGTACTCTTCAGGCTTCATCAAAATTCACTATTCATGAGGTGGTCTTTTGTTGGTTGTAAACTTGACATGTTTGTAGCTCTTTAAAAGAAGAGGCAGCAGGAAAGCTCCAGTAACAGTTAATACTAAAAGAAAATGATAACTGATGTTGTAAGAGTAGATCACAGTGCAAAATGTCCAATTTCTTAGATGTCTTTATTTTTGTTTGTCCTTGTTCTCTTCTTATCTTGCGTTTCTTTTGTTTATAACAATCTTCATTTTTCCTTTACAGGGATTAAGTGGTAGGTCTCTAAGAAAGCTACCCTTTTTAACACATGCGGCTCTCACAAACCCATCTAGCTGTGAGGCCACTACCTTCCTATGTACACTTGTACAGACAGCTCGACGAGAGCTCACTGAAGCTTGTGGTTGATTTAGTATTTTGACCATAATAGTTTGGTAATGGCACACTTTGATAGGTTGTCTTTATGTTTGAGAATTTCCATACTACTAATTAACAACAGGGACTTAGAAAAATGACCATGTGCTCTACTAGGATGTGTAATTGTGCGAATTTGTAACTTTTTTTTTTTTGTATAATCTGTTGTGTAATAGTAGAAGGCATCACCAACAGCTGCCCAGAACTTAAAAGTGCGAAATAATGTCGTGTTAAGTTGTTGGGAGAATATCAGATTTATTTGTTTTTGAGACGTGAATGCTAGCTACACATGGAGGCTATGTTTTCACTGCAAACATGCTGGATGCACCAACTTGATCTATTATATTTCTTTGTTTGAATCTGATAGATCAGCAACTTGTGTGAAGGAAAAACAGGAGCATCATGTCACATCACAACACAATTACAATTTTTTTTCCCGTGATGGGATCTCACTAAAATGGTAAAAGATAATAATATCTTTGTGGTATGATGGATAATCATGTCATGCAAATAGTTATATCATGTAACGTGTTACATTTAATTATTTTTTCTCAAATTTTAACTTAAAGTTTATAGAAAAGAAATGAAAACAAATAAAAATCTATTGCGAAAAAAATTGCAATAAAGAAAACAATATTGAAAAAATAGTTACGTAATATATCACACGACGTGACCGGATTGATTTGGATGATGTGCCATTTCCAATCGAAGGGAGACTCATATGGATGGACACGTCATGCAACGTGCAATGACGTGTCGTGCTGTGACAGAATCGGTAGCAACAAGACTAATTTCCTTCACTATAATCACCAATTGCCTCATTTTTTTTTGGTAAGCTAGAAAATTAAATAATAATATACACTGCAACTGACACAGCGCTAAAATTTAATTAAAAGCTAAGCGAAAAGCTACTTGTACTCAACTGAAAACGAAAAATTCCAACAAGGAAATCATTAGGCATGGTAATACTTTTACAAACACCCTGTAAGTTATCGATGCTATTCAATTGCAACATCTTAACTTTGCTTCCCAATAGCTGGTGCACTGGCCCCACCTGACGGATCGTAGGAAACCATATTACCCCCATACTGAACGGGTACACCGTACCCAGAAACAGTTGAACCGACATAATGATTTGGAGCAGTTGTTACATCATTAGCCATCATACCGGCCGCTGGATTTTGAGCTGTAACATAATGATTTTGATAAACTGACGGACCCGGTTGGCCATATGTAGGAACCGAGTAGCTGTAAACTGGATTGTGAGGATATGTCACTCCTTGTCCATACCCTTGGCTTCCATATGCACCCCCTTGGACCCCCGGTTGCTGGTATGGTGCCACTGGCTGATGGTACATGGGGACAGGATTCTGGTACTGAACAGTCTGAGTTGCTGTTGATGGTCAAAAACATGTTTAGAAGAAATTCTTAAATGCTGCTCCCAGAAAAAACAAAAAGATGTGCACCGCAAAGTCTACACTCTATAACAGTGAGGACTATTGTCTTTTTTGCTTATCGTAGGTGACAGTTTGGAAGTTGTACTTAGATCTAGTTATACATTCATTTCTTCAACAGATTTTGAAAATAAGCCAAAGGTAGCAGATGGTAGAAATACTTAAAAAGGAAGATAAAATGAGAGGAATACCCTGTTGTATTCTTTTTTCAGCATTAGCAATATCAGCACGCAACTTATCTACTTCACTAGCCATGGACAAGAGGTTCTTCTCCACGCCTCGCATCTGTTCAACTTGCTTGACATTTGTCCCTTTCTCATACTCAAATGTGGTTCTGCACTCAAATATGGGAAAAAAAAATCTGAGAAACTATCATTATAACATTTTCCATTACATCTATAATGATGAAGAACGAAACTTCAGTGCACCTAAAATGATTATACACCACATCAATGACCTCAAAGGAACTGAATACAGAAAAGTTGCCCTATCTAATACAACAACAACAACAACAACCAAGCCTTTACCAAACAAGTTGTCCTCTCTAATATGCATAAAAAAAAAATTAACCATAAATTCGTAAAAAGGGAAAACCAACTGCTCTACAGGCCTAGACAGTTGGAAAAGGCTAGTTTTATTGTTGTAGTTTTATCATCCTAACATAACAATAAATACTTAGTTAAGGCTCCAACTGTCTAAATATATTCTAGCATTCTGCAATGGCAGAAGAATTGTGACACCGAGAGAACTTCCTTCAGACAAAAGATCGGGCAGTAACTACATAGTTACAAATAGCTCCTTTTTCTGTCTAGGGGTGGCAAAAAATCTGGTCAGGTCCTCAGACAGACCCGACCAGAAGCGCGTCACAAAATCCTTACCAGACCAAACCCTTAAATTGGTTGGGTCAGGTAGATCCACAGGGTTATATACCTGATATAATATTTTTTTTATAATTAATAATGCTTATTTTAATACACATCTTGAATTTAGATGCTAAGAAGGCTAGTGTAGAAATTTAATCAAGCAAAAGAGGGTCAGGTCTACTCAAGTAGCTGGTGGATCAACTCTGACCAGAACCTGATACATGAACCAAATGGCTGCCTTAAAAATTACCAGCCCTAGCAAAATTTATCAACAATGGAGTAATCCTTCCATCAGATCAATCTAACATCCAATGGTACTTGCAAATATATTCAAAATGTTAATACTTAGTTGCTCAGTGAGATTTAATTATATGGTGTAATTTTGCTAGAAGTGATCAGAATATGATAAAACTACAGGTGTAGTTCACAAGAAAAACCATTAGACAAACTAACCAACCGGAGTTTTTCATGTTCCTGTCTTAACCCATCGAGCTCCTTGTACATCTCATGCAACTTCCTGTTATCAGCACCACACATCTCCAGCTCCTCACTCAATTGCCGCATTTCAGCCCCCAGCTCCTCTCTTGCTGCAGCAAGTGCTTGTGCTTCAACATGCGCCTGATGCAACTCAATTTGCAGTGTTTCACCAATCCTTATTTCAGTTTCAAGGTTCTTTATTTTCTCAAAAACACCCATGATTTGGATATCAATCTCTGACCGCACCCCTGCTAGGTGGGCCTGAATTGCATCGATTTCTTTTTGGGAAGCGGCGATCTCCTGTCGCATGGCTGTATGGCTCTCTGCAAGGCGTGTGTTTTCCCTTGCCAGATTCTCCATCTCGTTAAATTGAAAAGAGACCTTTCTTTCAAGGAGTTCAAGGTGAGGAGGAGGGTATGCGGGGTCCGCCTGATGGCGGTGGTGAAGGGAAGGAACAGACCCAGGATACGGGCCATGTCGGAGCAGACCGGGGGATTGTATCGAGCGCCCTTCTAAGCTGGCTGGCACATTCCTCTCTATGCTAGCTGGTATGTGCCCACGAAGAGACATCTTTCCTGTAGAAGTGGAGGGGTACAGTTTTAGAGTGTGGAGTCAACAGAAGGAAACAAGTTGTAACAATTTCAAGTTTTTGAAGTGATGAGAAATACGTTTATCTTTAACAAAGGAGCTAGATTGGTACACCTTCACTTGTGGGAATTCACTGAAGGGAACATTAAGAAGACTACTTATTAGAGAATACTCATTCATAATTTACTCTAATTATAATATCATAGGCTTGGATCCTATTTGAGGGTAACAGTGAATTGTATGGCCCAGAAATAATGGTTCTCTGGTGAATACAAGCTAAGGGAAAGAAGGCACTAGCCTTGGATTGCTAGCTAGTATAGGTGAGAGATCCTAAAATTATAGTTCTGAGGTTAACTTGATGGTAATTGGGATACAGGTAAGCAGCGGAGACAAGTATTTAATGGATTATGTTCAGTTATGAATAAAAACATTAAGAAGCAAAAATAAATGAAAAGGAAGTTTAGATAAGGGGACAGAATAATGATCTCTCAATAGGAAAGGAATGTTGCTAATATCGGTGACTTTGGATAGTTCAGTCAAGTCTATAGGAGTCAAAGGTTAAAACCACTCATTCTATTCCGATATTCTGAAAATATTTTCTGATACGAAAGAGAATCTCTGAAAATGTACTTTAAAGTAATGATTTAAACCTAGCAAAATGAACACATTAGCATCTCTTTCCTAATGTTCTAGTCCTCAACCAAAATACTACTGCTAACAGCTAATTACTACAACAACAACAACCAAGCCTTTAGTCCCAAACAAGTTGGGTACTAATTACCGTCCTACTTTTTTTACCTAACTATTAGAAACCTCGGCAATAACTAATATACAGCTCTAAGCATAACTAATGCTAGAGCAAAATAGTACATTCTAATAAAATCTAAATATATTCGGAATACATTCAAATATCATGCAACCATCTAACAAGTTAGCTTCGTCTAATAAATGGAAAACAATTCTTCATATCTCCAAGGACAGAATAGATCCTTCAATACCCACAATGACCAATTTCAGATCCAAACAAACTGAAACCTTCTTCAAAGCCTTTATTCCCAAACAAGTTGGGGTAGACTAGAAATGAAACCCAACTAGAATTAGCAACACACGGACTTCCTAGGAGGTCACCCATCCTAGTAGTACTCATGTCCAATTCGTGAGGGTTTCATTTTCATAAAGAGGCTGTTTTTTTACCACTGGCTCGCCAAGCTTAGTTGGAATAAGATAAGCCAAAAAATAAAAATAAAAACATGCTTAAATCTGTCTGGCCAAAAATGTAAATTCCATTATGAATTTATAATATTCTAATAACTATCCAGCTGTTCAATAATCAATAGCTACTAATTTAACTGACAAATATTTTGTAAGATTTTCAGAGGACCTACTTTTTTTATGTTGCTTTGTTTCCTATATATGAGTTAGGGTTTGACTTAAAATAAACTACCAAATTCCAGAAAGGTCGTCATCTAATGTATTATTACCAGACACTTGATCTTCAATATAATGAAATGAGTTTACAAGATAAAATTCAGTCTTTAAACTTTAAAATTTAAAACACTGGTTAACTTAATTTGATTGATGAACCTTGTGGAATTTTGGCGCTTTGTTCTTGCATCTCCATGATTCTTATAAACTTGGACGAGTAAATGAGCTTCAAATTTCACCTGAATTTTAAACCCGTCCTGTCTAAATAGTGGAGAATACACCTATACTCTTTGTTTTTTATTTATTTTTATTTATTTTGACGAGTTTTATTTCCAGTTATCGCAATAGTCAAATAAGTGGATTCAGATCCTCCCCAGTACCACAAAAAGGAATCTTTTACAATTAGTTGATCCGGACCATTCTTTTAACTTTGCACAAAACTCGAAGCACAAATAATACTGCCCCCCTGTGCCATCCCGAATAGGCACCGGCTGTGGAGTAATCTGGACTGTTATTATGGTAATTGTAAAAGATTCCTTCTTAAGGTACCAGGGAGGATATGGATTCCAAATAAGTTGGATATCAATATATCATAGATTTATAAAACACATACTAACTATACAATGCCCGTCTGCTTCCAATACAACATATGCATAAAAAAATACTGAAGTGAATTGTAACCTACTAAAGTTATGATACCCTAATTATACCCAATTCTAGGGGGAAAAATGATATAGCTATTTTGATCAGCCACCAGAACCTATCAATAACTCCTTGCAAAAAGTTTACTAGTTCAACAATTCATAAAAATAAAAATAAAAACATACGCAAAAACAGAGAATCACGAACCAATCCTTAAATCTCAGGCAAACGGAACTAATCAAACAGCGACTAGAATCACCATATGCTGGAAAGATCTAAAAGATAAGTACTGCACAATTCTTGACATACCTTATCTGATTCCGATTCACCGAATTCGGGCCGAAAATCTCACCACTGGAAGAGAAATAGATAAACGATCGGAGCAGTCGCGGCCGATTCTGAACCAATTCTCCGGCTTCCTCGAGTGAGAAGGAGGCACGGGGAGAGGATTGCAGGTGAGTCGCAAATTGACGCGACAAGGGTGCGATGGAGAGATGTCAGATATAAATATTTGATCTTAGCCGTTCACATTGATCCAATCTGATCTGTCCAATTTTGATCGAACGGATCGTACTAAATACAAGGCAGATACGCCCTTTTTGCAAATGACGTCTAAAGTTAACATTCATTCTAAATTTAAGAAGTACAAAAATCAAAATGATATGTTCAAAGAGGAGGGATCAAATGACACTATTTTTTGGTGACATGGAATGACACCGTTCATTTTCAAAGTCCAAACAGTCGATTCAAACCGTTCAACTTGATGGATATGTTAAAATGTGGTTACAGATCAAATTTTACATTTTTCTGAATTTTTTTTTTAGTTTATTTAGAGGGGTTCAAAAATTCAACGGTCTGAATATAGCGATTTTGTTAAATACTTAATAAATAGTAAAAAATTCAGAAAAATGTAAAATTTGATTTCCAAGTTACTCTTAATATATTCATCATATTGAACGGTTTGGATCGACTATTTGGATTTTGAAATTTCAAAAATGAACATTGTCACACCATGTCACCAAAATAGTAGTGTAATCCGATCCCTCCTCATGTTCAAATTATAGAAATTTAAGTTTTGTATAATTTTACAATTTGATCTTTCAACTTTCATTGTTTCACCTTTAACTTGTATATACTTGCAATAAAAATATTAAAGTGGATGTATTTTTTTTTTAGAATTAATGGCAAAGCAAACTAGGGGTGTCAATGGTATCTTTTTAGCCATTTACCCGATCCGTATCATATTCGATAAGGCGGGTATGGGTAGGGTTTTTTTTTCGTTAGCTTATTGGGTATGGATATGGGTAAGAATTTTTTTTTCGTTAAATAAATGGGGTAAGGGTATGTGTAATAACTATTTCTTACCTGTTACCTTATAGGGTAATTATAAAATCCAAATATATATTCAATTCAATTTTCAACCCACTTAAATGTTTATTCGTGTTTTTAAATTTTTATTTTTAAAAAAAAATAATTTAGTTGGCATTGATTGCATATTTATTTTATTTTTTTTATTAGAAATGCAATTATACATGTGTTAAAATGAATGAGTTTTTGATGTTTAATTTGTAAAATCTAATAAAACTAATTATTATACTAGTATTATCCGTTATTCACCCGCTACCGTTTCGTTACCCGATAATATTAACGGGTAAGGATAGGGTAGGGTAAGATCAATTTTTAATAGGTATGAGTAAGGTATGGGTAAGGTCAATTTTAATAAGTATGGATATGAAAATGTCTCCACCCGACTCGTACTGTACCCATTGACACCCCTAAAGCAAACATACATGTTTTTATATATATATATATATATATATAGAAATATCTTATAACTTATCAACTAAATTTTTTAGAACAATTTGAATTATAAAAATAACTAAAAAAGTCCCCATGAGGAATTTAATTCTGCTAAAATTTGAGATCCATGAACAGTATCCTGAAATTTCTAAAATCTTGAATCCAATTGTCCAAGTTTTTATGTGAACTCATCTCAAAACAGTTTGACAACTGGATTTGAGATTTCAAGAATTTCATGATTACTAATGACAATCTCGAATTTCAGCAGATTTGGATCCTTGCACCCCTACTGTATACCTGAAATTCCCCTTTAAAAATGATATTAGATTTGACATTTGGTTCATAAAATTTGAAACGTGCCTGATATAGAATTTGCAATTCTTAAATTTGAAACGTGTTTGATCTTTCTGAAGAACCATTATTATTTTATAAAATGAATAAATTTGCATTTAATTGTTTCAAATTTCCACGAATCAAAATACAGTATCTAATATTATTTTTACAGAGCGAAATTTATCATATGGACCTTTTATTATTTCTATAATTTTTGTTTACAAATTTAGTTGATTTATATACATTATATTCATAAAAAAGGAATTGTATTTGCTTTGTTATAAATCTACCAAAAGAATACCTACTTTAATATTTCAATCGTTTATAATGTATATGTCAAAGGAAAAAAAAATTAAAAGATTATACTGTAAAATTATACAAACTTAAAATTTTATAATATTTTATAATTTGAAGATATTAGTTCACACTTCTTATAAAATAAAATTTAAACAGTCATATTTAAAATATGAGAACCAAATATATTTTTCTACAAAATGAATTATTATAAAATTTGTAAAATATTAATTATAAAAAGAAGATGTAAACTTTTCTTTCGTAGTTGTTGTAGATGTACATTATTTTTTTCTCGTTTCCATTCCAATACTTTCTCTACGACTTCGGATCTCCTAAAGTACTTCAATTTTTTAGTTTAGATCCAGACCGTCAGATTTAAATTAACCATTAGATTAAAAGATCCTGTGCTCCATCACAGACCGAATTGGTCCGGATTCAAATCGAACGCTCTGGATCTAAACTAAAAAATTGGGTTACTTTAGGGGATCTGGACCCATGCTGAATCCGTGTTACCGGAGGTGCAATTGAATCCGTGTTCTCAATCCGGTGCTTGTTGAAGACTTGAGGTTATGGGGGTATGCTTTAAGAGTCGTGTCGAATGAAATGAACAGTCCAGATTCACCACTTACACCTCAGGTACCTGGGGTGATATGAATTAAGTGTAAATATTGGTCTTGTAAGGGTATTTTGATATAAAATTTCCCGAGAAGTTAGCAGCGAGTGGAAGAAGGAAAGCTCGAGATGCAGAAGCCGAGCAAGGCGGGGAGTGCCTCCGCTACTCCGGCGAAGCGTGGGCGTCCGTTCGGGAGCACCACCGGGAGTGGTGGTGGTGGAGGCGGCGCCTCCTCATCGGCGTCCCCTGGAGATCCGGGATCTGCGGCCTCTATTTTCGGTCCCTCTCTCCATGTTTACTCCAACCTCGTCGGTAGCTCTCTTGCTTTCTCTTTCTCCTATTTAACTTGCAGGTAGCAAGAAGTAACAGCTTTACTGGAACTTTCAGCTGGAAAGGGTTAATCTGAAGGAAAAGTAAAGGATTAAGAGCTGATTTTGCATAATATTGCTGTTTCTAGCTTTTTTTTTCTTTGTACAAACTACGCTTGACTCTTTGATTTATTTGGAATTTGGAAATAATGTTGCATGCTGGTTGCATTGTTCATTGGTAATTTGCTGTTGACACAGCGGTAAAAGACAAGTCTCAACTCGAGTAAAATTAAAATCCTAGTTAACCTTGAATTTTACTTGTCAACTCAAACATCCCATATTTAGGTAGAGCAATCTAACACTTTCTGCTTTCTTGTTGGGAGCAGATTCTTTTTTTTTAAGGAATTTTTGAAAGCTCTGTTGTGTTAAACACAAGGGAGCAGGGATAAATGGGTATTAGTAGAAAGGGCAGAGTTGTCAAAATTTAACAGAATATACTTTTTACTTAACTGTGAGGTGGTCATCTTTTCTGAAATTTCAGATTCAATCATGAGGAATGATGGGTGTTATTTGCATCAGTACAACACTTAGTCAATTACCAAGATGTTGTTTCTTCATTTTGCTAACCAAGTTGATGGACTGAAGTTTTTTTTTTGTTTTCTTTTTTTCTGTTGTCCTTATCAGATGAGAATAGCAAGAGAATAGTGCTTGCTTTGCAAAGCGGGCTGAAGAGTGAAATGACATGGGCCTTAAATGCGGTCACTGTACTTTCTTTCAAGGAAAAGGATGACTTTCGCCGAGACTCTGTGCCACTCTGCAAGATACCAGGATTATTAGATGCTATTCTCCAAGTTGTACGTGCCAAAACCGTTTTCTTCTCATCTTAGAAACACCAAAAGTTTGAATTTAACTTCATTTCACATAGAGGTTAATAAGCAGTTTTTGGGGATAGCAACTGTGCATAATAGCTGTCAATAAATAAATCTCAAGACTTCTTTCACAGTGAGCAAGTTACACTTGATATTTGACCATATTCACAAGTACTAGATAAAACTACCTTCAAGCACAATGATTGTCAAAGCGTGCTTCATTGTAACCCCCTAACACAAAACTGATGTCTAATTCTAATTGGCTTGATTTTGGACTTAGTTGGTTGGGATTATGTAATGTCACATAGGTAGATGATTGGCGTGATATAGCTATACCCAGAGACTACACCAAGCCAGAGAGATCAAGATCACTTGGTCTCAGTGCACTACTCACTGGATTTGGCAACGAAGCTACTACAATACCATCCTCTGACAATCTTGCTTCTCCTGGGTATGCTTTTTGTAGCAGGGAATTTAACAGAAATGTTTGCATTGTGATGAAATTGCAGAAAGCTCTCTGTTCTATGTATCTGTAAAAATGATACTTGATCAGTTGATCTTTAATGCTGCTGGCAGGCTGGCACTAAGCTTCCATACAACAACTATTTATGTGATTGGCTGATCTTAGATACAATCAATTTTCAAGAAAGTGTTAACAAACTAAGTTGAAGTTCTCACTTCTTCTTTTTTTTTTTCTTTTTAAAATGCTTGTTGTCCTTGTTTTTTCTTAATTTACTAGCACATGTTCAACCTTGAAAATGGGCAACCAAATACTTGGTTTGTTGCAAAAATATGCATGCGTTCTGGTGTATTGAAATCTTGTCATACATTATTGTTACACACTTCAGACGAGTCAGTGTTGGGTTTGGTATTATAGTCTGAAAATAAAGGACTTTGAAGTTTGGTATACATCTACTCTACGAATGAATATGGTTTGTTATCTACATATGTCAATGAATATGGTTGATATTTGTAAAAGACAGGCATATCATGTGTTAACCTCGTGCAATTTGTTTGATGCTCTGTAGTGGTTCAACCAAGTCAGAGGAGAATCCTAGTAGTTTGAAAAGGAAGCGCCCAGTTGGATGGTGGTTTGACGAAGATGGCTTATTTAATCTTGATGAAGAAGGCCGGGCTGAGAAGCAAATTTGTGCCATTGCTGCTTCTAATATAATTCGTAATTTCTCTTTCATGCCAGAGAATGAGACCATAATGGTGCAACACAGACACTGCTTGGAAACCATCTTTCAGTGCCTCGAGGATCAAAACACAGGTACTAAATTATGTTTTAATTTTGCTAATGACTCGCAACAATTATGATGTTTGCAACATACACCAATCAATATATTAGCGTAATAAAATTGGTATGCTCTGTGAAATATTGACAACCTTGCCCCTATTTCTTATGGGCCTTTCCCTCCAATTCCGAATTAAGTTGAATTAAATCAAGAAAATTGAGATGTTGATTCCTAGTTATATGATGTAAAAGATGGGGTATCTTAAGTCCATTTTTACTAGTTTTTTTTTCGTGATAGGGTGTTGTCTGTTAGTTAAAGTTATGACTAATCATTGATTTCGTTTACAAATTGGGTATTTGTCTTTTTTTTCTAACTATAAATATTATTTTACAATTAACACGCTTAACTTGGTAATTTTTTGCTGTTTTTTCATTTTCATCTGGAAGCAGAAGATGATGAGCTCATAACAAACTTACTTGAGACCCTAGTTAATCTGGCTCCTGTGCTAGACCTTCGCATATTTAGCTCCACAAAACCTTCTTTCATCAAAATGAGGTCGGTTCAATTTTAAAATGTTTTTTTGTTTATATCCTTTTTATGATTTTTTAGATTTGTGATCATACTTCTTCTGTGATCTATAGTGAGAAGCGCGCAGTCGAATCTATTATGGGCATGCTTGGGTCATCTATAAAAGCTTGGCACTGTGCAGCGGCTGAACTTATTGGGAGATTGATTATAAATCCTGACAATGAGCCATTTCTTCTCCCTTTTATCCCGCAGGTATATTTTGTTATTTGTAAGCATTAATTTGTACTAACACTGTAAGCCGATCATCTCTTAAAAAAAACACTGTAAGCTGATCATGTAGAATGTAATAATGAACCCACAATTGCTATGTAGATGGTGTAGGCTACAAAAGTATCATGATGTTTTAATTTTTCTAACAATTAACTAAATGTTTTTAATATTCTGATGGATTTTTTTGCTAGCATTTCATGATGTAAATTTCTGCAACTATTTTTGCAGATACACAAGCGTTTAGTTGATCTTATGAGTTTGCAAGCAATAGATGCACAAGCAGCTGCAGTTGGGGCTCTCTACAATCTGACTGAAGTGAACATGGATTGCCGGTTGAAGTTGGCTAGTGAACGGTGGTAAGGGTACAGAAAAATAGTCAAACATAGATACAATTGTATAATTACCCAACTCTCAACTCTTCTGGCTGGCTGATCTATGGTTAAAATGCTTGAATTGAGTTGTTAGTAGACTAATATATTATTTCAGGTATACAAGTGAATTGAGTTACTCAGTAGACTTATAATAAGATTATTATGGGATTCACAAGTAAACAGGATAAAAAGCATGACCTTTGACTTGCTTCTAGGAGAACACTAAGCTGGTTTCTGGCCAGATCCATCTACTTAGGCCTCAATTGAACCGTCTTACATAAATCAAAGATAGAAACCAGTAAAAACTAGTATAAGCAGGAATAATGATGATACGTTTGGGATTGAACATCACATTACTATATAAATTCTTTGATTTTGTCCAGGGCCGTGGATAGACTAATAAAGATTGTGAGAGTACACACAGTGCCTGAGGTGTGCAGAAAGGCTGCGATGATACTTGAAAGTCTTGTTTCGGAGTCCCAAAACCGGCAGATGCTTATGGCCCATGAGACCACGTTTTCTGAGATTCTCATGTCAGAAGGGAAGTACTCTGAGACATTTGCCAGGATTCTTTATGAACTGACTGCCAAACCAAATAGTAAAATGTCCTCGGCACGGGCAGTGTGGGGTAATGTGAGCTAACTGATTATATTACAGTAGGTAGTTTTGTTTGTAAAATATTTATCTCCATTTGTGTTTAGAGTAATTTCAGTAGTTGGAAAGCATATTCACTGAGATTGGTAATATGAGTGCTCTTGAGATGTTAGCCAGAATTCTATATTATTATTAACTAACTCGTGAGTCTTCGTAGTGAATGATGTAGGGTTGATTTTGTCGGGAATTCAGCTGACTTTAGTTGCAATCAGTCAGTTTATTTTAGGCTTTGCTACTTGTCAGAACATTGGCAATTAAGGTTGTGAGGCTGTTTAATCATATAACCTGTGATCTAATTACTTAATCAGGATCCCAAACAAATGCTCCAAGAAGCTCAAACAAACGAATCTGCATGTGTATACAATCAACATGCAAATGGACAACATTTGTTAGGGTTGTTATTCTAGTGGAAGTTATATAGTGCTGTTCTTGTCAGCTAACATTTTCATCGCAAGTGGGATCCGCAGTGGAGGTGATAAATTTGATAAAATTGGGCATGAATGTTTCATTTTTAACTTTAAATTACTGTAGTTTTGATGCAAAATTACTTGTTATTTTGCATACAACAAGTTCTGATTTTTTTAAACACGTTATAGGTGCTGAGTAAATTGCAGAAATAATGGTAAAATTGTATCATTATAACCTTCCAAAAGAATTGTCATTATTCTTGGAATTATTCGATGAAAAATTGAAATTAGCACTCCGTTTACTTGATTACTTCACATAGGATATTGGGGTGAAAAATAGGAGAGGAAAAGGAATGAAAAAGAATGAAAAAGAATGAAAAGAGGTTTTATTAAACGATAATAACAGTCAAAACCAGATTAGATGCATATAACAAAACAATTTAAGAGCTACAATATTTGATTTCATTAAATGTTTTTGTTAATTAAAATTACAAACATATGTCAACTATAAACATATTTAATAGCTTAGATCAAATCAAACATGCTTAAAAGTTAAAAGAGTAATACGTTCATTATGTTACGATCGAGAACACATAATGTAGAAGCTTCGCGTCAAATATAAGAGAGAATATTAAAGCTACCGCTTCAATTCATATTAGTGTTTCAAACAATTTTAGAAACAATTATACTTTATATATTGATATATATTTTTGAAAGCACAGAATGAATTTCTTAAGAAAATCCTTACACTACACTACTAACAAGTAAAAAGGAGGTATTTTCTTATTTTATCGTGCAATAAAAAAAATTTACTTTTCAAGGAAAGAAATTTTAACACGGTTTGCATGAATGAGCTGTCTCCAACGTGAGAATAGCATCTTGTATAGTAAAAAATGACCACTAATAATTGTGAAAGAGTAAGATCTTTGAACAGAAAGTCTTTCTATTATTTTATTCAATGGAAAGAAAGAGAAATAATAGTGCATTACAATTATCTAATGAGTTTAATAAATCACTCTACTAGAGCTTGTTATAGGTCAAGTATTAGGAAAAGTAGAGATATTAGTTCTTGTGGAGTGGGGATATATACTAAATACATTTGGGAACAACATAATGAAAAGAAAAAGAGAGTTACCAACTACTTTTCCAAGTCCTATGTGTACTAATCCCACTAATTCATTCATATCGGCCTTTCGTTACCTAGTAGAATTGAGAATAGCTTATCCGTCGTATACACTTATCTTATTCAAGTTTCTTTCAACACTTCCAAAGGAATATGGCCCGCCCTATTTGTGAATTGACCTAAGCTAGCTCTAGTCTTCTATTTCCATCCACTCTTGCTCTATTATAGGACCACTTGCCCTAGTACCATTAGAGGGATCAAATTTTTACCGTTATTTTATACAAAATTATACAAAATTATTTTGTTAGATTATCAATTCCCTCCACCATCTTAAATCTCTCTATAAATAGTATCAATTCCTAAAATTTTGACAACTATTATGAGATGCTAATAAATTGTAAATAGAGAAAAGAAGATTGATATAGCTAATGTTTTCTAATTCATCATTCAAAACACCTCTTGCACGTCAAGTAAATGAGCTATAAAAAAAATAGATGTCAAGTAAATAAGTTGTCTGTGTGCAAGCTTAGCACAAAATACACGCAGGCCTTTCTTCGAGCTATAACAAAATATGTACAATTTGTGAAAGTATTAATAAAATTGAAAATTTGACATATCAATATCCAATGATAATGTTGACAAATCATCGATAATTTCAAAGCAGCTCCAAAAGGATATAACTTCCAATTGGCGATTCAATTTTTATTTTTTCTCATGAGACACCCAGTTTTTGTTTCATCATCCATTTTGAATTAGTTAATTTATTTTGAATCCTCAATTAACCCAAAAAATGTCTTAATTTAATCGCTTAATTAATGACTATTCACCATATGCATCTTGCACTACAAACAATGCATGAATCATGTAGTCCTAAAATTTAGAAGGAGAAATTTATAAATATTATAAAGCACATATGATTATGTAAAATTTGCAGGAATTTTGTTGAATGATATTTGCCATGAAAATATATTTTGCTTCTAAATAAGATGATATGAATTTCATTTTTAAATAACTTGCACTCAGGAGAGAAACTTGTCGAAAATATTGTATTTTCTGAACTAATATAACGGAGGTCAGGCATGATTCAAACACAGAAAAAACACAATGTCGACATGTCATATTCAGAAGCGAATTCACATTCATTGAATGGGGTTAATTGACCGTCATTTATTTTTAATTTTTTTTATATTTATACCCAATTTTTAATATAGTTTAAACTAAAATATTATGGATAGTGTGAAATTAATTTCTTAGAAAAAATTTATATACTTAATTCTCATAGTTTGAAAGTTTGGTTTAAGGTTTAGGGTTTAGGGTTTATGTCAATATTTTGGTTGACCAGAGCTGAAATATGAATTTGTTTTCTGAATAAACAAATGTATAAAATAGTGAAAAAGTGAAAAAAAAAAAAATTAGACTTCTATTCTATAATATGAGTGAGTCTATGGTAATATGCATATCACGGGTTGTTTTTATTTGCTACGGCTTTATATTCGAGTTTTCAAATCCTAACGGTCGATCCGAACTGTTCATATTGTTCTCCATATTAATATGTGTTTGGAGATCAAATTTTACATTTTTTGAAATGTTTTTACTATTTTTTTAGATATTTAGAAAATCACTTGATCTGAAAATTCTGGACCATCCAAAAACAGTGATTTTCAATAAATCTAAAAAAATAGTAAAAAAATTTCAAAAAATGTAAAATTTGGTCTCCAAACACATATTAATATGGAGAACAAGATGAACGGTTCGGATCAACCGTTGAGATTTAAAAACTCGAATATAGAGCCATAACACAATGCCAAATCGTAATATGCATAGTACCATAGACTCACTCCAATAATATTATTCTTGTCGTCTTGTGTTCGAAAAGTTTGAAAAAATAATGAATTATTCCTTACCTTTTATTTTACTTAGCATCGAATTTGATGCAATATACCTTACCTTTATTCTGTACTTCTTTTGACTTGGAAAAAGAATGATTTTTTTACATGTTCATCAGCAGCTATCAACCAACCTTCTTTAAAACCTCTTTGTTGGAGATAAAAAGGTGCAAACCTTTGTGCTACTCTCACTCTCAACCGCACGCCTTCTCTCAATATTCCAGTTCCCTGTTCTGTTTGATTCTCTCTCTCAAAGACTTCGCTGCAATGCGCACAACTTTGTGTCTTTTTTTTATTGCTTGGTCTTGTTGGAGCCCCACCTGTTTGCATGTATATGCTCTCTATCTGACACCAGCTTGCTTCTAACTTTTTTTCTATC
Organism: Carex pumila; assembly: GCA_033356055.1. Taxonomy (NCBI): domain Eukaryota; kingdom Viridiplantae; phylum Streptophyta; class Magnoliopsida; order Poales; family Cyperaceae; genus Carex; species Carex pumila. Next base: position 150,675 of record JARJHM010000337.1, on the reverse strand, counting down.
ACAAAGTTACAAAAGGAGGGGGCTTGGCTTTGCATGCGCGCGCTTTGGGTGCATCTCCCTCTCCTTAACTAGCACTATAGTTTTAGTATCAGTATGCGTGCAACACAATGCACCGGCCCCTACCTTGGCCCTAGAATAAAGTACTTTCTTTTTCTCTTATATATCCCTGAAAAATCTCAAATTATATATTTACATTAAGATTGCATACGAGTTTTTTTTTTTTTTGGTAAAAAGTCCGTAGGCATTAAAGAAAAAAGATTGCTTATATATGAGGTGATCGAGCTCGAGCTGATCATAATTCTAGTTTGATTTGATTAATTATAAGTTGAGATTTGTCGAACTAGAGCTGAAAAACCAAGAGAGTATCGAATTCAACCTAATTATAAATAGGGACGGGTGTGGGATTTCTGTCAGAGAGGGATATGAATTGGATTATAATAACTTATTGGGTTCAAACCTATTAACTAATCATGTACTAAATAAAAAAAGAATTAACATAATAAAAAACAATAAAAATAGTATAGTCTTACATAATAAAAAATAACAAAATAATATCATTTTACATATTAAAAACAATCAAGTTGGTCCGGATCCGTAAACATTATGAACTTTATTAATATCTTTTTACATTATTTTAATAAATATTCGATCTGATCCGAACCCATATCCATATCCGTCTGATATCCACTCCGTATCTGTATTCTAAAAAGAAAAAAAATATGAATATGATTTTACCATATCCGCTCCGTTGTCACCCCTACTGTATACGAGATGTTGGTCATATATATTATTCCTTGTACATTGTCAGGAATATACGAGAAATTTTGAGATTTCGCAGGGTTACATATTAAGAAACTTCCTTAAAAAAGCAAACTTTTGAACAATCTCTTCCTCTTTCCGGCCTCCCCATTTCATCAGCTATTCAACTTACATTCCCTATATATACCATCACCACCTTCTTTTCTTTTTTCGCATTCAAGCGTTTAACAAAATTAATGTCCTATCTTTGTCCCCTCTCTCATCTCCTTTCTCTGAACTACAACTCTAGAAGCATGTACTTCAAATTTGATCATCAGTTGCGACAGTTAGTGCCGGCATTTATTCTCGTCTTTCTACTCGGTGAAGATGGTTGAACGTTGAAGTAATTTCTTCTTTTCTCCCTGAGCGAGAATCTCAGGAGGGGAATTGAGCTATTTGGTCCGATTGAGGAGTCGTTGTTTGATATCTCTGCTCCTTTTTTTTTTTTTCTTCTTGTCTTTCTATTTGTTTTTTAGCTACTGGATTTTGGTGTGACTGTTATTTCTGTTAGAATGGGGCAGGCTACTGCTTCTTGAGTATGTTTAATAGAACTCTAATGATATTTAGCATATACTATCAGAAAATTATGTGCTTTTTATATGTTTGAAGTATGTACCAGTGATGGGCAATGAACTGCATTGCAATATTATTATGAGCACCTTAAGTATGTCGAAAAGTCGATATTCTTACTCGTTTATATCTTGATGATTATGATTCAAATCGTTCAATGCTTATGACAATATATTCAAGGGCGGAGCTAGGAATTTATATAATGAGTGTCAATTTTTTTTTAATAAGAATGATGAGTGAGAGAGAGATAATATAAAATAAGAAGTGTTACATATGAGTATTTGGTTTTTTTTTTATTAAAAAAAATGCTAGAAATCTTCCAAATTATATACAAATCAATTTTTCTTTTAAAAATGGAAGTCAATAGTATAAAATTTCACAAAAAATATGAGGGTCAATATCTTGTACCCCTAACATTTTACTATAATTTATATAAGAGAAGTATATTTTTATTATTAGTCTACTCGTGAATATATCGAACGCAATATTGAAACGTTGTATGATGAAATTCGTAGATTAATTATTATTAGTCTACTCGTGAAATTATTTAAAAATTCATTTATAGGCAACTTAGTGTATGATAATCATATAATTAGTTAGATCATTTATTAGAAATTTAGAATCAATGTTTCACCTTTAATATATAAATGATGGATAGGAATTCTAGCATACATGAAATGCTATATAATTAAATTTTTTTTTTTTGATATTTTCAAGAGTGTTTCAACAGAAAACTTTAAAAATATAGATTTATTCTTCGTCATATTATATATATTCGTTTAGATCTAATTAACCGTTCGAAATTATTTTGATAATTTATCAAGAGGACTTCAAATCAATGCAGAATTTTATAAGTCTAAATTCTGAAAATCAAATAAATATAATTTCATGATATACTCGAAAGATGTTCATTTCCCTCCCCAAAAAAAAAAAAGTTGGGAGTTATAAATCAAATTTCTCGGTCCAGTATGTAACGAAAAAAATAATATATGTATTTCAATTTTTTTATGATAAATTGAGAGCAAACTGAAAAATGACATGATGGATGATGATTGAAACATATAAGCCAGATTTGTCATCAATCCTTCATCAGTCCCCCCCGCTCTCTCTTTATAAGAATTAGGGACCAATTCCCTTTTTTCCATTACAGGTCAATTGACCAGCTTTTCTGTGGCTACAGTAACGAGTACATGCACAATAAAAGAGAACCGGATGCCTCCTCTGTCGGTAGAAAATTTCTACCTAAAGTTACTAACGAATTTGACAGTATAACATTAGTGTTATTTTAATTTATATAACATCAATTTTAAAATATATTAAATCAATTTTGAACAATTAATTTAAATTGATTTATATTATGAGTGATGCGTTTACATATAATTTTGTTATTTTTTTAAAGTTATTTTAGTATTAAATAAAATGGTAAAAATATTAAAAAAATTAATGTATTAAAATTAACTTAAAAACTCACACATTTGACTGCTTGACTTAATACTAAATAAATTCGAAAAGTTATAAATTTTGCATGTAAACGCACAACTAATGAAGTAGATCAGTTTGAACGGTTTGGATTCACCGTTTGAAGTCGATTTAATAGGTTTTAGAGTTGGTGTTATATAGGTTGAAATGACACTGATGTTATGGTAGCCAAATTCATTACTAACATATGGATCCGAAGTGAGTTTTGACATTTAAATATTAAATATAGTTTTGTCTCAAAATTTATTTCGGACTCACCTGTCAGTCACTTTAAGAGTAGAAATTTTCTACTCACAGAAGAGTAGGAGATTTGGTTCCCAATTAAAGAATCGTCGATGCTTTATTCATCATTAATCTAGATCTAATACATTGATCAATGGATTACCTAAATGCAAATTATGGAATATAGGAACTTTTATTTTGAATAATATAATTCAACACTAATATTATCAAATTTGATACATCTTGAATGTGTTTGACTACTCATCAAATGATCGATTTGAAAAACTCGACAACTTGGGAATTATAATCTTCAAATTACTTAAATTGAGTATATGACTTGTGAAGTAAGAGCTTTGTTTGTTTGACCCATTATAGAAGACGGTTATATATTATATTGTAAAATTTAATTATTTGTCAATTTTAATTTGTGCTTGTCATCTCAAAAGACTCAGAACCTGTCATAAAAGTTGGGGCTCTAAATGTTGCAAACTAAAAATTTAAGCGTTTATTCCACGGCATAGGAATAAACGTTCTAATATTAGCTAATATCTCTCTCTCTACATATATAAAATCCGGTTAATATGTTTTTAAGTAACATTTTGGCCCATATACTTCTAATTGAAAATCTATCCGATTAATTTTAAACGAAAAATCCAAACCGTCAAAACCAATCTCCTTCTAGAGAGCTTCATTTACATATAATTTTTTTAAATTAAGGTAGTATCAAGTCAAGCAGTAAAAAAAATAAAGAATTAAGTTAGTATTCCTTTATTTGAAATTGAACCCTTCAGTTTCCAGAAAACCAATTAATTTAAACCCATTTTCAGAATTATTACTCTGCATTAACAATTTGGTACATTATCCTAGAATTACTACAATTATGACATAGTTGTTAAAGAGAAACAGGAAGAAAAGGCACCCTGCTTTGCGGCAATCTTTTGGTAGCCTCTCAATTACTTCAGCTTTTCACAATCTCAAATCAATTCATTAGTAAATTACAGACCAGCGAATGATATGCAACAAACTGGTATCTAGGCAAGCAAAATACTAGACTTGATAGAACAACAGTTATGAGTTGACAAATTGCTTTTATTTTATTTTCTGTGTCAAATCACGCTTGAAAAGTAAAACGATAATTGATTTCTCATTCATTATTTCATTCCCTGTTACAACCTAAGAAAATGTGCGCATAAAAAGTTTTATGTAATGACATAAAGATGTTTTTTTTTATTAGTGATGGTAGTATAGTATCTCTTGCAGATATTGTCTTCATTGTTGTAGATTTGTTTAAAAAATTTCACAAAAAAATGGCAAATGGTGAAATAGATAATTCTTTTTTTTAACTTGCCGTTATTAATAAAAACATGGAAGATAGTTTTAATTTTCGTTTAGGTTGAAATATGTGGCTTCTTTATAATATTCGTTCTCTAGACAAAATAACCAAATTCATAAATCATAAGCTCTTATATATATAGAGTAAGGCTTGGGTACTATGGATAACATAGAGGGCTACCGTGCTACGGCTTAATATTCAAGTTTTTAAAATCTTAACGGACGATCTGAACCGTTCATCTTGTTCTCCATATTAATATGTGTTTAGAGACCAAATTTTACATTTTTTTTAAATTTTTTTACTATTTTTTTAGATAGGTAGAAAATCACTTGATCTAAAAAATTCTGCACCATTAAGATATTTGATTTTCTACATATCTAAAAAAATAGTAAAAAAATTTCAAAAAATGTAAAATTTGGTCTCTAAATATATATTAATATGGAGAACAAGATGAACGGTTCGGATCGTCCGTTAGGATTTTAAAAACTCGAATATTGAGCCGTAGTACCATACACTAGTGGAGAACATACAATTAGTGTCGCCTTAAAAAACCGACACTAATACTTTAGTATCGGTTGTTTACAAAAAACTGACACTAAAGAATTAGTGTCGGTTGTTTATAAATAGCCGGCACTAATTGTTAAGTATTAGTGTCGGTTGTTTATAAATAGCCGACACTAATACATTAGTGTCGGTTAATTATAAACAACCGACACTAATACTTAACAATTAGTGTCGGCTATTTATAAACAGCCGACACTAATTCTTTAGTGTCGCCTTTTATAAACGACCGATACTAATTCTCAGTTATTAGTGTCGCCTATTTATAAACAACCAACACTAAAGCTAAAAAAATTTCATTTTAAGTCTCGCGCACCTCTTTCAAACGCACGCCTAGGGTTTAAACATTCACTTTGCTTCACGCTTCTCTCCGATCTGATCTTCTCAGCCGCTTCTTCTGTGCATGCTTCACGAAAAGCGCTTCTCTCCAATCTGATCTTCTCAGCCGCTTCTTCTGCGCATGCTTCATGAAAATGGGCGTAACTTTTGATCCGTCCGTCGGATCTGGCTAAAATTTTGACATGAGCTCCACAACCCCAAATCCAAGCTAACTTATTTTCCAACCCGATCCAACCGTCGGATATAGATTTTTCGAATTTTCTTTACAATTTCAGAGTTTTTAGGATTTGTATGATAACAATAAATGAGCAATTTGGATGATATTTTATTTAGTGAGTGTTATTTGTAAATTATGATGAATTATTTGATATCTTTGTTTTATATATAGTTTAGCAAAAATATATGAGCATTCCAAAACAAAAATTTTTATTTTTAGAATTTTCTATGATTTATAGTTAATTTAAAATTTTTTTTTTTTTAAAACATTAGTGTCGGCTATATATTAAAAAGCTGACACTAATAAGTATTAGTGTCGGCTATTTATTAAATGACCGACACTAATAAGTATTAGTGTCCGCTTTTTAATATATAGCCGACACTAAAAGTTAGTATTAGTGTCGGCCATTTAATAAACAACCGACACTAATGCCTTACTTTTAGTGTCGGCTATTTACAAAATATTAGTATCAACTCGATTAGTGTCGCCTAATGTCCGACACTAATTCCAAGTTCTCCACTAGTGATAGTCCCCTATGCTATCCATAGCACCTAAGTCTTACTCTCTCTATATATATTTGTTTAGAATTTTGAATATATGGTTGTTTTTTTTTTTTGTATTTCTTATCTTTTTAATACTTTTAAGAAGATGAAGATAGTTGCTACTCAAGCACCTAATTAAGGCATTACTAAAGTACAACAACAATGTTAATTAGCTAACATCAAGTTATTTTTTTAATCTAATTGAAATCAGAGTATCAGACTAATTATGGTGTATGAAAATTTCAATTGTTTAATTACCAGAAAGCCAGAACATAGCATGGTACTGTTTGAGAGACCCAAGAATAAGTTTTTTTAAATGCAATTTACATCATGCGCCCATCACCAAAACTTTAAACTAAGAACAGTACCATAAAAGTTGTTCCGTTACAGGTATACAAGGAATATAATTATATACCGTTGAGGAAAGGAGGAAAAAGTGCACACCTATGGGGTGCATGGCAACCTCTATTCGACATGTCACTATGAAAATATGAATTATTTGAGTTTGGTTGGGCGAGGTCAAAAATTCGTAATTTGAAAATTATTCAGATATAATTCGGAATTGATTCGGAATTAGTCGAATTAGAGATCTCAATTTTGCAAGAGAACAAAAAAAAATATTATTGAAAAAAATTGGAAAAAAGTTGCAAATAATTCGTAAAATTATGTTCACATCCAAAGCCTCATATGAAACTTGATTATTCAGCATTCTTAGATCCAAAGAACATTATTCGAGTTTCATATGAAACTTGATTATTCGTAAAATTATGTTCAGATCCAAAGCCTCATATGAGGTTTTAAACTTGATAATCATAAATTATGTTCTTGATTTTTTAATTAATTTTTCAGCAACTTTAGTCTCGACTTCTTTAAGTTCTGTTTTTGCTGAAAATTTATTATTGTCTGCAGTAGAAAACATAAGAATCAGATTTACACTATTGTGGTACAATATCATTTTAAAAGAAACAAAAAGTTAGATGCGAAAAAAAATGAAAGAAATATAGAACTCCGCATGCCGCAACAGAGGCATGATGCGTTCGGTAAAATTTAAACTTCGACCAAACGCTTTTCACGTGTGGCACCTCTAAAATTTTAATCATACAATTATTTTTAAATCATAAGTCCATTTCCGTATTATTGATTTTATTTCTGGTACTTAAAAAAAAATTAGGTTGTTATCAATTACTTCTTTATGCCTATTTTTTTTATCTTACTTTGATCGGCTTCTTGTTTTATTGTTTTATTCCTTATCATGAGATAACTTGTAATATTTTATTTGGTCTATGATGGCCTGAAACTAATATTAATATATTAGGATGTAAAATTAGAGTATGATATTGATAGTTACCTTCTCATCATGCTTCATGCCTTTTGTACATCATTATACCTCATATTTTATATCTTTATTTTTAAAGTCAAAATTGTCGATCCGAACCGTTCAACATGATATCCATATTAAAATATGCTTAGGGATGAAATTTTATAATTTTTTGAAAATTTTTTACTATTTTTTAAGATGGGTAGAAAATCAATGTTTATTGAGCGGTCCAAAAATAATGATTTTGTATCTATTTTAAAAAATAGTAAAAATTTTAAAAATATATATAATTTCATCTCCATGCATATTTTAGTATAAATATTATGTTGAGTGGCTCGGATCAACAGTTTGAACTTTGATTGGGGAGAGGCCAGGGGCGGACCTGGTGATCTATCGGTATTGATCGACTTTGCCGCCCCCTCCTTAATTATGGAAAAAAAAAATTTCCCCCTAAGGATGTTTAATTTATAATTCGGATTAAATTTGGTGTTAAAATAAAATAAATTTCTTGAATTATATGATTGGTAATTAGAATTCTAAGTTAAAGTATCAGAAAATATAAGTCAGAGCATTGGAAAATATAAGTTAAAGCATTGTTTTTTTTATCGAGTACTCAATTAGTTAATGTGTTTAAATTCAATTAGTTATTTAAATCCGATTCGATATTATTTGATCCCCTGCCGAAAATTCTAGATCCGCCTTTGGGAGATGCCGCTTTCTGATTTCGTAGTATTCAATTACTACTGAATAAATATAGAGAGAGAGAAAAATAAACACTGGTCTGATAAAACCAATCAGTATGATGTCAGGTTTCATCACTATTCAAAGAAAATTGCTGATGAACTGTTACATTGGGAAAAGCCAGAGAGAAGAAAAATACTACTGAGGGAAATGACCTAGCTAGCTTGCACAAGGCATGCTATAATACCAAAATACTTATTCCTCCATTATGACCTTATCACAAGAGATCATATTGAATCGTATGTTCCATTCCGGGTATACAGAAAAAGCAAAAAAAAATATCCTAGGAAAAAAAAAGGTTGCATTGCTTTGAGGTAGACAAGCATAAAAAATAATAAAATATAAAACTGAGAAAGACCTGTTCAAACTTGGTGGGGCTACATTGGCTGACACAAATGCCATTTCCTTTGCCTTTAGAGAAAAAGGCAAGAGGAGGCCATAGCATGCGCAAGCTTTGGGGTTCTCAACATGCTTGCATTGCAATGCATGCAACATTTGTAATGGTTTACAGAATAAAGTTTTAGTCTTTGGACCAATCTCTTCTCCTTTTTTTTTTTTTCTCTTTTGTATAGGTGTCTCAGTACTATATATTCTCCACTCATAAGCATTTCTCATGGCCTTTTCTTCTGTTGTTTCATGCCATTCTTCTCTAACTGTACTTTAGCTATGGTGGAAGTAGGTCTCTGTAGATGCCAACAAACAATTCCTAGCACCGCTTCGAAGCTACTACGAGGAGAAGGCCGAGTAAAACCCTAGCTAGTAGAACTGGTTCAAAGGGTTTGAAAATATAGCTTCTAGATTACATCCAAAGACTTAATCAACCATTGGAAAACAAATTTTGTTTAGGTTTACTATGAGATGTGCATCTACGTACCCGTCTCAATTCAACGGTTGATTGTGTCTTTGGACAGAAATGGCAGCTACCAGAAACCCTTTGAACATGAACTTGCTTTGGTTCATGAATAGGTGCTAAAATGGGGGATTGAGCAAAATGGTCCGAAAATGTACTTTGGTTTTTGTCTTTTATTTTTTATTTTTATATATTTTTTTTCAAGTTTTCCTGTTTGGGGATGATTGTAGTTTCTACTGTTACAGTAAATGATGAGTACTAAATTTCTGATTTCTATAATAGCATTCTAAAGCTGGCAGTTAATGATAAGATACTTGGTTCATTTTTTTGCTATATATCTGTTAGTGATGCAAACTTTAGTTTCTTTATTTCTTTCTTTTTGGTCATTTTCAACAGTAGCATTGGCCAATTTTATTTTTCTGGTGATGCCATAGTTTAACATGTGACATGAGCCCTTCCACATTATTTTATGATGCCACAAGATAATACCATTACTTAAATTTAAGTATTTTGGGTTGAATAAAATAAAATATAATTATTTATGTAATTCAACTTCTAAAAAATATTTGCCTAAGACCTGGAGGCATCATCAGCGTCTAACCTAACTAATAAGTGTACATGCTGAAGTGTCGATGCAATGCTCATTAACGGAGCCACAATGAACCAGGGGTAGACAATGGAAACCGGATATAGATCTATGTATAATTGGATTGTTGCTTACCTCTGGAGAAAATTTTGTCTATCCTAGATAATCCACAGTCTGAATTTGTTAATTCAGTATGGCAGTCTGCAACCCATTAATCGTACTAGTAATTTTTTTTGCCTACTGATAAAAATCCTGCTACACCCCTTGACAGTGCCCCAAAACATTAACCCCCCGGTTGTTCACCTCTAGTACATCGGCTTTATCTAAACTAAAAACCAGCCAGAGAAATAAGGCATGATCACCAGTAAAACACTGTATCAGGTGCCTAACTTGTCAGTAGAATATTAAGTGCTCAACTTGTGTATAAAGTAAAGTTTGCCCCTTCACCTACTATTCCTCAACAAATAGTCACGTCCTCTAGCAGAACATAGAATGCTCAACAGTAACTTTAGTTTGCTGGTACTGTGTGAAACCCAATGGGCAATGCCAGAATGCTTTCCTCTCTACAGGCAATCCAACATAACCCATGGGCCTTTTCACTCAGTCCCAAAATAAAATAGCCCTGATTCAACTTGAGAACTGAGCACTACAGACAACAGATAACCATATATTGGTCCGAGCAGATCTTTGTTAAAAATTCCCTGACACAATCTGTGTTACAAGTCACTGACGGGCTATTTGAATTTATAAACGAGGGAGGACATTTTGAATTTATATTTAATTGTGGACTAAGAGGTAGAGTAAGTTAAATATACTCTCATAAAAGTTGTCAAAAATGAAAAAAGTAAAATGAAGTAAGATTTGGCATGAGTAATGAGTTACAACTGAGTGAGTTAATTTATCTCTTCAAACTTCAAAGCAACAAGTTTACTTCGAATGTAGGACTCACTAACAACATTTTCTCATTTCTCCTTTCTCCTTAGTTGATAATTTGAACCATGACTCAAGTAACAAGTCCAAAAGAAACAAGTACAACTCAAATCATCTTAAACTTGGAGTAAAGGATTTAATCCTCAATTTTAAGTAGCAGGCCTAAATGCTAAAAATGATTCAAGAGTTTTTGACAAAGAATTTGTAAGTTCATGGTCCTGTTTAGTTTGGACAACTGACCTTACAAGTTCCTCATTTGAATTAACTTGTTGATTAACATGTTATTGACAATGAATTATCAGAATGTATATTATTGTCATAATTAATGTACTATGCTGCTGTAAAGAGAATAAAAAAGGGGCGGGTTCCTGAAGTTATTAAAATATAGAACCACATTAGAAAACAAGCTAAGCTTAGACTGATAAATGCAAGTAAGCCAATAATAAATCTAACAAATTCATCATAATATTCTCACTGCAAAATTGGACAAATATTGCACACGGGTACAGAAATAAAAGAAAAACCGTAACAAACTGTGCTACTACATTCCTCCTATTTCTTCTTACCACCTGAGAAAATATCATCAGGCACAACTTTGAGTGACTTCTTATTCTTCGACTTGGCAATCTTCTTCAGAGTCTTCGGATTGGTGATCTTTTGAAATTTAGTCCCTGATCTCATTACATTCTCCTGTTTCTTCTTCTCCCTCTCCTCCCTCGCTTTCCTCTTCTCCACCTTATGTTTCCTGATCTCTTCCTTCAGCTCAGTTATCCTCTCCTTGTACAACTGCTTATCCTTCTTCTCCTTTGCACGAAGTTCAAACGACTTTGGACGGAGCGTCACTGCCTTGGCCGAGGCACGATGTGTTCGGGGCTGCTTCCAATTGCGGCCAGAGACTCTTCCTGCGATAACACCGTCGAAGGTCGGCCGACCAAAGGCAGGCTTGTCAGGATCACCGGAGGGGATGGCCGCAAGCTTCGACGGGCGCTCCGCCGCGGCGGAGTCCATTTCATCGAGATCCATCGATTCTGCAGCATCAGAAAGTGCTCTCTTACGCTTCTTGTTCTTCTCTCCGCCTAGACCCTCGTCTAGGAAGCGGAAATCGAGCGTTGATGCCATGGCGGAGGCGTATTGTCAGTTCTAGGGTTAGGGTTTTGCGAAGTGGGAGAAAGAGAAGACTCCGCTACTTGAGCAATTTCAAGTGCCCTTTGTAGGATGTTAGGAGAAAATAACACAGATATTGGACCCGCTTACAATATGGGCTACAAAACCCAACTATTTACAAGTTGGATAACTTGATTTCTGGGCCTATTTCAAAACGGGCTCAATTAATATGTTAGATAATTACATATCCAAAATTACGTAACAAACGGGCCTATCCATATCCACTACTGGACTATGCTATCAGGACTCCTATAATAGCACATTCATATAAAAGGGACTGAATGGTGTATCTGTCCAGAGACGATCTCAGCCTTCCATTTATTAAATCCAACCGTTCTGAATCATTGTATTGAATATAAGATATTATGCATGTATTTTATGTATCCATTTGTATACAAATTTAAAATTAGTTATAAACTAACTCGCCACATGTTGGGCCACATAAAAATTGTCTCTCTTTTTTCTTTCTTTCCCACGCGTTTCTCACTTTTCTTTTTCCTTTCCCGACGCACTGAATACGCGTCTTTTTCCTTTTGCTTTCCTCTCTTCCGTTCCACCTTTCTCCAGAATACCCATTTTTTTCTTTGCTTTCCTCTCTTCCATTCCACCTCTCCTCCAGAATACGCGTTTCTCCTCCTTCGTCGGTCTCCCTTAGCCGCTCTCTCTCCCTCTCTTTCACTTCTCTTCTCCTTCTCTTTCCGCCTACAGTCACGCCCCACCACTGATTTGATCTGCCTCCACTATCAGTCCTCTGCCATGAAGCCACTAGTCCCGCTTCACAATCGATCTGCCTCGCTCTTCCACCATTCCCGCCTCACAACCGATTTGATTTTTGTGCGATCTGTTTGCATGACGCCCGCTTTTTCCCCTTTCAATTTTGCTCAAATCAGGTTAGGGTTTCCTTAGATCCTCCGTTGCTTGTATAGCCATGGTTATTATTTCTTTTTCTACGAAAATAGAAATTAAATCAACAATTTTGTTTTTAAATGTTCTTGTAGTTCGAATGCTATAAGTAGAGCAAGGCAGATTCGTGTTATGATGTCTGGAAAAAGCACTGGTGCCTACAGTCATAGTAAGGTGAGAATAAAATTTGAATATAGTTCTTATTATATAATACAAGTTATATGTATTCCACCCATACGACCAAGGGATGGTGATGTACATAACTCATAATGTGTCAGGTTTAACCAAGCATTTTCCAGGTCATTCTATTTCTCATTTGCTTTCCTATTTTTTTAGGATGAAATGATGCTACTATTTGAGAAATACAGTCTTAGTGTTCCTAAATGACATGCCAAAATTTTAAAAATGAATGTAGGAAAAGGCAAATGCTAATCACAGTTATATATCCTTTAGGCGTGAGTTTGAGGAAATTTACAGTATTGACTGTGAATTTGAGGAAATATCTCATCTTTGAGTCGGGAGCTGGTGTTTCTGATTCTACAATTTTTATATGAGGAGAAATTTAAGGAATCAGTGCACAGGCAAGTTATTTTCCTATTTTCTGTATATTTTTTTCTCTTTCAATTTTTGACATGTTTCTAAATATTTACTTCAACTACCAAATATGTGAGCTAGCTTATTACCGCCAGAGGAATAAACTTTTGAGCAGCTTAAAAAAAAAGTTTAGAAATTAACGCAAGGGTTACTGGGTCCCACCTTATATATTTCTCTCTGGACCACGTGGGGCCTACACGTCAGAAGAAGAATAAACAGATCATTCCGGTGCATGTTTAGATGCAAAATGTACACAATTAGTGTCGATTGCAATTTCCAATGATTAGGTGGTTTTCTTTGTAAAATAACATTTTTGGTGTTAATTGCAGAGAAGTGCAATTATAGTTATACACTTTTAGATCAGTTTTTTTATGACAAAAAGTCAACTTCTGCTGCTTCGCAGTTCCTGATCAGTTTTTTTTTTTTTTTTGCTTTTAGCTTTTTTTGTTTTGTTTTGTTGGTCTTACTTTGAACTGCATCAGATGTTGCAAATGCAGTAGCATTTTCTTGAAAATGATGTTTCTGTGCTTTACAGTAGGATAGCTTAGGGGCTTCATACCGAGTTCACATCGAGATTGGGCTTAACATTTTAATGACCGAATCCAATGGCTTAATGATCAATTGGTTTAACAATGCGTGACAATGCTATCAGCTTCAAGGTTCCTCTATTTCTTTCTCTGCTTGTTAAGGGCATATGGAGGCTGAATTTGATTTAAATGTACAATTAAAATTAAATTAAAACGACTTAATTTAACATTGAAGCATATTCAAGGTAAGTACTAGCTGACTTTATAGCATCTCATGTAGGATACTGGCTGAAATTATAGCATCTTATTCTCATCATTTTTGTTGTTCAGTGAGTCTATGGTACTATGCGTGGTGTGGATTGGTCTGTACTATGGATCAATATTTTTTGTTTTCAAAGTTCAAATAATCGAAACATGATCTCCATATGAAAATGTGCCTGCAAATCAAATTTTTTATTTTTGCAGTTTTTTTTTTGCTATTTTTCCAGATAGGTACAAATTTCAGCGTACAATGCTAGACTATTCACAAATAGTAATTTTCTACCTATCTAAAAAAATAGTAAAAGAATTCTAAAAATTGTTAAATTTAGTATGCGAACACAAAATTATATGGAGATCATGATGAAAGATTTAGATCGACTATTTAAACTTTGAAAACAAAAATATTGATTCACAGTACAGACCAATCCATTCCTAGATATTGACAGGTTTTCTACCTCAGTCTTTGCTGTTTGGGTTAGATACTGACAGGTTTGTTCTCAGTTCTCTGTGCCTTAATTGCAAAGCATGATTGAACTGCCTAGAAATGTGGCACATAATGAAAAGATTATGGTTGTGGTGTGTTAGTGTCACACACGTAGAAATTCCGGGTGGTATTCATATTTATTTTGTACATTCTGTGTTTTTATTTGCAAATATATTAGTGTGTTAGGTCTTTCATGCAGAAAAGGGAGATTTTCAATAAGAATAGACAGATTTTCAATGAAAGAAAGGACATTTATTGTATAATCTAACAGTACATATCTGTTATGTTCAGGTGCACCCATATACATATAGAAACGAGAATCAATTTTTACATTTTTGACTTCCATCAAGACCCATATGCTGAGTATATTTACTGGGTATGAAATATTGGTTCACAGACAGATTTTGAAGGAATCAATGCTCAGAAATGAGGCTATTCTTGGATTAGAATTGAGCAAAAAACACGCACGGAGCTCCATAAAAATCATTAGGAGGGACTCACACTCTATAAGAATTGTAAGGAAATTGCTTTCTCAATCCTGTTAATCATATATTTTACCTCTTGTGACGTTGATCATTCATCAAATGTTATTGGCTATGTGGAATCAGAAATTACAACCATGAGAGAAGTTCACATTGAAATGCTCTCTATTGACATCCAACTTGATGGGAGCTGTTTTTTCCCTCTTTTCCCTTTACTTTTGGAGCTTTTGTGCGTAATTCTTACATTTTTTATTTTTGTTTATTTATTGGGTCAATTTATATTTTTACTCAATTTTTTTTCTAATTCTATAGCTTCTATAGCTATGTCTTCGTTTAGTGATTGAATTATTTTTAGTTTTTTTCATTTTCTGCTGAAGTATTCCTTTTATTTTTTGTTTCAAAGATGAAATCGTGCCCTAATTGTACAGGCTTGTTTTGATCCAACTATGCATGAAAAATGAGACATGCAATTCTGAAAAACTACAAGGTCCTATTTCTAAATTTTACAATTTTTCATCATTTAGACTCTTAGTATTGTTACAATAGTTCTTTTTTGTCAAATTTTATTTCTATTGTTGTATAGTTTTTTAGAGTTTTCATAACAATTATGACTTATTTTATTTAGGTTATAACACTTTTTTTTGTTTCCTGTTTTTTAGGTTCCTGTTACAAAGAGGCCCTTAGCCTTTGACTTCTAAAAGAGCCAACTGGTACTGATCTAAACATACCAGTAAGTAGCCTTACCAGGTTTAGAATGCTTTCTTATCTTTTATCAATCATATTCACAAGTTTGAACAAAAGTAAATTTACAGTTTTGTTGGAACTTGGAAAAAAACAATAAAGACTAGGTTTTCACTATAAATGACAGTTTCAATTATTTATGTATTACTATAAGTTTATGATTTGATTTGTTAAAATTTCAATTTGATTCTTAATTGGCAACATTTGGTGTTTTTTTCATATTTGATACTGGTACATATCAGTTGGTACTGGTACAACCGAATGGTACTTGTTGGAATTGATACTAATTGGTGCCAATTGGTACTATATTGGTCATTATTATAGCTCAGTTATGGTAACTTTTCTTATTGCATGCATTAAGCACTGGTTGCAAATCAATAAATATAAGTCGAGCAAGAAGCAAGGATGATATTGATGCTTTAAAAGTCTGTACCAGTTGTATTTTGTTGGGATCAATTTACGATGCTTTGTTGTAATTATTTCTGACATTTGTTTTTTAAGTTTTAAATATTTTGATGAATAACTGTCGACCTCTATTATAAGTATTAGCTAAATGTCAATATTTATTGATTTCTTAAAATAACCATCTCAAATTTTAGTTAAATGTAATTGTATACACTAAATTGTAATATAATTAGCTTCTTTTTATTGCATTGTATGACAACAACAGTACAAAAGTTAATTGGGTCTTTACATACTGTGATATATTTTACCATATTAAGTCTTCATTCTTAAGCCTATCTTATTGAATAAGAGCTTCTTAACAAAGATAATGAGGGTTGCCGAACAACTCCTTGAGAGTCCACTTTTTTGCAATAGTATATTAGCTTCTCGATTTAAGCATGAAATTTTACATAAATAAATATTAAGCATTTAGAAGTTATGTTTGTAATTTCTCCATTTCCTCTGGTCATCACATTTAAATAAATAAATTTCAAGATTTAACTTATCATTATAACTCATAAAATTAAAGATATATTCTTAAGCCATTCTTCATGCAATTTAAAAATTCAAAAATTATTTGTGTGACATTGTAAGTTTATTCTAAAAATTAGTGAATAAATATTTGATAACTAAAATTTTTGTTTTCCCGTTGTAAAGCACTACATTATTTGTTACTACCAGCTTATGGCTTTTTATGGTTTTGTGTTTAGGGTTTAGGGTTTAGGGTTCAGTTTAGGGTTCATGTTCTGTTTAGGGTTCAGGTTCAATTTAGGATTTAGGGGTTCAGGATTTACGATTTAAGTTCAAGTTCAGTTCAATGTTTAGGGTTTACGGTTCAGGTGCAGTTCAGGGTTTAGGGTTCACATTGCAAAACACGGTTCTTTGATGATATTGTCAAACAATCCAAAATTTGATTAGCAGTTGTGCATTTAAAAATGTATTGCCAAACAATTCAAAATTTGATAAGCAGTAGTCCAACACATTTGCTATGCGTTTTTTTTTCAATCCATATTGCAAAACACGGTTCTTTAATGATAACGGAACTTAATTTCATTGTCCGTGGCAGCGCACGGGCCGCTTACTAGTTTTATTGCAAGTCCCAAACAAAATCAATTTATTCAAATACGGTGAACCCGACGAGTCTTGTCCCCAAAAGTAACCCAATTTTTAAGTTTTGATACAGACCGTCCGATCAGAAATTCGGGCCAATCCAGCCCATGGTTGAACGCACGGGGCCCTTCAATATTCGTGTTAGATCTGATCGAATGGTCCAGATCAAAACTAAAAAATCGGGTTACTTTAGGGGATCCGAATTCGAACCCGACGGGATCTTAAAAACCCCAAACAGAATTGTTCTGGGACTTTACCTTCCCAAATTCAAATTATCGCAAGACCCCAAAAATGGCGGTGCCCTCGAACGGAGACGGACCCGCCGAGTTGAGGGAGATCTGCGAAGATGACGGTTTTATCTACAGGAGGCCCCGCCACGCTGTAGATCAAGCCTCCGTCGCGTCTGTCGCGGCCGTGAAGGCGCCAGAAGCGACGGAGGAGAGTGAAGCGGAGCTCAGGCGATGGCGCCGACAGCAGAAGCTAAGCTGTCTGAAAGTTTTACGGGATAAATATAAAAAAGAGCTGGACCAGTGGGAACGACTCACTTCTACAAGCAATCTGCTCTCTGAGCAATTGCCTGAGAGACCTAGTGTTGATTTGAGGTCGCAAATAGTCCATGAGTCTCAAACCACGAGACAGATGGAGAATCTAGGTCACGACCACTCAGTTGATGAGCTCTTGATTCAGGTACGGCTGTAGGGATGGCAAAGAGCCATTTTTTACTGCAACTGAGGGTTAGGGTTTCTCTCTAAATTATTTACCGATGATAATTTAGCTGAAAGTGAGCTCCTAAATTTTGAAGAAGTTTCAGTGGTCGCTAATCAAATTAATTTATAATTTGTAGAG
The DNA here is from genome assembly GCA_033356055.1 of Carex pumila. Lineage (NCBI taxonomy): Eukaryota > Viridiplantae > Streptophyta > Magnoliopsida > Poales > Cyperaceae > Carex > Carex pumila. Next base: position 132,633 of record JARJHM010000337.1, on the reverse strand, counting down.
GTTGATTTCATGTAGATGCTTACTTTTAGGTGGATTAATACTTTCAAAATCTATGGAGAATTTTATTAATGTATTAGTTGCTAAAATTACTGGAAATCCGTACTTGCATAGTTAAGCACACTTCCAGGCATCAGCCCTAGTGACGTTTATTGTTTAAAAACCTGATGGTGTAAGTGGAGCAGTTTTGTAAACCCAAAAATATACTTGCAGCATTGTAGACATACCTACACTAAACAATTGTTTGATGTTGCTCCCCATTAGACCTGTTGAGACTAACTAATTTTGGAGTGTATGCTTCAGAACCCATGGTAAAAATAGATGATATAGAAGAGGCTAATTATTGAGTTGCTTGTATGGAAGTGTAGGTGGAGTACCAAGAGGCTATTTTCAGAAAGATAGAAGAAATCTGTTCTGAAGTTGATGCACTTTGTGAAGAAAAAGAAGAAAATTTGGCAAATTTGCTAATTGAGCTGCCAATTTGGTCCAGTCCAAGGACCTTACTAAAGTCACTGTCCGGCTAGGTTTTTTTTTTTAATATAAATATTTTGCTTTAGTTGACCCTGTTTTTAATAGTATTAGGTTGTGCATGTGCTATATGGAGTCTGTGTTCCGGGACGCATTGTGGGTTTTGGGTCCTGTCATTAAACCTGGGTAGTGAATTGTAATTTAATTTGCATGTTGTAGCTCTTGGATGAGCACGTCTTTGTTGGGGTGGTTGCATGCTTATATACTTTCCAGCAAATTTACAAACTGCCCCTCTATTAAAATAGTTTAAGACAATGCTCCCTTCCCTCTAAATTTTTTTCACAGGATGCACATTTGGGGCCCCTCATACTTAACATTGTAAATTTTGGTCTGCTACTCCTTTTCATTTGTTAGCCTAGTCTGTTGTGTTGTGTTGTGTCTGGAGATACACAAGATGAAAATGGAGATGTGGGAGAAAGAACTGTGGAGATGAGATGCCAATAAATTGAATTGACTGAATCAAGGTGAAGGATAGAGAAAAAGGGTTCAGTCTGGTTAAATTCTGAGGGATGTGGTGAAATATTTTATAATATTGATCGTGACAGCTCAATACCTCTGTAGTAGAGACTTAGAGGGGCAGTTCGTAGAATTTCCGATGTATTCTCTCAAAATATATCTAGTTATTGCTGTTATTGGAACTTTATGTGTGCCAGTTGGTAGTGAAGCTCGTTTCTGGTATGTTGGTCAGGTTGGCATTGGTATTTTACATGTTGGTTTTCGTTGGTACCATACTGTTCCACTAGAAGGTTGCCATGAGGTTGTGAACTTCTATATAATTTATATGTTTTTAGTAACCAAAACAAAATGGCAGTCCGAACAGATTTTACAAGCTTGGTATCGTTTGAGAGAGAGAATTGACTTGTAACTAAGAGTGAAAAAGATGGAGAATGAATCAATGTCATTACTCGTTACAGTGTAATATCAAATAATAAAGTTTAAAGGAAATTCTCTGAAAATAAATTAATAGCGTTATATATGAGCCGAAGTTTACATGTAAATAAAATAGAATTTTGAGGTAAATGAGATAGAAATTAAAGTTATATATAGAGCTAAATGAAGTTTACATGGAAGATGATATGGCCATTGAAGGTTTGAAAGAAAGATAAATGCAAATATGCAATGGGTGATGAAGAACAACGAGGAGAAGCTGGTACAACGATAAGAATTGAAAATACGTGACTTCACTAGTGGGATGAAATTGGAGCTATAACAATGTTGAAATGATGCGACCTTACTATAGTTGGATGGTTGCCTCCGTTGGTGGCAGCCTGGTAGGGCTACTGGAAAGAACAAATTGCCTAGAGTTGGGCCTTGCTGGTAGTTATCTGACGTCGTCGTCGCTCTCTACATAAGCCTCAGTGCTTGTGATAAAGAAATATGAACCAAAAATGCTGGGGCAAAATCAGAAAACTGAGATTGGTAGTATAAATTTAATTTACCGAAAAGTATTAGCACTTGTGTAGAGTTATAAAAAGTGAACAACAGAATTGCTAATATTCCAATACCCTTTTAAATTCGCTCCTGTCAAAGGGTGGTTCTAAAGGGAGAAGGCAATGACTGGTATTTTAAGGGAATGACGGAATGATTATACATATTTTTACATTTCCACGAAGAGTTACCAATGTTTTTTTTCCTTCATTGAATCTTTTTTGTTAGCTAATTTTGTTAAAATTTATAAAAAAAAATTGCTCAAAAAGAGCCTCTTTTTTTATTTATTGTGATTACTGATTACCTTCTTTTAGGTTCTTTTTCTGGCTGAACCGAAGTGGTATAGTTATGTTTCCTCTTTTATAGTAAAAGAAGAAAATTAAATTAAAAAAAAAAACAGAGAGAAATAAGAAAAGGTAAAGTTATGTGAAATTATGTAAGTTGAAAGCTTGTCCTAATTAACACAATACAATTAGCGATAATAATTAGCTTTCGCATTTTTTTTAATCTTAATCAGGAAAGAACTGATTTTGAACAACACAAGGAACTCCACTGATTCCTACAAAACTGCTACATCACAAATTATGAATACCATTCTAAATTACAAGAAGTTGAGATTAGCAATAACAGCATTGACAACTTGTTGGGTGGAGCTATCGCCACCCAAATCTTTTGTCTTGAACTTCCCTTCAGAAACCACATGTTTGACAGCAGTTTCCAACCTATCAGCAAATGAAGGGAACTGCAAGTGCCGCAACATCATAGCAGACGATAGGAGAAGGGCTACAGGATTTGCCTTTCTCTGTTTAATTATTTTCTCATTACCCACATTTCCGGCTGAGGTGCCTTGTTCGAATATGGCATAGTCTTCGCCTACATTGCCTGCGAGATAAATTATTCTGTCAAGCGACCACCATTCATAACTGGAAAAAAAGAGAGGAGGAAGCTGTAAAGCTCAACTGAAACTACTGTTAATCTCAACCCATATTTTTACCAGAATGGCTCCACGTTCGTTGGTACATGGTTACTATGCTAATTATACACCCCCATTTCTTTCTTAGCTCAAATAATTGACACCAACAAAGCCAAAAACCAATGAGAAAGGCAAAATTGAAGAAGAATCACATCTAACCTATATTGAACTAGCTAGCAACACAAAACATGTGTAGTTAATGTTGCAATAATGAAGTGTTGAAATTATCAGAAAATTCAAACATATTACCTCCAGGCATGACACCAGTGCCTCCCACAAGGCCAGCAGCAGTGTTAGCCACCAGATTTCCATAAAGGTTTGGTGTTACCTGCCAAATTAGTAGCAATGAATTTCGATTCTATATATTATAATGGAGGTATTGAACTTTTAAGACAGATCTGAGTTTTAAAGACATTTATACCATGACATCAAATTGTTCAGGCTTTGAAACAAGTTGCATACAACAGTTATCTACAATAATCTCATTATAATCAATGCTTGGGTACATAGATGCGATATCACGGCAGGATTCTAAGAAAAGACCATCAGCAAGCTTCATAATGTTAGCTTTATGCACGGCCGTGACTTTACGTCTGTTGTTGAGGTAAGCATACTCAAAGGCATATTTAGCAATCCGGTCCGAGCAGAATTTTGTTATCACCTACAAATTGTGATTCAGATGTACAGAATGATTATACTATCTGTGCATATTTCTAAGGAAATTTGCACAAGTAACAAATAAGTATAATGAAATGAAGTACCTTTAGGCTCTCAACAACCCCTGGTGAAACCTCATGCTCCAATCCAGAATATTCTCCTTCAGTATTTTCTCTGATAACCACAATATCAACATTGTCATGCCGTGTTGGTAGTCCAGGCAAATTTAAACAATGAACGAGCGAAGCATAGAGATCAAGCTCCTTCCTGAGTTGCACATTCAGCGAGCTCACTCCTCCACCAAGTGGGGTGACAAGGCCACCTTTCAAACAGACCTTGTTACGGCGGATTGACTTGATGACCTCTCGCGGAACAGAATCCATGTTACCATGCACCTCATAGGTCTCAAAGGAGACTGGAGCATGCATTGCCTCCATGACCTGGCAAACTGCATCTGTCACGATTGGCCCAATGCCGTCGCCCGGAATTAGGGTTACAACACGTGGAGTGTCATCACCGGGACGTGGCATGTAGGTCACAGACCGGTGGAAGAGAGGAGCAGAAGGAGAGGAGGGGATGAGTTGACGGAGATGGCGGAACGATTGCCGAAACATAGTGGATTATTGGGTTTTGGTTAGCAAGATTTGGAGCCCTGCAACAAAAGCAATTATCAGCAAGATAGATTTCAGGGAGAATGGTAGGATTTAATGGTTCATGTTTGATTTCTAATGATAATAATAGCGTACTCAAATATTTATGCCTCTAATTATAGTGCTTCGTTCTTTTGCTTTCTTTCTTTTCAATGGATTGATGCCTTCACCTTGAGAAAATCATCTATTATTAGCAGAAACCTATTAGATGGAATTCAAATTAAGCTTTAGCGAGTACAAATAATAGAGGTTAAGATATGGCTTCTCGTTTTAGCACATGTATCAATTTTCAACAATTGCAAATCATACAGTAACTACAGTTGGGTTCAATTTCACTGTATCAATAACAGATTCCCCGTAGTTTTACAATTTTTCAAATAATTCATTAAAAAAAAAATTTACACCTTAATCACAAATCTAACTAGTAAAAACTAATTAATCTGAGCAAAAGCAAACATTTCCTAGGAACAATGTAATTCCTGAAGCACATGTCTTCTGAAAATAATACAACAATTAGTCAGTTGCCCAGAAGTAATAGGAGGAAAATAAAAGAAAAAGCAGCGTCCCAATCAATGTAACAATTTGGTTGTATATAACAGCACAGTTTGCACAAGCCTTGATCACTTCCGATCTAATCACAAATGTAAATACATAATAGGAACAAGATCAGGGCAAGCTCCTGGATTATTAAAAGAAAAGTATGCGGCCAAAATTGGCAAGCAATATAAAAATTATATATATAGATAAAAAATATTGGGCTAACACCTTCAGCCCAAAAATTGTTTCTGCTTCCAAAAACAGAAATCAAACTTAAACATCAGTCAAGATTAGCAATAACTGCATCTACAACCTCCTGAGTGGTGCTGCTCCCACCCAAATCCTTGGTTCTATAATTGCCTTCGGCTATGACACGCTTGACAGATGTCTCGAGTCGATCAGCAAATGAGGGAAACTGCAAGTGTCTAAGCATCATTGCTGATGATAAGAGAAGTGCCACTGGGTTGGCTTTCTGCTGCTTGACCAATTTCTCAGTCCCTGTGTTTCCTGCTGATGCACCTTGCTCAAAAATAGCATGGTCTTGACCAACATTACCTGGTAATAGATAATATTTAATTAAGGAATTTGAATACTACTAATTCTAGAAAGTAAAAAGAAAGAGTTCCTAAAATGTAAGAGGAAAAGTACCTCCGGGCATCACTCCAGTGCCCCCAGCAATTCCAGCAGCAGTGTTAGCCACCAGATTTCCATAGAGATTTGGTGTCACCTATCAAAGTATGAATATGAAATCAATGCCAGAATAAATAACCCCAGCAGGAGAAAAATATCACAAGTGAACCATGCTAAGTGCTAACTTAATAGTCTAGAGCTGGGCTAAAAGTTCGTAAGGTACAGACAGATACCACCCTATACCAGTCAGGGCTTTTTTATTTTTTTTATTTTGTAGCTTGTTGGGCTGAGTCTGATTTAAATTTCAATTTAGCATTTGATTGCCTTTTGCATTAATCACATTTTTTTTATTTTAACAGTCTGGTCTTGACATTGATACACATCATAACGTACCTATACAAAGTAACGAACCATGAAAATAATTCTCTTTACCAAAAAAGGGTAAAAGGGAAAGATGTGAAAAACAGACCATGACATCAAACTGCTCTGGTTTAGCAACAAGTTGCATACAACAATTGTCGACAATTATCTCATTATACTTTATGCTCGGATACTTAGTTGCCACCTCACGGCATGATTCCAAGAACAAACCATCTGCAAGTTTCATTATATTGGCCTTGTGCACAGCTGTGACCGTCTTTCTGTTGTTCAGATAAGCATACTCAAAAGCATATTTAGCTATCCGCTCAGAACAGAACTTTGTGATCACCTACAAAAGATAATAAATATTCACTACAAGTTATTTAAGTTTAAAGACAATGCCTCTTTTTGGTATGTGTCATAACTTGTTTAAATGTTTGTGCTCATATGCCAAAGGCTGTTTACACAAAAATCCAACTTGCTTGTATTTTTTATTAAAAAGAGTAGGCAGGATTTCCCAAATGTTAAGAAACTAGTTTTTTTTATGTATTTTTTTAGTACCTTTTGTAATTCCACCTCATGTACCTGTGAAAGTTACAGCACAATATATTATTCTTTCTTCCATGGGTAAAATACTAAAATATGAAATATAAGAACACAAAATGCACAACCAAAATATTTGACTTTATTGCGCTTTAAATGCCCATTGAAATTGTCACAAGTACTAAATGATTGGGATTAAGCAGAGAACGCAGCACTGAAACCAGTATCAAAATTCTGCTAATGTAGTATTATACATGCTTATAGTGTGGTAAAATGCAACAAAAATACCTGAAACCAAATCAGAATACGAAAAGAGAAAACTACCTTTAGGCTTTCTACAACACCTGGCACCACCTCATGCTCTAATCCCGAATACTCCCCCTCTGTATTCTCCCTGATTACCACAATATCAACATTTTCATGCCGTGTCGGCAAGCCCGGCAGATTGAAACAATTCACAAGAGATGCAAACAAATCAAGCTCCTTTCTCAATTGCATGTTCAGGGAATGGACTCCACCACCGACTGGTGTTACAAGACCGCCTTTTAGACAAACTTTGTTGCGCCTGATTGATTCGATCACCTCAGGGGGCACAGTCTCCATGCCACCGTGCACCTCATAGGTTTCGAAGTAGACCGGTGCGTGCATGGCCTCCATTACCTGGCGCACTGCTCCGGTAACCAGAGGTCCGATCCCTTCCCCAGGGATCAGGGTTACGAGCCGTGGCGCGCCGTCGCCTGGCCGTGGCATGTAGGTTATGGAACGGTGGCCGAGGGGGAGCGGAGAGTCAGGTGTTGACCCGAGTAGATGGCGAAGCTTGAGAAGTGATCGGCGCGACATGGCGGACTGCGACGAAGGACTGAATAGCGATATTTCTGTTTTGAATCCGGAATGGGAGATCAGAATTTCGAGGAGAGACGAGGACTCGAAAAGGAATATATTCTCGGAGTGGAAATAACTCGTGAAATGACCGGAATAGCCTTCGTTTCCTAAGAATTTCAAGTCGTCGGATGGGTAAAAGTGGAATATATGGGACTAAAGTTGGGCTGTCGCGTGAAGTTTGGTTGATTATCCTGATTCGGAGTTGCAAACTGCAATGGCGTTTCCAATTGTTGCAACTTGGAACTGAGAAGTGAGAAGCAAAATGAAATGGTGGAATTTTGACTTCTAATATTTCGTTCTGCCGCTTTACAACATGTATGGTTAACCTGACGAGTAATCCACCAGAATCAACAGACCTTCCTGCTGGGGCCTACCGCCTACCTACATGTTTTTGGCGCATCATCTAGAATGTCGTTCGTTTTGAACATGTGAAGCTAGAGTGTTTTTAAGGTTATCTAATTTTTTTTTAAAAACTCAATTTTAAAATTTATTGATGAATTTAAATTGTTAAAAAATTTCTAATTTACAAATTAAATTTATAAATCTTAATTTTAATTGCTTAACTTTATAATAAATTAATTTTAAGTTTTAAAATTTTCATATATAGACACATTACTTGTAAAGTAGAAAGATTTTAAAAGTTTATATTCGTCATTTGAAATTAATCAAATAAATTTTAAAGTTGAATTTACAAAGAAATTTGGTGAACTTGAAAACACCCAAATTCTACTCCATTAGATTGACAACAGCTGAGATTTGAATTGGATGAGACACGTGGCTCGAATACTATTCAGATTTAAATCCAAGTCTCTGACCTAGGGGTGTAAACGGATCGGATATTATCGGATTTCGTCCGGATCCAAATTCGGGAAATTATCTAAATTATTTGATGCGTATCTGTATCCGAAAAATTATAACAGATAAAAATACGGTAAGACTTTTAACTATACGTATCTAACCGTTTATACTTTTAAACCACAACAAATATATTATATGTTTTTAAATTGATTTATTAAATTACATATTATCCTAATAATTTATTAAATTGCATATAGATATATATATTGATGGACAATATAACACTATGACATAATTAGTGACTAATATTTTAATAATATAATAGATGTTTTGTAACCAACAAGCTAAGTATAAAAAATATCCGTATCCGTTCGATATCTAATTTATATCTGTATTCGAAAATTATAACAGATACAGATAGGATAAGACCACTATCCGATCTATATCTGACCGTTTACATCCCTACTCCGACTGATTTCAATTCTCTTATGCAAGGGCGGAGCCAGAGTTTTAACCAATGGGGGTCAAAACACATACTCAAAAAAAAAAATTCAGTGGGTCCCACAATGAAGGTTAAGTCAATTGAAGAGAAATTGAGAATGAAAGCTAAAGAGAGAGTTTCACGTGAAGAGATACTTGAATTCTCATATTTTTCGAGAAAAAATACTACAAGTCTCCATATTGCACACATATTAAATAGTTAGTTTGTTCTCTTAAAAAAAATGGATCAAGTATATAAATTTTTAACAAAAGTATGGAGGTCAATTTTAAAATACCTATAATATTTACACTGAAATATATAACAAATACATTCTTAATAATTAAATTTTGAAAAAAAATAGAAGTCAATTGACCCATTGTTTTCAATTAAATCCGCCTCTGCTCTTATGTACACCTGATTCAGATGAACTGTTGGTTTTCCTTTACCTTTGGTTCGTCAATGACAATTATTGGCATGGTGTCGTTCGGCATCCCCAACATCTTTTTTTTTTTCGAATTTGACCCAATAAATCATAAATGTAAGTGGACTTGATCTTCAATTATTTATTCTTAAAGAGTTAGAATCGTCGATTTCTTTTATCCATCGTAAAGTACGGATACCAACTTTATTATTCTCTATCCAAAATAATATTTAATACGTTTACATTACAAGTGAAAGGAAATTTGTCAAGTCCAACGTCCAAGTCAATGAAGGGATGAATATGTATACAAATACAATACGTTTAATTATTTTCATTATTTGGAGCCTTTGAGTGCTTTGAAATGTTCCTTCTATTTAAAGCTGTATTTTCCTTTTCGACCAAAAGTGTCGTCTGCAATTTTTTTTTTTAAAATTAGACACTAAGAGTCTAAAATTTACTTACAATTAAAAAGTGATTATGTAATTATTTTGGAGTTCCAATATATTATTATAAATTTTTAACAAAAAAAAAATATAGAAATAAGACATGCTTTTAAAAAAAGCTCCAATATAGATCCTACTAATAAATATGCAAATATAAAAATACAGAATCCTCTGAGATATCTCAACTTTTGCTTGACTAACGTGTACGGTGCTTTGAGATTCGTGCAGAACGGATTTTAAACGGTTGAGAACTTGAGATATTGTATAAAAAAGGCTCAAAGTTTGAGATGTCTCAGAGGATCCGAATTCGTCGGCCTAAAACCTTTTTTATTGGATCGTTTATTAGGGCCTAATAGTGATCGCTAACAGCGCAAAATTTGTCGGCCCAAATTATAATTTTAATAGGAGAAAATTTGATTTCTATTTTTTCGATGGATGTGTGAAATATATTGACCGTATCCATATTTGGATCTGTTTAGGCGGAAAAATCACACAACATAGGAGATATCTCAGAGGATGCGAATTCCCTTCCTCTCCCGCCAGGTGGCATACCTTTTGTCTTCATGGGATCTGTTGCAGCCTCAGGACTTGGTTGCTACCCAGGATGCTTGCCTCAAAAGGCTGATAATGACTCGTTATACATTCTGCACTGATGCCCGATCCCTCCCAAATCTGAAAAGTAGGAGATTCCTTTTCTGTGCCCTTTTCCAGAACCTTCGGAACAGCGTCAGCAACTGACTCGTCAGTTTGCGCAGCCTTTCCTATTCGTTTTTGTGCGCATGCAACGTCTTCATCCTGAGGTTGAATCCATCACCTTTTGGTATTTGTAATACAATTCTCTCCGTTAGCCGCCATCTTTTGTTTAATAAAAGAGATAGCTAGTTTATTACAATCTGAGTATATCTTAATGATTCATATATCAGTGCTAATTTAGAACAATTAAAATTTCAAATCAATTGATTTAATATTACCTAGTGAAATATATACTTCAAATTTTATCAAGTTCATAATGTTAAATTTGTAATATGAAACATTTTTTTAAAGAAAAAACATCAATTATCAAAGTAAATGGTTTGTCTATCGATGCCTATTTTTGTAATATAAATTAATTAGCATTCAACTTCCAGTTGCTAAATTGGGCTCTTGAGTAGTGTATTTTTCTTTTTCCTGAGAAAAATTGTAAATATTTTTAAGAAAAAAATTCAAGGTAATTGATCGTTTCTATAAAGTGCACAAGTATTTTTTCCTAAAAAAAATTATAAAAAAAAATTGGTACAAGCTTTTTTCAGTAATGGATCCATTAAGCTTAATTAATTAACAAATTTTAATTTAAAATAGCTGAAAACTACAAAACATAAGTGTTAAGTCTTTCAAAACAGCTCTTTCAATTCATTTCAATTTCCAGTATAATTAAGATTATTTACCCAAACACCTCTAACATTTTCTTTTTTGTATTTAACCCCCAAAGTTTCCAACTCAACCCCCTATAAGAAAACAAATTACGTAAAAGTGTAATTGTAATCCCTCTGTCAGAAAACGATAAAATAGAAAAAAAATGAAAACCCGTGCGGTCAGAAAAAGACGATATTCGTTCGCATAACAATAGCACTATGTGTCACCCTTTGATAGAGACACGAGCAACTGCGTCGCTTGCATCATGTCACGATTGGACCTCTCCAATAACTGCCTGCGCATCTCCTGGACCCGGCGTTTGGCGATGAATCTCAAAATCCTCCATTGCTTTGCCTTTTGCAGCTCCATCTCATCTAGTGTGAGAACATTAGAAGGTGACTCGGACGAGGCTTCCTCTCCAGCCAGAGTGAAAAACGGGAGAGTATTCTTACCTATACTTGCCTCCAGTTGTTGTTCGCACAGAATATATGCTACAAAGTTTCAGTATAGCAAGCTATATCTTTTAAACCTTTGTTACACTCTGTCAAATCAGATAGCAAGTGAACTATCCTATCGATGAGTATGTTAAGGTATCGATCCAAGGGAACGGAAGAAAAAGACCGGACTTATCCTAAAATTACTTGAGATTCTAGAAGTGAGAGAGATTGATTTGGTTTGATTCTAACAATTCTACTGAATTATGACAAGTCTAAAAGACAATAAAAAGAATTAAAGTTGTTTTCAATTAATAAAAAGGCGTTTCCAGGGTTCAGATTTCATTTCTGTTCAGTCCCGAGGCATACGGCTCGTAGGGTTTCCCGTACGGTCCGTATGGAACTCCGAGTTAATGCAGCAGCTATTGTTTTCTGTGTTGGTGCTAATGTTTAGGGTTCCTATCGACCAGATCTAGATACCTAACCTCAACTTTCGCATTTTGGCTTAGCACCCGATTACCGGACTCAAATACTTCCCTCTTAGATGCGTTAAACCTCAACTTTCGCATTTTGGCCTAATTTATCTAAGTTACTTGTTGGTTTACTAAAAGTATCAAAGGACTTTCGCCTCAAGGAAAGTTTCGTCTTTCGGGTACTCCTTGGTTTTACCCTACTTCATATACTTTATTCGGTTGGATTAAATGTCATAGACTTGGCTCCTAACACATAGATGTGCGCATTCATCTAGAGGGATGACTAATCAATTCAAGCAAGCACAAATAAAGCAATCGAAATACTACTCAACAAAGTAAAAACAAAGTATTCAACACAAAATCCAAATAGCATGCAACAAAACCAAACTAGAAACTACATCTTAGCCCTAGAAACAAAGTAAATTAGCTACTCATGTTCATGAAATAACACAAATAACAGAAAATAAAAGAGTTCATGACAAAACAGTAGAAAAATCTGAAGATCCGTTGCAAACTCGCGTTTTTCACTTCTCTTCCTCTTTTCCTCTTGTCTTTTGCTCCAAGAAAGGTTGTCCAAGTCCCAGTGGTGAATCCCCTCTTTTTTTTGTGAGGAATATCTCCTTTCATGCCCCAGATCGCGCCTCCAGAGGTTTCCTTTTCGGCCTCCTTAAATTATACTCATTTTAGATTCCAGCTGGATTTTCCGAATTAGCGCCCTACGGGCCGTAGGGGACCCCATACGGGCCGTATGCCTGTGCTTTGTCTTGGAGAATTTCTACCTCTGTTGTGGAATCTTCTGTGTGGTTGGGCAGATCTTGTACGGCCCGCACAGAATGTCGTACGGGCCGTATGAAAAGTTGTCAGATTCAGTTTTTTGCCATTTTTCCTGCAAAATACCAAACAAAGCATAGCAGTACCACATTTCATAGTAAAAGTCCACATTTATAGGCCTTAAAGCGTAGGTTTCAATGTAAATCAGGGCTGTAAATTAGATATAATATGGAGATATCAGTTGTCTTTTTCGAAATCTGATACCGCATGCATTGCACAGTAACTGCAAAAAAACAAAATGACGAACAAAAAGGTTAAATATGACATCAGCAACAACACTACATTTTTTTTTTACTTTTAAAACTAGGATAACTTTTTCTCATTTGTAAAATATTTTACAGAGCTGTTTTGACTTCGTACAGCGCACTGATGATAAAATTAGAATAGCATGTACAAGGTTCGTGCACTGCATTAAGCCAAAAATCCTCTGTTAAAATTAGGCTTTTTTCAGGTCTTTAGAATCTCATTTTGAAACTCTTAAACAGGCGAAAATGTTATTTTATAAATCAAACCTTTTGAAGTAAAGCAAATTAAACAATAAATTTTTATTGAAACCTTTGAAACTTGAAATTTGAAATTCGAATATAGTGCGAAAATGGATCAGATTATCGCTAAAAGGTGATGTGCTAACTAAACGGTAGTGTACAATACTTCAATATGATGTTTTCTTCATTATATGTTGCTTTTATTCTATTATTATTCAATTTATGAATCGATGTGGTTAGAGAGATGGCTGAAATTCAATTCTAGTGAGGAAATGTATCAAATTCTTGCTTAAATCTCACAAGCTTGTACTACAAAGCATTTTATTAAACAAATTGAATCCATCACCAAACAGCAATTAACATTTAAATTTAACAAGTGACAATCGAGCATATCGATCATTGATCAAACTGAATCCATTGCAAATCAGACTTCTAGATCTATACTAAAAAAAGGCATTTCGAAAAAGGAAAATTTCTAATTTCGGTTAGAAGGTAAAACATACTCCATACAGAGATGTAAAATGTTGTCTTATAAATCAAACCTTTTGAAGTTAAACAAAAGGTAAATTCCTATTCAAACCTTAGTAATCAAATTCAATATACAATTAATCTAACGCGATCAGTGAAAAATTTCCAGAGAAAACAAATTTCGAGTAAAAAAAGAGCATAAAACATAAATGGATAAGGGAATAGCAGAAACCTTAGGTCCAGTGGGTCCCGAACGCCAGAGAGGAGTCTTAGAAGTACCGCAATTTGCACAAATCCCTGGCCGTTGCATCCCACTGCTCGATTTCTTCATCAAAAATTCTATCTCGTCTCTCTCTTCGTTGGATTCATCCTCCTCTGTCTTCTTCAGTACAATCTCAGAGCGATTCCAGCCATTGGATGAGATCCTACGAGGACTACGAGCCTTTGCATACCCATGAGCAATGGCGAAATTGGTTGTCGGAGCCATTGATCAAGGAGGAGGTTTTGCTTTGAAATTTGAAAACAGAGTAGTGTACCTCTTGTTGGTTGATCCACTAATTTCTTATAATCTCCAGTGTGGTTGTACTGGAGGGATAGAATACTAATGGATCCATCCATTGTTACAACCAATGGACGCATCCACTGTTACAACCAATGGACAGCAGCTACACAGTGCATAACGGATTAGCTCAGGGAATTATCAGAAAAGATGCTCACTGTTTGGACAGCTAACGCTATTTTTTGAATTATCAATTGGCCTAAGACTTTGAAAAACGACAAATTAGATTGATATCAAGTTTGTATGTGTCGTCCATCTCTGTAGATGTATGTGTTCATTTACTGGCTATAATTCTCATCTCTAATGCTGTATTAGCTTAGAATGCATTTAAATTAGTTGTGAAGTTCAAATTCAAAAATAGACAAATTCACTAATGATCATGAAAATAAGACTGGCAAATTGGTTATACGAATGATTTTATTTGGTAGTTAATGTAACATTATTTACGTTTTATTCACGAATAATTCATGAATAAAATGCTCCCTTTTTTTGTATTTTCAGACTGAATGACGAATTATTCACGAATAAAACGTGAATTTTTTATATTTTTTTTATCCCTGCGGGACTGAATCATTCTTGAATTATACTCGAATTATTTCCAAATTACAAAATTTTAACTCTCACGAACTAAGCCCGAATAATTTACTTGTTCTATGAATGAAAGAGCCCAGTTTGTATTAATTATATTCTTATGCCCATCATTTCAAAATATAGCTACCAAAATTGAGTATCAAATTAAAATAAATTCAGTTCAACATATTTTATAAGTATTAATTGCATGCTTGATTTTAACGTAGTATATCGAGAAGCTTTTAAAGTTCAAATTAAATAACATTGCAAGGAATAATCACGCAGACTCTACAAATTCTTCATAAACAAGAACCAGCCGTTGGTTTAAAATTTAATTATAAAGATGTCGTTTTGTATTTAAAGTTAAAAGACTTCACTCCATTTTTATTATAAAATAAAATTCTTCATATATAAAGTTGTCAATTTTATCCCGACCTGCAAAATTATATTTCAATTGTGTCAAACAAAAATGCTAAAATACTCTTTAGGTTCCTAACTCATCGTATACTCTGAACCATAGTGACAAATGAATTATTCAGGTTCAATTCGGCAATTAAAAATTTATGATTTGAGAATAATTCGGGTATAATTCGGAAATTATTCGGACTAAAGATCTCGGTCCTTCAAGAGAGAGAAAAAACTGTCCTGGAAAAAAATCACAAATTATTTGTAAAATTCAGAAAAAAATCATAAAATTCGCTATTTATTCTGTTTAATTTGGTCAAATTTTGGTCAGCTAAATAATTCAACGTTCGGTTCGACATCACCAAAAAATAAATTATTTAGATTTAATTTGCGAATAATTCACAAATCTTGTGACTCAACATCTATTAAAAAATAAACATATCACTCATACTTTGCTTAAAGAAATAAATCTGGACTATTCATAATAATTTGAATTTTTACAGATAATTTATATAAGAAAATAACAATAAAGTGAAATTTTGATATAAATAAATATTTTTTGAAATCTAGAGGATTACACAATAAGTAACTACATAATTAATCACTCGAAATATTTTATAAAGAAATAAAAACATATATCATATCATAAATGAAGATGTTGCTAAGGCGGTTTAGGTGTAAACTTTACAATTTAACTGAAGTAAAAACTTTTATGAGGAATTAGAATTGGAAGCATCTCCTATATGTAACTAAGTAACAAAGGAATTAAGAGTTAGGCTAATATGATATTGGTGTTATTTGAAACTAAATAACACCACATCTTAAATCCTTAGATCTGCTTTAAGATTCATAATATCCGCTTACTATTTAAACACTTTATTTTGTACGAATCTTAAAGCAGATCTAAGGATTTAAGATGTAGTGTTATTTAGTTTCAAATAATACCAATGTCATATTAACCTAACTCACTAATATTTGTACTGTTGATAAAGCCGACAGGAACAGGTACGAGTCGTAGGACACTGCAACTTCTGTTGTGGTTTGCTCATTTTGAGAAACAGGTGGCCGTGATTCGATCAAAACCGATTCCGAATCTTGATAAAGATACAGCGTCTCAGCTTGCAATTAATTCCCGAATTCCGTTCCAAACCCCGTTACAAGTTACAACTTGAAAATCCCAACCAATTTTGACAGTTCATTATGTGATGTTGGTATGAAATGATGACGCTGGAATCTGCTTTCTCATGTGGGCTGGTGAACTCATATGGCCCATTGGGCCTTCACGTGTTAAACTTTGAAAAAGAAAAGGCAACCATGCTCCTTCAAGAAAAAATTGAAATTTTATAAAGATTAATTAAAAACAAGGAAATTGATTATTTAAAAAACTTGGGGTCGGTGCAAAAAAGAAAAGGGATTATTTGGAAATTTTTGTCATGATGGTCATCCGAACTAAATTGTTGGATCTGATTATTTTATTTATTTATTTCAGTTTGGTCACCTGGTTACCAAATTGTTCTGGTACAAGGTGCTCATTTGAAAATCCTAAAACATTTCTTTATTAGCATTTTTTTAGGAGTAACTTGTCATAACAAAAATCTAATTTTATATACACGCTACAATGAACAAATTTTCAATTATTAATTTTATAAATAACTAATCTTAGCTGAAGCATAAGACATGATTTAGCATGTTTTCATTAAATTAATTATAATGCATAGTAAAATAAGTTGGTAATATAATGCCTTTTATACTGTGCTTCTGATTAGCGTGTGACTTTTAAAAAGTTAACTTGGTTATATAATAATTTATTATGAGATATCAAAAAATAACATTTTCAATCATACATACGAAGACAAAGAGCCAGCCAACAAGAAAAAAAAATGAATTCGGCAAAAGTGTAAATGTGTTGGACAATATGGAGGAACAAACATGAGATTTGGATTTTTGATAGCATTACTTAACAAAATTTATAAATTTAAACAATTATTTGGTACAGTGGGTTTATACCCGAGTAGGTATTAATATTGAACTGTATTAGTTATGGTTGTAAAAGAGACATTGAATTTGATCAAAGAATTCATGTTCTTTTTATGATAGTGTACTATAATTTTTTTTGAACTAATTCCCTTGTTATGTGAATACTAGTAATTGAATATTAATTCCTAGTCGGGTTTTATATGTTTGTCATATATTTATCATTTTTTTTTACATGTTGTTAAAAATGTGAATTAAACTTAGCTTGTCATGTATCACAATAAATACTACAAAAAAAAACATGTTGGCAGTTAATTGAAATAATATTTTAAATTATAACAAGTCATTATGTATCAAAAAAAGATCCGAAAGAGAACAAGTTTGAAACATTTTTGCAGTGTGACATTAGTGCAGTGGATACATTTCAATAGTGTTTTTCTTATTTCAACAATCCTCCAATATCTTAATTACTTTCACTACCATATATCTAGCATACATGTTTATTTCAGAAATTCGATATAAAAGTTTATGGTCTATTCATGAGCTCTTAAATAACACTTTTTTATTGGATTTGACATGTTATTTGCATGAATCTCTCATCTATATTTTGTTGAAGGAACTGAGTTATTATTGCTTTTATGTATTGTGGCGCAAAAGTGACGGGCTCTGTAGGCGGCAGCACAATTTACAAATGGGTGAAATTTTTGTACAAAGGATTTTAGACAAAATCTCATCTAAAATCAGTTATAAACTGTTCGATCTGTGTTAAAATTACACGAATGATTTAAATTTACACAAGTGATTTAAATTTATGTAGTCATTTAAAATTATTAAGTTTTAAATATGTTAATACTAATCTTAAAACAAATCAAATAGTGTAGCGCGGCTTTGAATGAGATTCTGGTAAAAGCCCTTTACAAATATAAAAGAAAACACAGAATCATTATCGACATGGATTGCCTGTGTTTTCTTCCGTGCCGCAGCGATATTGAAACAATGAATTTGATTCATCCTAAGCTTGCCACATGCCAAACTACTCCTATTTAGCCTTAAATATTCATGTGAGCATCCTTTGCCAACATTGGCGTTGATAATATATAGACCTGGTTAAGTTCTGGGTCTAGAATAAAATAGAATTTCAAAAGAAAAGGAAGAAGTAATTGAATCTGAGATCTGATTTTGGGCTCGGCCCATAGAAAAGAAAATTATAAAAAATAATTTTGAAAACTTGGGTTGCTGTTTTGCCCTCTCGAAATAATAAAAAGTTGGTGTCCAGCATTAGCTACGGTGCTGTTCGGCTGTACTCGGTATAAATGGACTACAGAATTAGCTACCGCAAAATTTGATTTAAATAGTTTCAAAAATATTTTTTAGAAAGCGAAATTCGAACCACTGGCGATGCCAGTACATAAATAATTAAAAACTAACTCAATAGCTTTTAGAAAGCTTTGACGCGGCTCTGAATTGAATGGGAGAAACGACACAAAATCAGAACTACTAGAGATACTGCTCCTCAATGCTGCTCTTTAATGGACAAACGACACAAAATTAGAACCATTGGATCAAGATCTTTGATGCTGCTCCTCGATGGAGATGTGTAACGCAAAATTAGAACCACTATAGATGTTGCTATTCGAACGCCGAAATAAATCAATTTAGAAAAGGAAGAAAAAGAAGAGAGAGAAAATCAAATCAGAAAAGGAAGAACGAGAAGAGGAAATAAATCGATTCAAATTTCAAAAAAATTTAGTGCAGTCGGAGAGACGCATGTTCAATTATCAAAAATAGCATCTAAAAATAACAGAATGTACAAGACTCTTTAATAAAATAAAAAATATATTCTCAAAAAATCTCTCTCTCTCTCTCTCTATATATATATATATATATATATATATTAAAGCTAATATACACTTAAGTGTACCAATGAACCCATACACTTAATCCTAGAACCGTACGATTAGCTTTGAGATTTGTGTAGATTCTTTAAAAGTCGTGTAGCTTCTTTAAAAGTCGTGATACACGAATCTCAAAGCTAATCGTACGGTTCTAGAGTTAAGTGTATGAGTTCATTGGTACACTTAAGTGTATATTAGCTTTACTCATATATATATCCTTGGACTAAAAAATTGTCAAAAGTATTCCCACATATTCAAATCTAAACGAGGGCTTTTAAATGTTCCCTCTATTTAAAGCAGCATTTTCCTTTTTGACCTAAAGTGTCCTCTGCAATTTTTTTAAAAATTAGAGACTAAGAGTCTAAAATTTACTTAAAATTAAAAAAGTGATTATGTAATTATTTTGGAGTTCCAGTATATTATTCTAAATTTTTAACAAAAAAATATAGAAATAAGACATGCTTTTAAAAAAGTTCCAATATAGATACTACTAACAAATATGCAAATATAAAAAACCAGATGAAGCTTAGAATTTTCGCAATCTGTCGAAAAAAAAAAAAAAAAACAGTAGAAACCTAGAAACTTTTTATTCAAATGCATAATCCCAATCCATGCACCTATTTGCCTTGTATAGGCGATTCTATCAGTTCGAGAATTACAAGATTTGATTAAGTAAAATGTCCTAATCATTGTCGTGATGCCACCTCAGCGCCACATCAACAGAATAAGGCCGAGATGTCTATTTCGGTAGTTCCAGTTTCTCCGAGTCTCTAGACTGCTCTCCATTTCCATCTACCGCTTGCTCTCCATTTCAGATTGCGTGGGGCCCATAAGTCACTCATTGCTTATAGAATTTATATCATCTGTATTTACCACATCAACATAACAAGGCCGAGATCGGCGAGATGTCTATTTCGGTAGTTGCAGTTTCTCCGAGTCGCTAGACTGCTCTCCATTTCAGGTCGCGTGGGGCCCATAAGTCACTCATTGCTTATAGAATTTGTATCTGTATTACCACACAGGCACTGTTATGTAAAATGAGATGATCTGAATGGTTTTTTTTTTATTAAAATGAGGATTTATACGAGTGATTCAGTAAAGTAATTCAATTGTTGGGTTTTAGATCGGGATCGTCTAATTCGAATCTGTGACAATTCATTGAAAGTGGAACGCACATATTCTGAGAAAGGAATCTGAATTCCGAAGCAAACTCGAACGACGGATTCGAGTCAGATGGTCTCGATCCAAAACCCAAAAGTCACGTTACTTTAGGAGATCCGGACCCGATTTCTACCATCTAAATAGATAACCTGGATTGAATTTGGTTCAACTTTGAGTAAATTTGGACTGTAAAGTTGTGAGTGTAAAGTCTCTACAAATTCAAACTTTGAATTTGTAAGTTACGAAGGTGGAACCAAATTTTTATATGACCACCTTCGTAATTGTTGGTCATATAAATTATAAATTACATCTAAAAAGTTAAATTTGGACTGTAAAGACGTTATCTATTCTTTCATCCTCGGGCCTCCAGCCCAATATAAAACACAACTAGGCCCATATCTCAAACAAACAGAACCGCATTTCTAGACTCCACCTCCCGAATCCCGACCTTTTGTGGCACCTCTTCATCCACGGACAATGTAAGATGTCCAGAAAATATGAAACCCAACCTTCCCAAAATCCTCACTTCCATTATTCCATTCCACAAATAACCTGAGCCCAAAAGTAACAGAGAGAGAAGTCACAACAGGTACAAAATTACACAAAACCCTGCGCAGTAAAGTAAACAACCAGTTCAGCATTTTGTCGTGAATTGGGAGACGCGAAACGAAGGCCGCCTCCGAACCTCAGGATTTCGCCATCCTCTAATCCTGAGGCCCTCCTTATCCCCTTCCCCCAAATCTCACTTCGACCAGTAGATAAGGCTTTCTCCATCCTCCTCTTCTCCCTCTCTCTCCCCTCTTCTCAGGCTCTCAGCTAGTCGCTTTTCTCCTCTCCTCCTCTACACTCTCCATCTTCAATGGCGTCCATCACCTCTCTAACATCCTCAAAAACCCTTCTTCCCTCTTACTCCTCCAAGCACCGCTGCTCTCCTAAAGCAGCCTCTCTTTCCGTCTCCTCTCCTTCCTCTCTCTCCCTCTCGACGTCTCCCTCCTTCACTGCCAGGCCACACCCCACTACAGTCCTCCAAGTCCGCTCCCGCCGCGGCCGCCTTGTTATCCGTGCGGCCCGTGGCAAATTCGAGAGGAAGAAACCTCACTTAAACATTGGCACAATTGGCCACGTCGACCATGGGAAAACCACTCTAACCGCTGCCTTGACCATGGCTCTTGCGAACATCGGTGGCAGTGTGGCAAAGAAGTACGACGAGATAGATGCGGCACCTGAGGAGCGGGCCCGTGGTATTACAATTAACACTGCCACAGTGGAGTATGAGACAGAGGCGAGGCACTATGCCCATGTCGACTGCCCTGGACATGCTGATTATGTGAAAAATATGATTACTGGTGCAGCACAGATGGACGGTGCGATTTTGGTGGTGTCAGGAGCTGATGGGCCCATGCCACAGACTAAGGAGCACATTCTCCTTGCTAAGCAGGTGCTTATCAGTCATTTCAGATTTTTCTGGTTTAGTTGTCAAACTAGTTAGATGCATTAAGAATCTAGGGTTTAAATTTGTATTCAGTTTAGGTGCTAAAACAAAGCTTCACTGAGTACAATTTTTTGCTCTAGCTAGGCTTAGCAAATTTAGTCAATTCCAAAATAAGGAAGTAGAGAATTTGCAGTAAACGGAAAATGCTGCATTGAGAACTCTATGCTAATTTTTGGTGTGTGGAGTATATCCAACTTGTCTGACAAAAAGGGGATGATTTTTTTTTTTTAAATTTAAAGCACATATTTATTTAAGTGTGATTTTTAAACAATCATTAGGTAGTGGTACAGTAAGCAGCTAAAATTGCAACTTCAGCTTTCCTACGTTGTCACAAAAAAAATAAAAGGTAAGTGTTTTGTTAGCAAGTAGGTTTAAGAACAATTGAGTATGATAGCTTCCCGTGTAAGAGCAATTGATTTTTACAATTTTCTCAAATTGAAATTTGATCAAACAACTCCAAGCCTTCAGATCCTGTTAGTGCCCCTAGGTAACAATCAGTGTGAATATTTCTCATTGTAAAAAAAGGTAAAAAACTACTATTTAAAATAGAGTTTTTACCACACAGGTTGGTGTGCCAAACATGGTTGTCTTTCTCAACAAACAAGATCAGGTTGATGATGAGGAGTTGCTTGAGCTGGTCGAGCTTGAGGTCCGGGAGCTACTTTCCGCTTACGAATTCCCTGGTGATGACGTCCCGATCATCTCGGGCTCAGCCCTCCTTGCACTTGAGGCGCTCATGGCCAACCCAAGCATCAAGCGCGGTGAGAACCAGTGGGTTGATAAAATCTTTGATCTCATGGATTCTGTTGACAACTACATCCCCATCCCCCAACGACAGGTCGACCTTCCCTTTTTACTGGCTATTGAAGATGTCTTCTCCATCACTGGTCGTGGTACCGTTGCCACTGGCCGTATTGAGCGTGGTACTGTAAAAGTTGGTGACACTGTTGATATTGTTGGTCTCAGGGAAACCCGCACTACTACTGTAACAGGTGTGGAAATGTTTCAGAAGATTTTGGATGATGCCATGGCAGGGGACAATGTTGGGCTGCTCCTTCGTGGTATTCAGAAGGCTGATATCCAAAGGGGGATGGTGCTTTCCAAACCTAGCACCATCACCCCACACAGTAAATTCACCGCAATCGTGTATATCTTGAAGAAAGAAGAGGGTGGCCGGCACTCACCATTCTTTGCCGGATACAGGCCTCAGTTCTACATGCGTACCACTGATGTCACAGGAAAGGTGACTGCAATCATGAATGAAAAGGATGAGGAGACTAAGATGGTTATGCCTGGAGATAGAATTAAGATGGATGTTGAATTGATCATGGCAATTGCATGCGAACCAGGGATGCGGTTCGCTATCAGAGAGGGTGGTAAGACTGTGGGAGCCGGCGTCATCCAATCTGTTGTTAAAGAGAAGGAGGAGGTTGTCGTTTAATTTTTTTTTTTTTTTTGTTGGAAATGCGTTGATATTTTCTTGTTCAGTAGAGGTGTTGCTACATTAATGGGTTTGCACTTCAAAAGGACAGGCTGTAGGCTAAGAACTGTCATATATGTTGCGATTTCGGTCCCTTTCCTTGATTTCCGGCACTGTTGTCTTTGTGTTTTACAGGCGGGGAACGAACAGCTTAAATTGCAATTTATGCCATGTAATTGAGACATTTTTGTTCGTGTTTGTTACTCTTTTGGGTTTCAAGTTGTATTGTGTTGTAACTCACAACAATTATCCTTTTAACCTGAAACAAAGGCAATAACTTAACCTCCTCTCAATTAAAAAATTGGACTTGCTACTATTTATGCTACTCATGAAGACAGCGAGTCTCTAATCTATGAACGGGAGCGAAGCAGGGTTTGAGGGCTTTTATTGCCTTGTATAAAATCCGTTGTTGGCGCTTGACAGTAAATGCTGATTATTTCTTTAAAGCAAAGAACAAAATTAACAGAAAAGATAAACTTTTTAATTGGGCCTTGGGCTCTCATCTGTTAGCACAACAAAACGGGCCATCATTGGAAAACGGGCCTTGGGCTCTCATCTGTTAGCATAACGCCATTATGTGTTTTTCTCCAGCCTCCCTTACACGAGTACACGAGTTCCTCCGTTTCTGCGAGCACTTCGCTCTTCCCCACGCGCGCTCCCTTCCTTGCTCCGCGGCTTCGCCTCTCTTTTGATTTTTTAATAACTCGGTAAATTTTCTTTGCAACACCGTAAACTTGATTTTGATAATTTATTGCTGTCATCATCACTGGAGTTAAGCTTGATTTTGATAATTTAGACATGTCGGGTCTTTTTTTTAGGGCATTTGGGTATTTTAATTATGTTCTGAATTGGTTTCTTTTTAGCATGCACATTACTTGTGTTATACTGGTTGGGCCAAAGGCAATGTAGACGGGTGGTTTACCTTGGAAATTTGATGTGATGATTCATAATATAAGCCACCGTGGTTAAGTTGATGGTGCAATAATACTCTAGCACAGATGATTTAGAATATTTGGTTTTGATTGCATTTAGGTGAGCACAGAGTTTCTTTATCATTGAACTATGTTTTTATGCTGTCAGAAAGTGTTTTTTTACGAATTAGAGCATTTGATGCACCAGATTTATTCTCTGTATGAATTGGCAAAGGTTCATTTGCTATTAGTTTTATTCCTTGTACTGAATAGGATAGGCTAAGGCCCAGCTCTGAAGTTGGGGTTTTTCTGTTTCTACCTGCACCAAGTGTTGTGCATCATTTGGCCGTGCTGTCATCACCTTTCGCATAAGTGGTTGACATTGAGATAAGGGTTTTTTTTTTTCAATATTCCAATTCATCAGTGAAGAGATCTTGTTAATTTTTACTTCACCTCTTTCTTCTGTCAAAATAGAAATTGATTTAAAGAAAAAAATTAGGTCCTCAGGTATAAAATGCAAGAATTTAAAGTGATCTCAACCATTGTTGACCTTCAAATTTAAATATTGTATGAATGAATTCTGATGTTTAGTTTAATCAGTTAGTTCTCTGGCAATAGAAATTAATATCAGTTGGCGGAAAAGCTAAATTTATGTATATCAGTTACAATTTACACTAATACTTATCTTAATTTGATATGGGCAAGTATTTTGAGAAACAAAGATTACTATTTTCCTGGATATTGTTACTGGATCTAACTGTAAAGTGCCAAACCTCTACTAAAAGGTATTCCTATTTCTCTTGCGTGGGATTTGAGGTTTATGCCTCACTTGTAGCCTGACCCCTACCCAATAATTGGATTTTTCTGAGTTTAAAAGCGTTAATTAACAGGAGGCCCTCAAATGTTGTCTACTTCTTATTTTCGCTCAAGCTTCCAATGCTCCTTTGTGTTTGTAAAACATTTTGACCTGTCTCAATTTTGGTCCCTGCTGTCATTTTTCAATCTAAAAATGAATGTCGACCTTAATTAATCCTGACATGAAATGTGTCATTCTTTTATTGAAAGATATCCTGTCAAAATATTAAATTTTACTGTAGAATTAACTAACAGTTCATTTCTTTGAAATGATAGTTCGGGGACAAAAGGGGTTTGATTTTAAGTTTTCAAGGACCAAGTCAGAACCATTTGTGCAAGTTAGTTGTGCAAAATAAATGAACGATAAAACTGTGAAAAATTTCTGATTTTACTTTTGAGCAACTTTATGGCCCTTTTCTTTCATACTGGCACGTGTTCTGATACTATTCACGAGTCCGAACTGGTATTTTTTTTAGAGTAAGAACTGTAATGCATAGCAATTGTGGTTCGCCTTGCAGCTATCTAACACTTTTATACTTGTGATAATGAGGAGAATATATGTTATTCAATGGTTTAACCTATGCTAAACCCAGTTTGGTAGTATGTATTATGCAACATTTTCTTTCCTTTTCAGTCTAATAACTTGGCTTTTTAATATAATAGAAATGGTGAACGCAATAAAAGGCATTTTCATCTCCTGGTAATTTCTTTTTTCCTCTCTTGGATATAATTTTGTAGTCATGTTTTGCTCTCTCTCTCTCTGACGCCCTTGTGCATGCTTAATTTGTTGCAGTGATATTCCCATGGCACAATTCATAGTGAATTTAAACAACTCAATGCCGGCTAATGAAAAGTTTATTGTGCATATGCTTGATAGCACGCACATGTTTGTGCAGCCACATGTGGAGGTGATGATTAGAAGTAAAATCTCTGAGTTCAGAGACCAGAATAGCTACGAGAAACCGCAGTAAAAATTGAATATGCTTTTTAACATTGTTGTTTCTCTGTGTGTTGTGTGAGAAAATTAAATTTGAACTGGCTGTCGATGTGGAATGACATGAGCACAAGAAATATTAGTCATCTTTTCTTGAGTTATTTTGATCAAGAATGATATTTTTTTTTCCATGGAGAAGTTACTGTGTCATAAATTCCTATTTGACATAAAAATTATTCCCCAATGAAAATGATTCCTATTAGAGTATTTTTTTTTCTCAGGTTTTTATAGAGATATTTTGTTAGATGTGCTGATGTAATTTTTTTTTCTTTTAATTCAACTGACACCCTCTGTCAGTATTTTCAAAAAAAAAACAACAACAAAAAACACGCAGCAACATCATTCAGTGTCAACATTTCTATTTATTTTCAGCTTCTCTATATGTTTATTTTTAGTGCCAACATTTGCTCAGAAAATTAGCCAGGAACCAACTGGAACTCGTATCACCTAAGGTTACAAAATATTTTTATTTGGATCTGTACTGTTTAATTAAAATCTGCACCACTATTAAAGGAGTTATGTGCGTTCTACCTTAGACTGGATTAGTCTGGAATCCGATCAAAAGTGATTCAAACAGAAATATTATGTTACCTCAGAGGATATGGTTTCAGAACCAACTTCCCTTACAAGGCTCCTTGTTCCTTTCTTTATCCTGACTTGTTTGCAATGGTCAATGAGAATTGAATAGGCCACTTACAAGCACAGTGACAATATACGCATTTAATTCACATATTAAATATTTATTTGACGCTTTCGAATCAAATTCGGAATAAAATTCAAAAAAAAATATAATGTGTTTTATTTCCGAATAAAACGCAAGTCATAAATTATTTGTGAGAACAACGTGGAAAAGATATTAATTTTTTGAGGGGTTTTGTGTGATTTTTGTGCTTTTTTATTGTACCAAATCATTTTCAAGTTATATCCGAATCACGAATTTTCAATCCCGTCAAATCGAACCGTTGGTCACTATGCCTACAAGTCCACAATACCAGCGACAGTGTATCTACTCCACTTCAGAAAAGTGTCATTCCTTCGCAACAGGAAACATTTATCCCTTCTATATTAAAAATATACTTTAAGATTTATAAATGACTATATATATAAGCAACAATATTATTAGTGCTTAATTAGTCCACATTTACATTGCTGAAGAAGCATATTACGTTCCGAATTAGTCATTTTCGGAATATTTATTTTTTTCGGGTTAATTAATTAATAATTACACTTTTACTTTTACTTTCCCTTGATACTAAAACATCAAAATTGTTCCTTTTTTTTCTCACGAAAATTTTGTTACGAACACCCGAGATTATATTTAACAGGAATGAAGGAAATTGAAATGACCAATCTAAACTATAATTAATAAAAATAAAAAGTTGGGAAGGCCAAACAAAAATATTTCGTTCCTCTCCAGTTCAATTAGAAGACCGAAAAACTTTTATGAGATGTTTGACAAAACAGGAAATAGAGCGAACTTCAAAATTGAGAACAGTAGTTAACACAATATTTTATTATATTAATAAAATAATGAGGAGTTTACAAAAAACAAATAAAGAATAGTCCATATTTACTAATTCAAACACATTTAAATGGAAAATAATAATTTGAAATAGTATTAATCCGAATTAGTAATTATTTTTCACTCATCCAAACGCACTCTTAGTTCTCTTTACTTCTGAAAATTTTTCTCATCATAATCTAATCACAATCCTTTGCTTCCTGATTTTTTTTTTTTTGTAAATAAAAAAAATAAGTATGACACGCTCAAGATAAAATTTGCAGTTGACAAACTTTTGGTTCGAAGTAACTTAACGAAGTGTTGTTTCGCATGGAGAAGCATTGAAGCAAAATAATGACATGGAATGCCGTCATGCCGACTCCACCGCACACACGTCATGGAACACTTTTTATGCTGACACTAGCGGATTACTCGAGCAATGACTTTATGAGTAGAGATTCCATCCGATAAAAGGTTTCCTCCCGTAACCATCGAGCCAGCAAACGTTCACACGATAAAACGTTTAAGAATAGATCTGGATGAAACAATGAATAAGGAATAGAGTAACAATAAAGTTAATATTAAATTTGAGAATAATAGTTAATTTAATTTTTGATTGAGTTAGTTGAATAGTGAACTAACTCGTATAAGACAAACAAAAAATAATTAATTGATATTATTTTTATTTCATCTAAACATCAAATAGCTAAAAAAATAGTGCTATTCTTACTTTATTCAAATGCACCTAAATGTATTTAGAACATCTATATTTTAGCAACTCAAATGAGTTTTTAAATAACTATTAATCACATTTTAACAATTAAATTCTCTAACTCTTACGTTCTTGAAATTAAGTTTAGAGTTTTTATTAAGTCACGTTAGCAATAAATTAAAAAAGAGAATTAATTTGAGCCAATCATTTTACCACAGTGGAGTTGATAAATATTTTTTTAATAAGAAACTCTCTCACATCTCTAAAACTAGATTAGAAACTGCTATATCAAATTAAAAACTCTTATGATATTAGAGATGCAGATGCTCTTAGAAGTTAGGATGGGACTTTAGTACGTACATGAACTTGGTGTAGATTCTAGATTGGCTAGTTATGTTGTGATATTTATATATCATGTTGTGACTAAAATGACAAGGAACAATTAAAGTATGTAAATGCTCAAAACAATCGCAACATATTAATCATTTGTAATCGAACATAATATGATTGATTGTGTTTAATTATTATTTTTAAAATTTTAAAATTTCTTCAAAAAAATATAAAATATCAAACATATAAACATTATTGTAAATAAATTATGTGTAAAAAAGTTAAATTTATTGTCTAGAATCTGAATTGTTCTTTGAAATAAATAATAATACAAATTTTATATTGCTTTGACTACAAGTATCGATCGTTTACGATCAAATCACGTGTCGCGTTAAATCCTTTTCTGAGAAAAAACGTGACATAAATATTGGATAATTTTTTGTTTATAGAAATTAATAAAATAATATATATGAAAATAGAAAAAGTGTTTGATTTATAACAATAATAGAAATATCAGGATCAGCCGTCATGATCCTAACTTGTACATTTTTATATTAATGATCTCTATTAAGTTGTGTCTAATAAATAAAAAAAAATATACTTTAAATCGGGATCGTTAATTTCGATTTTTCTAAAATTATTGCAAACAAACTACTATTTTTGTTTTTATACCTCTTACTTATTAATTTATATGAATAAAAAATTATGTAAATATTGTGTTATATAGCAGCGGAAGCCGCATCGTTGAACGAAACACCGCCCATTTTTTACATTTCTATCAGCCCTTTTTAGTGGGTCAGAATACCCTAAAGTAGCTCAATTTTGGAGTTTAGATCCGGACCGTCCGAGGTAGAGCGCACTGATCATTTAATAACAGCCGATTCAAATCTGCCAGTCCGGATCTAAACTCAAAAATTGAGTTACTTTAGGAGAACCTAACTAAAGGGGGTTCCCCCCAACTTGGCGGCCACTTTTAGAAGTAGGACCGACCCGTTCTCCACATGCTGCCACGCACTATTCAAAGGAGAATCTAACGGTGTAGAATCTCCATTGATTTAAACAGAACGCAATTTTAGTCTTTAAAACGCCCCTTTAAATTATTTTAATATCTAATATTTATGGAACTACCCAATAACATCGAAAGAGAAACAAAAAAATAAGCACAAGTACTATTTTCTCCAAAGCATTTCTTTTCTCTCGTTTCTCTCTCACCCACCCAAACCGATCGAATCGCATCTTTCTAGCTCGCCGAAACCCTAGCCAGAAATCTCCGCGGCAATGTCTACCAAGCCCGCCTGGGGCGGCGTCGGTGCTTGGGCTCTTGACGCCGAGCGCGCCGAGGCGGAGGAGCGCGACCAGATCCCCACCACCACCCCTACTCCCGACTCCTCTCAAAATTTTCCTTCTCTCAGGGAGGCCGTTTCAACCGGAGGAAAATCGAAGAAGAAGAAACAGCAAACCTTCTCGCTCGCGGAGTTCAACACTAGCGCCTCCAATAAGGGACCCTCGCATGAGGAACTCCTCAGACTTCCAACTGGGCCCCGCGAGCGCACTGCTGATGAGCTTGACCGGTCCCGCCTTGGTGGTGGCTTTAGAAACTATGGCGGTGAGGGATTCAGGAGAAGGGAAGGAGATGATGAATCCCGCCGCGGGCAATCTAGGGCACCTGAGTTTGATCAGCCGTCTCGTGCTGATGAGGTTGACAACTGGGCACGGGATAAGAAATCGTTCACACCTTCCATCTCAGACTCTGGCAGGAGGGATCGCTATGGATCATTAGGTTCAGGTGGTGGTGGTGGTGATGGTGGGTCTTCTCGGGCAGATGAAACTGATGATTGGTCCCGTAGTAAGAAGCCAATTTCTTCTTCTTCTTCTACTTCTCGGCATTCTGGATTTGGCTCTGGATTCAGGGAATCAGCTGGTTCTTCAGATTCTGACCGGTGGGCCCGGGGTGTTAGTCTACCACAAAATGGGGGTAGAGAGAGGACAAGGCTTGTTCTTGATCCACCAAAGAAAGCAGAAGGGTCGACACCAACTGCTGAGGTGCGGTCCCGGCCCAGCCCCTTTGGCGCTGCCCGTCCCAGAGAAGAGGTTTTGAAGGAAAAGGGATTGGACTGGAGGAAAGTTGATACAGAGCTTGAGCAGAAGGGGAGTCGGCCAACTAGTTCGCACTCCAGCCGGCCTTCTAGTGCTCAATCAAGCCGGCCTGGCAGTCCTGGATCAGTGACTGGTGATGTTGCAACACGTGTCAGGCCAAAGGTGAATCCTTTTGGAGATGCTAAGCCAAGGGAGGTTATCCTTGAGGAGAAAGGTAAAAATTGGAGGAAGATTGACCTAGAACTGGAGCACAAGGGAGTTGACAGGTACAATGCCCTTTCCCTTGATCTGCATTGTTGGTTAAAATGTGTGTCATTTTGATTATTAAGTACATTATGTTTACATAATGGTACCTGATGAAGTGACTTTTTGAGGCTGAAAGTGGAAACTGCTTTTAGAAAGAAAAAAATTCTGTTGCAAGGGATTGTCTGTCTGTCTGCATATATGCATGTGAGAACCTGAATGTTGTTTATAAGGTCTTTGATTTGGATGAGCTTTTTTATAATTCACTTGGTCTGGTAGTTATTTAAAACTCAAAACCACTGCATTCCCCTATAAATCTGCTTCTAATTACAGGCAATATTTTAATAATGTTTCTTTGACATGTTTTTGTACACTAAGGCATTTAGGAAGTATTTTTGAATGTGCATTGCAGATGTCTTGATAATTTACTTTCACGTCTTGTCAGTATTGTCTGAATCAGGAAAGTCACTCTTACATCACGAGTGTTTTTTTTCCTGCTCTGGTAGCATAAAATTATTTGTAACTGTCCAAAGTAGAAGTTGTGGTACGAGTATATCCATTCTATTTTTTGCTTTGCGGGATTTAATAGTGGGTTCACCTTGTGTTTGCCATAAAATATGCTGCTTGTTGAACAAGGTATGGAACATGGGGGTGGGGGGGGGGGGTGCGGTCTGTGTAGAGCAAGGCTCATTATTTAGTGGATTTTGATGAAAAAGGCAGGTTAAGTGCCTACATAGCAGTTTAATGGTACTCATTGTCTGCTAAATTTGATTTGAGATTACTTGTAGTGTTGGTTTAATAATAATATGTTTTCATACATGCAGTATATATTAATTATGACATGTTTTTTTTTTATATATCCGGTATATTTTAGCGAAATAGAGGTTAGTTTGTAATAAAATAATTGATATATTGCTATGTTTTTGTGTGTACAAATGTGTTAGTAATAATTTGAATTTTGTCAAGTCTGAAAAGATTTGTTTTGTTAAACATATGGGTATCATGGGTTGTCGACTGCTTCACATTAAATTATTTCTGGGTCTCTAAGAACCTTTAAAAGTTATTTGGAACCTTAAAAAAAGCTCTACAAGATTTTGCATAGATGAAAAGCAGAATAAGGAAAAAGGGAAAGAGATAAGTGGTTAAGTGCAGCCCCAAAAAAGCGGTAAATTCCAATCATAGAGTTGACATCGAATGAGAAACTCGACCACAGCCACCGTCAATAACATCTCCACCCTATAGCCCACTTCGGCTTGCAAATGAGCCTCTATCCTGCCAGTCGTTGGCTTACTCTACCTATGCTGGGAAAAAAGGAAGAGGAGAGAACGTGCTAGGTAAATTGTGTTTATGACTAGACACTTGAGATGACCTGCCACAAAGTAATCCTTTCGCCACATGCAATGTGGCCAACCTGTTGCCACAATAGAACTCGATTAGGGAAACAGAGTGATAGATCAGAGACAGAAGGGGGAAGGGTGGCTGTTAGGAGAGAGATGATGGTACAAAGGAGAAGGAGAATGAGACCGAGAACAGGGAGAAGATGGAAGCCAGTTTTGAAGGTCCAATGTGATGAAGGGAAGGGCCGGTCTTGTGTTTCTGAGGAAAGAAGGGAGGAAACGAGTTGAGGGGAAGAGTAAAGAACAGGGGGCTGGTTGTCTTAAATGCTTTAATTCCTTTAGGAAATTTTTGTGGTTCCTTGGGGTGCATGGCATTTACAGTATTTTTTTTTTCCTGTAGGTTAACAACTCTTTTGTTCTATTCAAGACAGGATATTGGCAAAACATATGAAATTTAATATTTCTTTTTGCTAAGTGAAATTATTATGAATTAAGTTTTGTATCTGTACTTTTCCCTGAATGTGCATATCAGTCCCATTGTACTGTGACGTGATAATTTTCTTGTTCACCTGCCAAGTTAGTTTGGATCAAAGTATATTTCTTGCTCTCTTTTTTTTCTCTATTTCCTTACCATGTGCGTTTTTTCCTTCCCAGACCTGAGACTGCTGAAGAGAAGATGCTTAAAGAAGAGATTAGCTCTCTGAAGGCCGAGCTCACTGAAACTGAGAAGAAAGACCCTGAAGAAGTCCAGGATCTAGAAAAAAGAATCCTTCAAAAGGAAACTGATCTGGAACAGCTCATAATTGAGTTGGATAATAAGGTTCGATTTGGGCAAAGAAGCTCTGCTGACACCAGACTAGGTTCAGGCGCTGGTCGTGTCCCAGTGTACCAACAACCTGGTGTGTCAGAGGAGCCAAGAATCAGTGAGAGTGTGGATAGGCCTAGCTCTGGGGGAAGCAGCAGAGGGGATTCATGGGCCCGCCCTGGTGAAGAGAAGAAATGGGGATTTCAGGGCCCTCACAATAGAAGTTCTTTAGGTGGTAGCTCTAACCGGTAAGCTAACTGGTTCTCGAGATCTCATCAAACAAAAGTTAATTATTTTTCTGAGGTAAAACAAGGTGGTACAATTATTTTCCAAAATCTAGAATCGCGCTCCCTGAGCTAAGGGTCTGTGTCTTCTCCATAGTACTGTGATGAGAGGAGGCATAACTAAAGAAAAAAAATGTGAAAAAAATAGCAGTTTCTGCATGCTGATATTATGTCAAGGCACAGTAGTTAATACTATTTAGAATGGAAAAGGCATACCAATTTGCACAGTATTAAATTCTCCTTCGGTGTAATACTGTTCAAAGTATGTCATTAGGGTTTTCTCCCAGAACTTTGCAATTCCTTTTTCTTTTTATATTATTAATGTAAACTGGAAATAATGTTTAGGAGTGTGCCATTAGTCAATACTGTTACTTTCAGATAATTCAAGAGGACCCTCTTGAGGAAAATTGTTTGTTTGCAGATGTTGCAAGGGTAAAAAACAGGAATGCTGCTATGCTTTGTGTCTCTTTGAAGCTAAATGATGCTTTAAATTTCTTTCAATCACTGTAACTTTTATGATGATTGATGAATACCAAAAAATAAGTTCTGAGTCCAATTTATGGATGTTGCAAGGGTACAAAAAATGTAGGAATCCTGCCATTTTTTGGTCTCTTTGATGCTTGAAGCCTGTACTAGTTGG
This sequence comes from Carex pumila, assembly GCA_033356055.1. Lineage (NCBI taxonomy): Eukaryota > Viridiplantae > Streptophyta > Magnoliopsida > Poales > Cyperaceae > Carex > Carex pumila. Next base: position 98,977 of record JARJHM010000337.1, on the reverse strand, counting down.
AAGCGGGTGTTGGATGGGCATCAGATCAAATTTGGTCCGATGACCAATCAGAGCCGTACGATTCACTTAAGATGTGTGATTACCGCTTTAAGATTTGTGCTGTTAAAATATGTGTGAATCTTAATTTGAGTTGGACTGTTCGGACTGGTCATTGGATTGATTTTGGTCCGATGCCCATCGGACACCCCCTGGTTCTGTACTAGTTTCCTTGGATTTTAAATGCTCATGTTCATCTTCCTAATTTCTGGGAACTTTAAATGCAAATTTGGGAGTTATCATATTGAAGAGAAATTTTTATTTGTTTAATGTGGTATTGATCTCTTTACCTGTACATAACCATTAGCTCATTGTTTCTTATTTCAGAATAACCACAAAGGACAGATGGTGAAAGCTGGTGTGCTCCTATTGGGAACCGAAATGAAAATAAGTTATGTTTGTCTTCTATATAATGTTTTAGTGGAGTATCTTTTTTTTTTGTTTTTAGCATACAATTGGGACTTGCTGAAATGGAAGGTTGTTTATGACCCATGAAACCATTCATTTGTAACCTTGATGTGGTTTATTTGAATATTTTTCCATGTCGAAAGGGCTTTGCCTTCGGGAAGTGTAATCAAGATTTGTTTTTATCTGATGTGTGTATCGTAGAGCGTCGTGTTTCTATTAGAAATTTGCTGAGAGACTAACATCACATTACTCTTTTATGGTTGCCCTTGCATCTGTTTGTTATTTTAAATCAAGTTATATTTGTTAATTAAATTTCTGATAGTACTGTGAACAACATATTTGACAACCACCACAACTGGCTGTACGGCTTCAATTTGTTAAAGTTAAAAAAAAAATGCAGCAGTTGATTTTATGCAATCTTGAATCAAGCTGTGAATTTTGTTCTGTCCCAACTTGTTTGGACTAAAAGCTTTATTGTTGCTGTTGTTGTTGAATCAAGCTGTGAATTTTGGAAAATTATTGGATTTTAAATAGTGCTAGTTTATACTCATGAAAGCTTGTTTTATAGCAGCAGCTGCTCCTGCTCAGGTCTGCCCTTGTTGATGCTTAATAGGATGAAAATCTACATAGCCCCTATCTCATATATTCATAACAATTTAAATATTACTGTTTTATTCCTTCTCAAATAATAATATAGGATTGACTAGTCCTGTCCTATTTATATAGGATGTCAAAAATACAACCGATTCTTTCCAACAAACTCTAAAACTTAGGAGGCTGATAATTAACCCCGCACCTCCCACCCTGCAATTAACTCCGCACAAAATGTCAAAAAACTCCAGCTGTCATTTTTTTTTTTCATAAGATATTAATACTTACGTACAGAAGTATTTATCTCTAAGAACGAAAGTATTTATCTTTAAGCACGAAAGTATTTAAGGGACCATGCAAGTTTTTTTCATGGAGGGTGGGGGGGATTTCAAATCACATGGGGGACCATGCACGTTTTTAGAGGTAGGTTTTTTTTTATCTCATTTCAATCTCGTCCACATTTCTCATAATCTATGAGAAATTTTGCGAATCTAAAACCACTAATGTTTTCTATGTAATTTTATCTTTCAAATGAGATCCATGATGACATACTTTCGAGCAAGTCGTTACAGAAGTATTTATCTCTCATCATACAAGTATTTATATCTATACTTGAAAGTATTTTTTTGTATATAATACTTATAATACTTGATATTAATACTTTCATATGTCAATATAAATACTTATAATACATGAATTAATACTTTCATATGTCAGTATAAATACTTATAATACTTGATATTAATACTTTCATATATCAGTATAAATACTTATATTAATTGATAGTAATACTTTCATATGTTTGTATAGGTATAAATACTTGCACGATGAAAGATAAATACTTCTGTAACGACTTATCCAAAAGTATGTCATCATGGATCTCGTTTGAAAGAGAAAATTACGTAGAAAATATTCGTGATTTTAGATTCGCAAAATTTCTCATAAATTATGAGAAATGTGAATGAAATTGAAATGAGATTAAACTAATTTGGAAAGAGATAGAGTGGGGGGATGGAATGGGGGGGAGTAATATAATTGTTCTAAAACTTATTATTGGGTTGTACGTCTGAAGATTATTTATCACTAAAGCAAAATATAAGCTTCCCAAGAATAAACATGAGCTGATGTGATGCACAGTATAGATTGCTAATTTCAACAGCTTTGTATATTTATTTCGGCATCTTCGCAGATATTCTCGTCAATAATAACGATAAAAAAACGAGTTATGTTAGCTTACTCTCGAAATATCGACAAACTTTTATAGTTGTTTATTCACTGGGTTTGGGACTAAAGACTTGTTGTTTATTCACTTGAATAAGTTTGGGTCAAAGTTCATGCGCTTATGGTCCCTATCCAACGATTCCCTGTTATTACATAATAGCGATGTCCCAATTATAATCCAAGAAAAATGATGGCATGGCGATGTTCCAGTTATTACATACTGCCATACTGGTATTATGTATGGGACCCTAAACCAGAAAACACACCAATAGCATCTCAGATGCCCAACATCATCCATCAAATATTGGTTGTGCCTTCATATTAATCATTGAAAATTTGTGTACCTGCATATTAATTAATGCCCTGGAATTTGACCGTGCCTTTCATTATAGAAATGAAGTTATGCCTATTGGGAGCTTATTTGAGTAGCAATAAGTATTTATTAATATGCATGGTACCAACTCAGCAGCATATATTATACGCACGGCCGCAAATTTATAAAGACATAATCCCAAATACCAACCGGTACCAAAATAAACAAGAGTACAAACATCATACATGACTGCAGTACAATATTTGACCATTACGTACAGCACCATATTGAAAGAAGCATGCATGTGAGAAAGGAGTAGTACAATTGGCTAGAAAAATGTCATAGAATTATTATACTCAAAAGTCGAGAATTCGATTCCTCCTCACAAATCTTGATAGCTACTATCAAGTTTTAAAAAAAAATAAAAGCATGCATGCAAAGTAAGGGTCATACAAGCACTTCAAATAAAAATAAACTTAAAATGTCATTACATCAAATCAAATTAAAAAAAAAAATAGGTGAAACGACTCAAACAAAGAAAATACAATGCAGAACAAGCAAATTCAATATAAAATTTTGAACTTTACTCCAAAAAAAAAAAAAAAAGCGCTAACAAAGTCGGGCATTACATTCAGAAAAAGAGCAAGCATAGAACTACATTCTCATGCATCAAACACGCAAGGAAAAAAGAAGCAAGTAGATAACAAAATGTAGAAACACGACGTCTTTCAGAAGCCAGGGAGAAGGTCGTCGCCGGTTATCCCACGGTCTAAGAGTCCAGGGTCAGAGCAGCCTAGGTCAACCCATGCAATCTGGCTGCAGATACCTGAGTCAGCGGTGAGCCTGCAGTGGTCTGTTTTGATATTTTGTATAAAACTTCATAATTTTGTTCTATGAAGTCAAAAATGCACGTCAATAAATTTTTATGATTTTTGAAGGTGTTTTGCTATGTTAACCAGAGGTGCAAATTTGGGCTCAGAAACACTCTTTCAGCAGTTCGAACAATTTTTGAGAGCCAATATCTCACGATCTGTTTTGATATTTTGTATAAAAATTCACAACCTTGTTCTATAAAGTCTAGAATGCATGTTGGTAAATTTTCATGCTTTTTGGAAGTACTTTGATATGTTAACCAGAGGTGCAAAGTTGGGCTCAAAAGCACTCCTTCAGCAGTGCGGGCAATTTTTGAGAGCCGATATCTCACGATCTGTTTTGAGATTTTATATGAAACTTTACAGTCTTATTCTATGAAGTTAAGAATACATATCGGTAAATTTTCATGCTTTTTGGAGATGTTTTGATATGTTAATCAGAGGTGAAAAGTTGGACAAAAAATTCCAAAAAAACATTATTTTCCTAACTCCAAACTCTAAAAAAAAAAACAAAAAAAAAATCCGGGCCATGGAAAATATCCGCGGTCGGAATATATTTTTTTTTTTCGGACCGTGAATTTTTTCCGCGGCCCGAAATAAAAATTCCTGCCCGCGGAAAAAATCCGTGGTTTGAGTATTTTTAAAAATTTGGCTGAAGTCTGGTTATTTTTAATAAAATAATTTTTTGGGTGGGTATTTTTAAAAAAAATCGGCTATTCTATGTATTAACCAAGTGATTATGGAGAGTAGAAAATATTTTTTTATTGAGACAAAGTTTGAGATGTTAAAAAAATAATAAAATATTTCGAGCTTACTAGAATATTTCAAATTTTAGTTTTCTATTTCCTTGCTAATGGTTGGCTAGTTATTTAGTAAAGATTCATTTCGTAACGAGGTAGAAGGACAAAAAAAAAAAATCTTAGTTACATCATTTATCTTAGACAAGTAACAAATTTTCAAAATATTTGATAAGAAAGCATCAAGATAAGTTCCTATTTAATTTTAAATTTCTTATTTACCAGTGATGCATTAATTGTGACTAGCTGTGTTGTAAAAAATGTCTGTTTAGACTAATTAATCAGCCGAATAGTCATTAGCGGTGATCAAATTGTTATGGATTTTTTTGACTAATTGGACAATTATTTTATGAATATGACTTATTATTTCCAATTAACCATTTGACAATACCTTGTCTGTTCGAAAACTGCATACCGTTATTTACAACACCGGTGACTAAAGCTTTAAATAGGATCAAAATCGGTATAAAGAAATAAAATTTTCTCCGCTCTTAATATTGTAATTTCAGCACTAAAATAACTTTTCTTTCCTGAAATTTATTCTAATTAAACTTCATTAATTCACTTACATTGACTAAATTTATTTACTTGATTTGCGAAATTCTAAGATTATGTGCATTTATGTCTTTAAAAAATAAAAATAAAAATAAAATTAAATACAAAAAATGTAGTCAATGAAATGACTTATAATTGAGTCTACATGTACGAAATCAACTGTCCTCTTACAAAAAATATGACTTGCATGCAGTGTAATAAAATGCAGTCTAAGATTATGGGTAAACCCACCGATTTCACTAAAAACCGTAAACAAGTTATCTGAATTAAACTCCAAACAACTGGAATTTATTCAGAGATATTACAAACCAAGGGCAATATATAAAAACTTTTTACTAAAACAAAGCAAGTTAAAAGCACTTTACAGAACACCTCAAGAGCACAGATGCTCCAAATCACTTTCACAACAGCAACGGGAAGTTAACTGAAATTTACATAAATAACGCGCTCATTGAGTAGTTACGCTCTTAGCTAGGTTCCTTGGTTGGTCCACGTCATATCCCCTTAAAACAGTGAGGTGATAGGCCAGTAACTGCATCAGACAAATTTTATATGTTAGTTCCTACAACAAGGAATAAATTATCCTAAGTTGGTCTAACAATTAGTTCCAGTTTAGTCAAACCACCAATAAAGTGTATATGTAACAAGAAATAACACGTGTAAATTACATGAAGGGGTGCAAACTTAAAAAAAAAACAAAATATTGAAAAAGGAATACATACGAGGGAAAGAGAATGTATACCTGCAGAGGAACGGTGTTAATGATAGGTTGGAGACAATCAACGATCCGAGGGACCTCGATAACCCTAGAATTACCATCAGGACAAACCAAATTTACGTCTCCCTTAGAGCACATCACTATCAACCGACCCTTGCGTGCATGCAGTTGTTGAATGACTGATTGTTGCTTGCTGTAAAGAACAAACATAATACATTGTTAGACTAAGAGAGAAACAATAAAGCAATGATCAGTTATTTCTATCACACTAGATAACCTGAAAGTATCGTCCTGAGTGGCGATGACGATGATAGGAAGATATTCGTCCACTAGTGCTAAAGGTCCGTGCTTCATCTCTCCAGCAAGCATCCCTTCACTATGCATCAGTGCCACTTCCTTCACCTTTAACGCACCTTCAAGGGCAGTTGCATAGTTGTTCCCTCTCCCAAACATCAGTAGAGATTTCTCATTAATCAGCGATTCAGCTAGAGCTTTCATTTCACCATCAAGTTTCAGGACATCACGCACCTTCTCTGAAAAATGATTTTGAATTATGTCAGATGCTTCAGCCTGTCATGACCTAGCAATCTAGCATGTTGATATGATCATTTGATTTTGGAACTTAACTAGTATATTTATGTATACAATAATGTGCAAATATGCAATTGTCACACCATTTTTTTTTCTTTCCTTCTCCTTCTCCTTTTTCTTTTTCATTTTCTTTTTCCTTTTCTTTTTCTTAAGATGACATCGAAAAAAAACAAATCTTCGGAGAATGAAAAAATCTATTTCTAAAAAAATCTAGAGTTTTGAAGACCTACCTGGTAATTTAGCCAGACCAGCAATAATGGCTTCCCTCTTAGTAAGGGTAGACATTTTGTCAGACCCAATAGCCAATGCCATCATAACCATAACTACAATTTGGCAAGTGTATGCCTGAAAAAAGCACAGAGAGAGCAAGCGAAAAAATAAAAGAATAAAAAAAAAAGATGAAGGTTACAGTACTGGTAAACAATAAACATAAACTGTCTCAAAAGAATCCACTATTGGTCAAGATAGAGCAAATTTTCCATGCCAGTATGTCTTGAGGTGACAAATAATTGATTACCTTTGCTAGAGACCTGACAATATACTACCAAAAGTTCAAGACTGATCCCCTCATCTCCAGTCTGTTTCCATACAACACCATTACATCTACATGTGGCTGGAAGTAGGCTGGCAGTAGGCCGGGTCAGATTCAGGTCAGGGTCAGTATTCATTATGCTTTAAAGTTGATCATGTTGGGGTCATTCGGCAACAAAGGATTAAGAGTGAATGATTAAGAGCTTAAAGAGCGCTAAGAAACCGATGTTCAGTTGTCTTAATCCGTGAGTAAAAAGCTAAGGAAGCTAAAGGAAGGGAGTATGGGTGCCTTAAAGTTCGGGCAGAGGATGAGCTAATGGAATTAAATTAAAGTGTAGCGGTTTTTTTGTATTTCGATTCATTTTTTTGAATTGGAAATCAAGATTTAATATTACAAATGTAGATAAAAAAGTGATTGAAGAGATCTATCTCCTTCTATCCAAATCAAATTCTCTATTTTATTTGAATAGAATAAGAAAGTAGTATATGAATCAATCAAACTTTATGTGTATACTAATACTAGATTAAAATAATTTAACTAGTATTATCCTGATTTTTTTATTTTTCCTAATCGGAAAAATCATCCATGAAAAAGAAAGAAAAGAGATAGAAAAATTTGGTTTTTTATGGTCAAAGAATTATCTACGCAAGGATTTATTATTTCTATGATGGAAGGGCACTGCCAGCTCGACGGATCGTATCGTGTAAAGTAAGTAATCACTTACGCGATACGACTATACGAAGTAGCCATATCATGTTACTGGAGTTCAACGAGATTAATAAATCTTATAAAATCTGGAAGTAGGATTTAGGATTTAGGGTTTAGGGTTTAGGGTTCGGTAGTCAGCTAAACCCTAAACAAAATAGTCAGGTTGGGTCTAGCTGACTATTTTGTTCTTAATCTGCACTAAGAAACCGGTGTTCGGTAGGATTAAGCGGTTAAGAAAGTTAAAGGAAGCGGATTAAGTCTTGAGGAGGCTTAATCCTTTGTTGCCGAATGGCCCCGTTGAGTTCAATCCAAGCCAACCTACTATCAGGTCAAGAATAAAGGCCAAGATCCGACCCACAAACTTGGCCGGCGTTGGGTTGACCCAATGGGTCGGTATTACAAAATTTCAAAATTTAAGGATATTGTAATAATGCTTAGATTATGTTCTTTTTCAATACATTTCTCCTAAAAAATATTGGGCTAACTGAAACCTAAATCAAGCACAAAATAGTCAGCTAGACCCAACCTGACCAACAAACAGGTTAACTGAGTTCTGACTTGAACCAATAATCTAATAAATTGCAAACTGTGAGTGTGTTGGGTCAAGAACAGCTAGTCCAAGTCTGTAATGTCATGAATGTTTATCCTATTAGCAAGACAACAGACATACCTTTGTACTAGCAACACCAATCTCACAACCAGCATTAATATGGACCCCACAGTGTGTTTTACGAGCCAGTGTGCTACCAACAGTATTGGTCACACCAACACATAGTGCTCCATTCTCTAGTGCATATTCAAGTGCTAGCAAAGTATCAGCTGTCTCGCCGGACTGGCTCACAAACACTGCTGTATCATCCTTGAATACAAGGGCCTTCCTGTCCAGCATGTCACTTGCAATTTCCATTGTAACAGGAATATCTTGCAAGACAACAAATTTTAACGAAAGCAGTTCATGTCATGTGATGAATTCAGGGCAACAATTTATGGTATAGGTCAAAAAAATTGACCTTGCAACCTAACTAATGCATACTTCTTTTTTATTAAACTAATGCATACTTAATAATGATCTTCAGAGGTTGGGGCTTGGAATACTACTCGTGTGGAGAAAAGCAGGGCCTGGTTTGGGTACTACATTAATTCTCCACCAAACTAGACATATTCTTTGCAAATAATATTTGAGTCAAGAGTTCACTAACAATGACCAAATTGCCCCCAACTTGTGAGGTAACACAATTAAACACACTTAATATCAAAACGTTAGTTGTATTATCCAAGAGTCTGACATCCAGATTAAATTCTAAAATTGGACACACTCCAAGGGAAAACAAACGAAACGAGTTTATGAGAGGCAAAACTGTCAACATTATATTGAACATCTAATATACAATGTAACTGTAGGTGGTTGGTTGCAATAATGAAAATTGGCTAAAGTTAATTCTTTTCAAGTATTATAAGTTAGAAAAATAGAAAAGGAAAAAAGAGAGAATAATATGACATTATACAAAGTATGAGCATAACTCACCAGTAAGATCCTCCATAATGGGCCTGGCAGCAAGAGCAGCATGATAACTGGTGCCGCAGCCGATAAAGATGATCCGACGGCTTCGACGGATAGTTCTCATGTGATCCTTCAGCCCACCCAACCCGACAACACCATCCTTCAACCGACCCCTCATAGATGTAGTCAGAGAATCAGGCTGTTCATGGATCTCCTTCTTCATGAAGTGGTCAAAGTCCCCTTTCTTTATCTGTTCAACCTCCATTTCCAGTACTGACAGGGCGCGCTGTACTGAAGCTGGCTTCTCTTTCTCGTAGTCAAACTTCAAGATGGAAACACTACCGTCCTTTAAAGAAACAGTTCAATGATTACATGAATTGCAAAAAGTGTGGATTATGCACAATGATTATCTCACAGTGTGCTGTTGAATAGAACGGTTAGTAGCCGGAGGTGGAGTTTATTGAATGCACAGGGAGGTCAGCATTTTTCCATGTACCTAGTCTGAATGGTTGCCAAATTCTTCCCTTTTATTTTTTTTCCTTTCCTTTCAGTGCACGTCAATTTGGGGAATGTGAAAATATTGCCTTTGGGAGGTCAAAGGAGGTTACTAGATCAACTCTCCAATTGACCTGAATTATTTTATCAAAGTTCACAAACAGTCAAGCTAATTTAATTCCCCCCCCCCCCCCCCTCTTCCCCACCCTTCCTTCTAATGGTAGCTTCCAATTAGTGTTAATGTTTGGCATTTTGAAGAAATAAAATAAAAAGATGATAAAGAAGAAGGGAGAAGAGAGACAGAGACAGAGAGAGTAAAAAAAATTGGGATGAAGGCAGGAAGCCAAGTCCAAGGAACAAAATTACCTTTATATGAACAATCTCATTATCTTCAATGGCTGCATAATTTTTGGTGTGTTCAACAATAGCACACAAGTCACTGGAGAAGAAAAGTTCCTTTGGCTTCTCATTTGCAGTTAGGGCTTTCACATCATGAAATAGATGTCTGCTAGTTTCACCACCTAATTCCTGTTACTCAGGAGCACATAAGACTTTCACCACATGTTAAAGAAACCAACTCATTAAACTACATTACCCATTAATATAAACCAAATAAATTTTGTTTTCCATACACCTAAATTAATATTAATAATCTAAGGATAATATAACTTACATTGACACCTAAAATAAGGGTACTGCCTCGCTTGCATGCAATCAACTCATTTGGGTAGTGAGGACTTTTGAAAATGAGTGCATATGCACCTTCAAGTTGTCTCATGACCTCCATTACCACTTCGCTGAAGGTGACACCTCCTTTAAAAATTAAATTAAAAGAAATAGTAGAAAATTGGCTAGGTCAGCTTTATATAGCTTGAAACAGCTTGAAAAAGCACAAGCACAAAAGATAAGGAATAAACATACTAATGGACAGATTTTTATATGTATTAAATAAAGGGAAATCTTCATCATTACTACACATTTTTACTTGGTCAAATACAAATGACATAAAAAACCAACCAAACTATTTCTTTTAGAAGTTTTTTTTCTCAAAGACAAATACCTTCTCCATCACGGGCTTTGTCAAAGACAAATTTTGCAAGCTTTGGAATCACTTCAGTATCTGTATCAGACTTAAATGTAAAACCCTGGCGAATTAATGTCTGCTTCAGAACCTGAAAGCATGAAAGAAAAATCACAGTTATGGAACAGCTTAGAAGTTCACTCCATCATTACCATTTTCCATGCATCAAAAAAAGAACCATCTCAAATATATGAAGAGAAAGGAACTTGATCATAGAGGTATCTGGGGAATTCATAGAAGAAACCTGATCTGACTGAAGGATAAATTCTAATCTACAAACAAACACAGCATTCAGTCATAAAAGAGAAAAAAGACAAACCTCGTAATTGGTGATAATACCATTGTGAACTACCAGAAACTCGTCAAAGTCACCTGATGACTGGGGATGGCTATTCTTTGGAGCCGGCACACCGTGTGTAGCCCACCTTGTATGTGCAATGCCAGCATGCACCAAAAATGGCTTCTCAAGATCCAAGTCCAATTTGTCAACCTCTTTTGAACAAAAAAAATGAAGTTTTAGCTAACCATCAAATTTTTTTCAAGTACAAATTATACATCACCAGAATAATTCAATGACTGTGTAGTTCTGGTGGGTATCGTGATATCCTCCAGAAAAATAATATTGAACTCTTCTACCTTTCACTCCACAAAATTGTTTGGTGCTTCACCCAAATTAGGGCGTGTGCCTACAGGGGTCCATTTTGCAACTATTGTAAAGCAATCTCCTTCGTTGATTCATTTAACACCTTGTAATGTTGAAATTTGAAATCTGAAATTGGTTTTTACAGTTTCCTCTCAGTATATCCTATCCTATCTCACTTTGGCTAACAGAAATTTATCACACAAAAATCTCCAGAGTTTGGATTTTGTTCTTTGACAGTCACATACTGAAAATGGAATTCTACAATTACAATTTACAAATGATAAGATGGGAAATTATTTCTTGCACACTCTCAGGCAAATAATTGCTCAGGGCTTATTACTTTAATATCTCTGTATAAGTCTGTTTTCTTTTTCAAATGTGTAATTTTTAGAAGGGCTTTTTATAGTATGTTCATCGGATGAATAATTTATTGGGGTTAACAGCCTACTGGGCAATAATGTTAATTAAAGTAAAAGGAAGTTTTCAAGGTCTACGCGTACAACAATGTCGTGATAAAAAGGGAAAACACAAGCATAGCCCTTAGGGCAAAGGAGACAAGCAAGTACAGAGCACTAAAATGGACCCACAAAAAACAAAGAAGATGAAAAAAAAAAAAAAATCTTAAATGAAATCCTGCAGTTATAGGCTGTCTGGGTCATGGTGACATGCTTTTAACTTAGATTAGTGATGAATGACATGTACACCAGTTTTCCCTTGTTATAAAATGCAACTGTGTTTTTCTATTTTTCGAGGAAATCCCTTTGTGATACATGTTAAGTGTACACAATTTATAAAGTCTAAGACACGATCCATAAACAGCAAATGTTTCAAAGATCTCAGATAAAAAACAAAATGACTGGGTAATTTAAAAGGTTTGATATTTATTTTAATAGCTGTCTGTATTAAAAAAAATAGTAGTTGTTGCCAATTCCTGCATTTATATTGCACTGCAGTATTATAGTATTACCTACACTAGTATTGTACAGAGGTGCTTAATAATAATTTTATACTATGATCCTAGTTTTGTTGACTCAGCAAGAGATAAGTAAACTGATATACTTGCCACAACCAGAAGCTTTTATTTATTCCCAAGCAAATAAATGTTGTAAAGTAGTTCCTGAACATAATATAATTTAAAAAATTGCGACTGTAATCCAAAAGATCAAAACTGAAGCATGTTTTCATTTCAAAACTGAAACAAAGACAGTATAGCAATTATACAATTGCTGAAACCAGCCAAAATTTCAATATTTGGCTTCCACTTGGTGCGAACTATTAACTCTTTTGTGACTCAATTTTTATGTCATCATATAAATTTCGTGGAACTATGCATTTGGAGTTGTAAGTTGATCAAATTTTTTTTTTTTTTTTCAAAATGAAAATCGATCAAAGACGGGAATAAGAACCTGGCTCGCCTTTCTTTTTTATCATTTTTGATAGAGGGGGATGGAGAAAGTGGACAACTTAAATAATTCCATTTTCCACTGTAACTATGAAGAATTCTGAAAGACATATTCCCTTTTTAATTCCTCCCCAAAGAAAAATGACTGGAAAAGTTCTTTCTCTAAGACCACTCACTATGGGGAATACTACTGGGACCTAATATTAATCCTGCTTAATCATTTTATATCAACTTTGGGAATTAGTAAACCAGAATGCTAAAGGAGATTCTAAAAAATGTGAAACAAAATTCTTGTATCAAATTCTTCCCAACTGACCGCACAGTGGATAATACAGTCACAAAATTCAAAATTAACTAGTCAAAATGGTCAGTTGTCCTATGTATATTTACACAAAGGAAAAAGATGGAGAGAAAAAAAAAACAATCAAAAGGGGTTAAAATTAAGTAATTAACCTGAGTAGACCGATGTGACCAGTGATTCAATCTTTCCCTCCTGACGAAATACCAGAGGCAGTGCAGTATCATACGGTTTGCATTTGCTGCTCCCAACCTGTGTCGAGAAGCTCGGATCAGAATCAATGGCGATCCCAGCTGAATCGTACCCACGGTATTCCAATCGTCTCAGACCATTGAGCAACACTTCCAATATGTACCTCCTTTCTCTCCCCAAATTGTAATTCAAGTACGCAAATATCCCACACATTGTAGCCTTTCTTTTTCCCTTTTATTTGATTTTGAACTGAATCTGCTAGGTGCTCGGAGCACCAGAATTCATTCAGTGGTGAAGAGGAAAAAAATGAATTGGGATGGATTTACTTTGACCAAGTCAATGATGATTTTTGAAAGAGGAGATGGAAACCTGGAAAGTGAATTCGTATCCTCTGCATTAACTCAAAAAGGAATATTTTGAGTTAATACATATCGACCGTCCGATTAGATTTAAGATTCGTGTGAATTAAATCCGCACTAATATTAAAGACCTTATATTTTAGGCGGGGACCGGATTAGCTCCGTTTACAATCGGACGCATGACATGTATTAACTCAAAAGATGCTCTTTTGAGTTAATGCAGACGATGCAGACTCATGGTAAATGGGCTAAGCACTTAAAAATGGTGGTCAATTGATGGAGGTGAAGGCCCAAAAAAAGAGAGCAAAGCTCCGGCCCAAGCTCTTAACTAGTCCATCAACCTTATCTGTTATAGTAATAATAATAATAATAATAATAATAATAATAAATACTAATAATATTAATAATACCATATTGGTTTAATTTTTTTTGATAACTTATAATGTTAAAAATATTCATCGTGGAATTGCAATTTTCAAAATATATTGAAAAAATTTATGTAAAAACGTAAAGATCCTCTAACATAAGTTATCAAAATCTCTTTATATTCTCCAGCTTAGATCATCATTAATTATTTAATTTAGAAGTTTTTTTTAAAGATAAAGATCAAATCTCTTTATATTGATTGTAAAAATTCAAACACACAAAAAAAATACAAAATCTTGTATTGTAAGTTCAAAGTCTTATTGTAAAAAAAATACATGAAGTAGACCTCTCTTTCACAAAATACGATATATAATAATAAAGATCCTTTCAAATTAAGAGCAGCGTTAATTTAAAAAATATATATTGTCCACTTAAAAGTATGAAAAATGATTTATTTATTTACATAACAATTGAGATTCAAATCTAAATTGAATACAAATTCACGAACATTAATTCAATTTACAGGTTACATAGTACCCGATCCGCATCTACTGTCAAGTTCTGAATTCTGATGGCATTGGATCTCAAATAGTGAGAGCAAATTCATCATTTCAGCAACAAGGTGTCAACTTAGTGTGCATCATTAGCAGATTCATCAAAACACCAACTCTGGTAAAAACTGAAACTGGTACCATATTGTTTTTGTTACTGTACTAATATCAGCACAGCTTTTTATATACACAACATATAGCAACAAGATACATACCTGAAGCCAACATCTCCATACTGCATTAGGTAGCTAAGAGTGTTGGTACGTACCAGTGGTGCATGCCCATCTTCAAAATGATCAGGCAGGCTGAGAAATGGGTCCAGGCTTTGAATCGGAATTACATCCATATCTGCTGGCATTGATATCTAGATATGGGAGTAAAATAGGAGGCGAGACTAGGTAAGCTTTTCTGATTCAAATAATATAAAGTCTTTCCGGTACGACAGGGTTGGGTACGTAAGTTAAATAATTCTCCAAGTGTTTAAAAAAATGAGATGTCACATAAATTAAACGCACTATACATAAGTTAAATAATTTTCCGAGTGTTTAAAAAAATGAGATGTTACAGTTCATTGATTAATTAGAGAACTGGTTAACATATTTGCTAATTAATTAGGCTGCACCAAGAGGTTTTGCTGTTTTCTTTGCAGATAGATAAGTAATATGCCTGAAAACACCTGTCATAAACCTTATTTCGAAAAACATCAGAAATTCATAATGTCGTGTTGTTTACTTTGAATCGTTTCATTGGCTTGGATAACCAATGCACTTGATTACAATCAAGATCAGAATCAATATTTCATTTGTTAACTTATCAAACAAGATTAAACTTTAATTAATATTCTATTGTTCAAAATATTGGTAGGTATTGCTCAAATATATAAACCGATATTTATGGCGAATAATGCATGTGTTAGATAATCAGACCCTATACGGACCATACCAGCCTAGCAATTCTCTGTATATACGGCTTAAGCTTGGGCCCTTTGCCTATCACCATTTCTAGTTGGTTTTGGGATAGTGCCATAGGGGGATAAAACTGAACTGTGCTTATTTTAATGTTAATTGAGCTATATATCTTCAGCATTGGGAACTTTGCACACATTAGTAAGCCAAGTCAATGAAAACTGTGTAGTGGGTTAAAACAACTCGTTGTGAGTTTCGTAAATAAAACTACGGTGGAAAAGTCGGAAAATGTCAGGCTAGCATGCACATACCAGGCGCGTGCACGGTGCGCTGCGCCTCACCGCTGCGTGAGGCAATGAGCAAGCAGTAACCTTCCTGCATTTTTTTCACCAAGGGATATTCTATCAAATGCTCTGTGAGGCTTCTGTGTAGAAGAACATGTCTGCTACATTAAATGCTATGGTTCTGTCACAATACATCACGACAAATGACTCAAGTCACTTGCCATGATTTGCATGTTTTGTATTGTGACCAACTTGTGAAAAATAGACATGTACGCATCATGCGTACTAGCTAGTTTGATCACAGCGCACGATCACACGTAATCAGGAATGATGGAATGGTCCTTAATTATCACGAGTGACCACGTGTTGTGACCAAACCATCTGTAAGCATTTTGTACCAATTTTTGAAAGGATGGTCACAACACAGAACACGCAAATCACAGTACGTGACTATGGATCATGTATTGTGCCGTGTCATGACAAAACTGTAACATCTGAACCGTGTCATGATGGAACTGTGGCATATGAACCGTGTCGTAACACAACCATCGTATCAGAATAATGGTATCACATGTTGTGTTGTGTTATGACAAAATCATGTCGTGACTTAAATGTGACTTTTATATAAGTATTTATGTATCATACTTTTTATAAAACTAGTTAAGTGTCCATGCTTTGCAACGGAAATTGAAATATTATTTTGATCACTTTCTTTGTATGTGATTAATTTTTATTTGATTTCTTCATAATATATTAGTATATAATGAGAGCAAGCGAACGATAGTCTTAGAGCTTGATAATATATTATTTGTCTTCATTGTTAGTAATTAATTTTATTGAAGATAATTAGCTATTAATAACTCCAAACTAATAAATCAAATATTTCCACTATGACACTAATGAAGTATTATATGACATATTTTTAATAAGAGTACCAATTGCCTCCTCCCCTTCAAAATTACTAATGACATGAATAAAAATCCTCAAATAATTAAATACAAATTTTATTTAGCATTCATGAAATATATATCCTGCAAACAAATTAATTCAATGCATCAAGAATGGCTTACGAATCAAGACATTTGATTCTTGGCCAAAATAATTTAATTAATTAAAATTTTTTTACATACTCTGCTAGTAATTAGAGAACACATCCAATTTATCTTTATAAGCAAAAACTGATTAATAGTTAAAAAAAATACAAATACATTTTTAATATAATTATAATTTTAAATCAAAATTTTAATGAGTTTAATATTTATTTATCTGAGCAAATAATAGAAAAAAAAAAAATTGAAATAAAAAATCAGAATATTTTGACAGACACAGGCCCCAAGCCAGTGAAATTCCATCTTCTTGACTGAGCTTTGGCCCACAAACACCCATGTTCACTCTTGTGCACGGCTCACAAACACTCGGTCTAGACACGCGAACGAAACACAGCTGACCGATTGACCCCTTCGCTCCTGTGTCTCATTACTCCACTGCTCCAATTAATTGTTAGTTTAGACTGCTCCAATCTGCGTCGGGAAGTGAAGAAGGAAAGCGCGTCATGCGCACAGCAACCAAGGAAAAAAATGAAAATAATGTGGTTAGTGTTTGGTAAACGGGCCGGGCCGGGCGGTCCGGGTAAAACCCGGGCACGGGCACGGGTAGCCACAGTCACGGGCATCACGGGCACACGAGCAAAACGGGCCGGACATCACGGGTTTTTTTTCAAAAATTCTGTCCTGCCCATTTAATACCCGTGCCCGTCACGGGTTCGGGGGCAGGACGGTCCGGGTACGGGAGGCCGGGCGGTCCGGTCCGGGTACGGGAGGCCGGGCGGTCCGGTCCGGGTCCGAATCCGGTTTTTTTTTCTGTTTTTTTTAAAAAAAAGAAAGAAATAAAAAACAGAAATAAAATAAACAGAAATAAAAAAACAGAAATTAGAAAAACAGAAATAAGAAAAACAGAAATACAAAAAAACAGAAATAAAATTCAGAAATAAAAAAACAGAAATAAAAAAACAGAAATAAGAAAAACAGAAATAAAAAAACAGAAATAAAAAAAACAGAAATACAAAAAACAGAAATAAAAAAACAGAAATACAAAAAACAGAATTTAAAAAACAGAAATAAAAAATAGAAATAAAAAAAATGAAATTTAAAAAACAGAAATTAAAAAACAGTATTTAAAAAACAGAAATGGGGGGAATTTGAGTTTGAATTTTGGATTTTAGACCAAAAGTAAAAAAAAAAAAAAAAAATCTGCCACGGGCTCACGGGCACGGGTTCACGGGCACGGGCTTCACGGGTACGGGTTACGGGTATGGGGGTTCGGGTTCTCACGGGTATTTTTCCAAAAAACCGGGTCCTGCCCGTTTAATACCCTTGCCCGTGTACCTGTGTACCCGTGCATACCCGTGGCACGGGCACGGTCCGGTCCGGGCACAGGCACGGGAGGACCAGTCCGGGTTGAGCCCCCGGGGGCATTTACCAAACACTAAATGTGGTGAGTATAATGGCTCAGATTATGTGTTGCAAACAGGTATGTTTTTAATTAAATTTTAGACTTCTACATTTTTGACACTATGAAACAGATGCATAAAATCGAGATTAGTAATTAAAGGCTGAGATTGAAATGCATCTTGATGAATGGCTCAGATTTATTGAATCAACAGCTGAGATTTTGTTTGGACAGATAGATGCTTGGGTTCTAAAATTTTCAAGGTGATATTATAGCAGTTGTAAACATGTAAACATTACTAAATTTTCAATTGGAGTCTAGACATTATGAACTTGTGGTGCGTTCATTTTTTTTTTCTTAGTATGGACGTTACGGACTATGGCGTTTCTTCTCGACGCCATAATCTGTACGATCGGCTTCTCAAATTTTTAAAATTTTCTCTTACTAATCCTCTTTTTAATTATTATTTTTCTTTTTTTCTACCAAGAATAATTTCGGAAATTTACGAATTCACTTTTTTTTTTTTTTGTAGTGTTGTCAAAACCGGACAACACCGGTTGGTTTATCTGGAAAAACCAGAGCCGATTACCTTGATCTCCGGTTTGGTTCTTAAGAAAAATTATTTCCGTTAATGAACTGATCAAAAGAGATACAACCGGCCGGTTTTATTTAAAAAATGCTAAATCAAACCGACTCATTCTCCGGTTCAACACATATTGTCATATTCGCTAGTTTTTCATTTCCACTATTCGGTATTTTGATGATTAAACGTGGTTCACATAGACCACTTACAAACCACTTCAATAGCTCATGTGCACCTAGATGGACGAAGGGGTCCTCTTTCCATCTAAAAAAGCGAAAACAAAAGTAACCGTCTATTAGATCATTCATAAATGCAAATATTACTTGTTTTGCCACATTGATACGTTGGAATAACAGAAGAATGTGTTTAACATGTTGGAATAGGATATTCTTGAAGTAGGCCGGCAAGATCGATGGTATGGCATGTAGCTAAGATAATAGAATATGTTTAAACAATTGACTTAGCTTTTCAAACTTTGTACAAGTATTTTGATACTCTTAATTATTATTAAGATGAAATTTATAGATGTAAAATTATGGGCATTCATGTTATGAGTTTTTTTTGTTAAAAAAAATTAGCAGTTGACCAACTAGTTTAACCAGCAAACTGTTTGACCTACAAGTTTATCGGATCGATATCCAGTGTGATTATGATAACATTGTTTTTTTTTTTGTATTTCTTTTATTTCTTCAAAGTTCATCTCAGTCCACAAATATTATAATATTATAATGTGGATCGAAGCAGTTTATAATTGTTTAGTCCCACATTGACTGCAAATCCGGATCAAAGCTATTTCATTTTTGTTCCCACATTGACAACAAATTTTACAATCCAGATCAAAGATATTTTATTTTTGTTTAGTACCGCATTGACAGCAATTTTTTTAATCCGGATCAAAGCATTTTATTTTTGTTTAGTCCCACATTGACCACCTTGAAAGCATAACGGCTTTCTTTATCTTTAAAAAACTAAACCTAACACTTTCAAGCACAAAAGAAGCAATTTCCATCGAATATACAAATAACCATGATGCGCTTTCTCCTTAGTTTCTTTTTGGGTATGTATATATAAACTCTCTCTTAATTTCCATTTAAATTAAGATAATCATTCATTGTTTACCTTTAGGTTTTTTTTTTTTTTGTTATTCGATCCTTAAAATTTTTGTCATCTTTTTAAAAAATTTATATTAATTGTTTCAAATAATGAGTCTTCCTCCGCTTTTATTGTGATTAGCTTATCAGCCATAATTTATATTTCATATCAGATAGAACGATTAACACTGGCAAAAATAATGTGTATTTTTTTTTTTTTTTTTGAAAAAGTGGGGATACCACCGGTTTCATTACGAAACGCTCAAGTTCGTACAAATGCATAGTCCAAAATATACAAAACCAAGAACAATTAAACTGAAAATAAAAACAGCTAAGGCAAAATACAACCAATAACAGCTAAGTCAACTAAATCAATTAAGACGTATCA
The DNA here is from genome assembly GCA_033356055.1 of Carex pumila. Classification (NCBI taxonomy): domain Eukaryota; kingdom Viridiplantae; phylum Streptophyta; class Magnoliopsida; order Poales; family Cyperaceae; genus Carex; species Carex pumila. The sequence goes on along the minus strand of JARJHM010000337.1, from coordinate 79,048 downwards.
CTTCGAACTACATCACTCATACAACTAGAAAACATTATTAGGAGAATCATTGAGGAGACCATCAATAGCCATACTCGGCCCTATCATGCAAGTAGTTAGAGAGGGCCGACCCTTCTAAACCAAGAAAAGTGTCATCGTTTGAATCCCCCATGGAGCTTCCCCTTTCCTGAGTGCTCGTATTCGTGAGTATCATCAGAGGACCTGCTTGATTCAAATAAGTTGTATCCATAGATAAAATAAGAGTTGAATTTAAAGTATGAATCATCAAGTCTCGCTTTACACCAATAAGAAGTTAAAACTATAATAGCGGAACCAACAGAACTAACATGACGGACTGGTACATGTTGGAAACAGATCCTATTTCTGGTAAGCCACACCAACCATAAAGTGGCAGCACGAATTAATTCAACAAGTAATGAATCCTTTAAAGGAATCCAATTATCAAAAAGCCACAGGTCAGAAATAGTACAACAATTGTAATGAAAGTTATTGTAATTCTCTATCAATGACCAAAGCAAAGAAATATAAGGGCATGTCACAAAAAGATGGTCAGCGGTCTCGGGTTCACCACAAAAATGACAATTAACCTACCCTACCATCCCTTTTTAGCTAAATTACATTTAGTGAGTACTTTATCTTGTCTAAGCAACCAAATAATTTTTTTTAGTGGAATTTTGGAATGCCATAAAATAGAATACAATTTATTTGAAATGCCAGTAAAGGACAACCACAAATAAAGAGAGTGAATAGTGAATAAACCAGAATTAGTCCATCACCAAGAGATTTTATCGGAAGAGGTTGGATCAATAAATAAATTGCAATAAACTAAAGAATTAGAGAGATGGATCCATTATGTTAAAAAAATGTCTGTTAGTTGTCTAGTAAAACGAATATCAATAGTAGAGTGAGAGAAAACATTAGAAACTAAAAGCTTTAGATTGAAAGCAATTCTAAAGAGATTAGGGTAAACGCAATACAATGCACAGTCACCTAACCATCTATCTAACCAAAAAAAGGTAGTCCTACCATTACCAATAATTCGATTCACTACTACAAAAAGTTTAATTACTAACATGTTATTAGCCACGGTTCTGAAATTTTTTTAATGAGCTGTGGGTAAATAAGGAAGTGAGATGGTCAGATGACATGTATACACGGTTGAACCATGGTTGTTATGACTTAAACAATTTGACCGTGGGTAAAGGATTGATATAATCCACGGCTGGGTTGGGGTGCTATTTACCCACGACTGGGATTGGAGGGGCGTGTTTAAAGAGGTGTGTGTAAAGACTAAAGGGTGTAAAGAATCGTAAATCTCCTCAGTTAGGGCCTGTTCGGCAACCCCATATCCCAAGGGTTTTCATGGTTAAAATGACTTTGTAGGTATATTTCCCAAGCAAGTGTTCGGTAGGCTGGAATTTTACTTCATTTCAAATTACCAAATGGTAAAATTTCTATGCAGCGCATCAATTATCATAGGACAAAATAACTTAGCTCAGAGTTCCCTTTTTTTTCCCAAGCAGCAAAGCTCTCTCAAAGTTGACCAAAAAATTATGCAGCGCATCAATACTTATGCAGCAAGGCTGGATTTTTTAATATAACTCCTCTTTTTAAATTCATTAAACAAGTATTAATTACTATAAATTAGACAATTATATCAATACTCGGACAATCAAGCTTGTTTAATTAATTAAAAAAGAGGTATTATACTAATTAATACTTGTTTAATTAATTAAAATGAAATTAAATTGTACAATCAAGTACTCAATTAAAGAAACACAATTTAATAACACAAAAGCTAAAATTAATTAAACAAAACATAATTTAAAAGTATAATACAAAGACTAAAATTAATTAAACAAGCATAATTTAATAATACAAGACATTATTAAACAAGCATAATAAAACTAGCAACACTTAATTTTAATAGATTAAGCTAATTTTAGGTTAAGTTCCTATTCTGACGTCTAACATAATCATCCCACATAAGTCTAGCAATTTCATCTTTTTTTTCATTCCTTGCCTGACGTTGATTGTTAAGTCTTTCAACATCTTCGCCGTACTCTTCATCTCCATCTGGTACATCCACAATATCTTTTGGATCAATTTCCAAATTAGTGTTCGCAGTCCAAGCGACATCGCCATTATGATATACAATAAAATTGTGTATAATGCATGCTGCTTGAACTATGTCCGCTTGTTTATAAATTGCGTGATATGTTGCGACCTTTAAAATGGGAAACCGCATCTTTAAAATACCAATAAGTTTTTCAATATGGTTTCTAAGTTGTGCATGACGGAGATTAAAGAGCTCTTTGTAATTTCATAGCCATTCATTAGCTGCACCTTGCTCACGTACGTGATATCTCACACTCCTATAAGGAGCAATAAATTGCGGTGTATTGGCATAACCAGCATTAACCAAAAAAAAGTTGCCTCGTGGTACTGTGAATCCGTCGTCGAGTGCACTCTTTAGTACAGTTGCATCTGAAGTTGATCCTTCCCATCCGGCCATTACATATGTAAATCGATAGTCGAAATCACAAACAAGCATAACATTATGTGATAATGTATGTTTTCTATTACGATATGGAGCTTGATCTTCGTAAGCAATAGTTATAGGAACATGTGTACCGTCAATGGCACCAATACAATCCTGTATATTTAAAAATAGTGAATAATTAAACTTACCTTAATTTTAAAAAAAACCATTAATTTGAGAATAATTGAAATTAAATTTACCTTAAAGAAAGGATTAAATATTGTTCTAGATTGGATAAGTTCGAGCGTATGAAGTCGAGGGGGCATTATGATTTCTGCATATAGTCGAGTAATAGCCTTAATTACAATATGGAAGTAACGGCTTACTGTATCACCCGACCGTTAGAATCGTTCTTGCACAGTGCAATTGCTTGCATTTTTAGCAAGTGTGTATAAGAACATTGCAACTTGTTCTTCAATCAACATTTGTCCATCCTGGAGCAATTCTTTGTCTCTCAACAGCTTAACAAATGCACGAAAAACAAAAGTTTCCATACAAAATTCTCGCTTACAGCGACACTCATGACCATTTAAGACTTCATTGACATACATCATTCCAGTTAAGATTGAAGTATGGCATGGAGTTGGTTCCATTATATTTCTCTCTATATATGGCATGATGAGATTTGTATAATCTTCATCATCATTATTCATTTTCCATTGAATAAGATGATCCATTATTTTGCTATGAAAGAGGTGAAGAAGCATTTGCTGCAATAGCTCTATATATAAACAATTTAGATTTTTTTTAAATAAAAATGGTCATGATCACTCTTTTGTCACTCTGTAGTGTATGGTCAATCATAATATTACTTTTCAGTGTGTAGTCAGTTCACTCATTTATCACTTTACAGTGTGTGGTCAGTTTACTCTTATATCACTTTTCAGTGTGTGGTCAATTCACTCATTTTATCACTTTGTAGTGTGTGGTCAGTTCACTCTGATATCACTTTGTACTGTATAGTCAATTTATTCATTTAAACTTTTTTTAGAATCTGATATGCACAATTATATTGATCATAATTAGTGATTAGTATTAATACACTTAATATAGTTTAATATTATTATTATATCTTCTATAAAAAGAAAAACAAACAAACATCCTACCAAATTTTCCATGCATTTGCCGAACACCTACATTTGCAAATTTCCTACAGGTTAAATACCTATGGTTTTGACAAATTAAAATTCTCATTCCCATATTAAAAATTTTCATTTCTATAAATTTTCCATGCTGCCGAACAGCCCTTACTGTTTTATTTTCGCTTCCTCTCTCACTTGGGCGATAGTTTCATGTTGGATTCAAGACTATTACCTGCCCTGATAACAAGAAATCAAGAATAAGCTACAATGAGAAAAACAATCATGGTGATTGAAACTATTTTAAAGATGAAGATGAACTAAAAGAAACCCAACAAAGAGAATCGGTACTGACCTAGAGAGAGGGGGGCCGACGTTGTGCTGAGCGGTGAAGGGAGCGGAGGAGGGAGTAGGGGGGCGAAGTTGCTGAGCAGCGAACAGAGGGAAGCCGAATTTGGGCTGAGCGACGGACAGAGAGGGGTAGATTTGGGTTGATGACGAAGAGATCGATATTGGAAACCCTCAGGGAGAGAGAGAGGGAGGAAAAATGAAACTATCACCCAAGTGAGAGAGGGAGCAAAAATAAAACAGTAAGGGTTGTTCGGCAGCATGGAAAATTTTTAATATGGGAATGGGAATTTTAATTTGTCAAAACCATAGGTATTTAACCCGTAGGAAATTTGTAAATGTAGGTGTTCGACAAATGCATGGGAAATTTGGTAGGATGTTTGTTTGTTTTTCTTTTTATAGAAGATGTAATAATAAGATTAAACTATATTAAGTGTATTAATACTAATCACTGATTATGATCAATATAATTTTGCATATCAGATTCTAAAAAAAGTTTAAATGAGTAAATTGACTATACAATGCAAAGTGATATTAGAGTGAACTGACCACACACTACAAGTGATAAAATGAGTGAATTGACCACACACTGAAAAGTGATATAAGAGTAAACTAAGCACACACTGTAAAGTGATAAATGAGTGAACTGACTACACACTGAAAAGTAATATTATGATTGACCATACACTACAGAGTGACAAAAGAGTGATCATGATCATTTTTATTTAAAAAAAATCTAAATTGTTTATATATAGAGTTATTGCAGCAAATGCTTCTTCACCTCTTTCATAGCAAAATAATGGATCATCTTATTCAATGGAAAATGAATAATGATGATGAAGATTATACAAATCTCATCATGCCATATATAGAGAGAAATATAATGGAACCAACTCCATGCCATACTTCAATCTTAACTGGAATGATGTATGTCAATGAAGTTTTAAATGGTCATGAGTGTCGCTGTAAGCGAGAATTTCGTATGGAAACTTTTGTTTTTCGTGCATTTGTCAAGCTGTTGAGAGACAAAGAGTTGTTCCAGGATGGACAAATGTTGATTCAAGAACAAGTTGCAATGTTCTTATACACACTTGCTAAAAATGCAAGCAATCGCACTGTGCAAGAACGATTCTAACGGTCGGGTGATACAGTAAGCCGTTACTTCCATATTGTAATTAAGGCTATTACTCGACTATATGCAGAAATCATAATGCCCCCTCGACAGTGCCTTTTGTAAGCATATGCATATGAAGTACCAAATTTTGTGTATTACAATCATTACTTGGCTTTTTAATTTCATACCTTAACAAGATCAGTACTTAATATTCTAGATAATATTTATATTAGTCTATATCAGTACTTTGGTACCAGTCAGATCTACACATTTTTTAATGCATGAACATTAGTATCGTTGGGGGTATGAACAATTATGTGTGCTTGCTACTATGAACAACTAGTATCATGTATGAAACTTGACTAGGGTTTACATGCATTTTTTTTACTATGCTTGCTGCCATATCTTGCTGACATATAATATTGTTTATCGTGTGTTAATTAATCTTGCTTAAAGCTATTAAATTTGTCTTGTTAAATTTCAGATTTGTTAAACCCCATATCAAATCAATCAGATGAATTAATGTCAAATGGGTTTTCAGGTGTTGAAGTTCATAGTGTACAACCAACAAATCGGAAAAAGAAAGGCCCTTCCCTGTGCAAAAATCATGTAGTAGTACAATTAGTAAGCAATCAATTAAAGTATCTTTTATTTCCATTCTTGTAAATAGTTATTCTTCTAATCTACAATTAACACTAATTACTATCCATTATTTTTCTTAAGGGCTTTTCTGAAATACATTAGTAAATGAGGGTCACATACTAGAGAGCATAAATTGAAAATGATTTGGTCCTGGATCATGGTAAACACACTAACTTAAAATTAAGTTAGTTATGAATACAAAAAACAGTTTATGATGAGGGGATGAGAGTTGCAAAGTAGCATGCAAAGAGAAAGCTCGGGCAAGAGTCTACTAAGAATTTAAAAGAGAATTGATGATGAGTACTTGGTCAATATGTAAGTCTAAATATTATTTTAATTTTTTTATTGTCAGTTTTATTGCTATGATCTATTTTTGCATTGATTTTAGAGAGTGTGGCTTAACCATATTATTACCAGTATCAAGGAATGTTGTGCTCAACAACCTCTTTTTGGTTACATCAGTGGGCATTATTTTGGTGTTATCAATTAGGGTAACTTGAGATTTGAGTTAAATTTATTTTTATTGAATCTTTTTTTGTACTAGTCAATAGTCATGGTGAAATAGAACATTTGTCAGTTTCTGTTCCTCAACAAAGAAGGGATGGGAGCCAAACTCCCAGCTATGAACACGCTATAGAGTCAGTTACAAGGTAACTTACATGTTATGATTTATTTCTTGTTTGGGCCCTTCATAATTCTTTTAAAAATTTGGGTATAAGTATAACCTGCAAATTAAGAAACATCTTATTTGCCCTCAAAATTATGAACTTGGCAAGTACTTCGGTAGTACTAATGTCTGAGATTTATAAATACGTTTCTTGTATGTTTCCAGGGCAAGGATGATCAGTATTTCATAAACAATCTTGAGCTTCAGAGTGATGTACCATAAAGAAGTGTTCTCTTCTATTGCAAAAACTTGACTGATAAAAAATTAGATATCGAGTTTGTTGAGATTTGAAGGGCCTGTGGGATGTAATGAAGGTGTATTTTCATTGTGAGTGAGATTGGAGGCTACACACCCTTCTAAGGAAGTTGACACAACTAAAACTGCACTACCTTCTATGGTCATTAGGTTGTAGAGAAAGCAAAGGATATATTGTGTGGTGAACAAGGGTCAGGGTCCCTAAACACTCTTCTAAGGCATACTCTATTGACACAAAAGTTGCAAAGATGGATATGAGGAACAATAGGAGGAAGAAATAATTGAAGTACTAGTCTAGGTCTAGGAGAAAGTTGCTCTAACTTGACCCGTATTCAATTTTCTTTTCTTTATGACAAATTCAAAATTGTTGGTGGTTTGTACACACCTAATTTATAATTCATTTTTACAGATTTTTATTTACTTGATACAAGCAAGCCCTTGTTTGATATGTGGTTTGTGTTTATTATTTAATGTTCTCTGTAAGTTAATTTAATTCAATTAATGAAAAACCTAAGTTATTTCAATATTTCTAATTCACATTATGTATGTATCTGCTATTTAACTAATATAGCTAGATGATCTTTACCCACGGCTTCAACTGTGGAGAATTTAAAAAATAAAAAATAAAAATAAATGAATCATCATTGTCCACGTTTGCTCTGGAGTCAACCGTGAGTAAATGAAAATCTAGTCACGGTTAAGGAACCGTGGGTGTACTCTGGAGTCAGTCGTGGGTAAATGAAAATCTAGTCACGGTTAAGGAACCGTGGGTGTAGTCTTGCACTTTTACAAACGCCAGCATTACTCACGATAGCGAATCCGTGAATAAATTTAATTTTTGACCGTGGCTAATTTGTTGTTCTATACTAATGATTGATGCCTAACTCATAAATTTGTAAGTGAGATAATACTCTCAACCAAAAAGAAGAACAACTAAGAATATGCAAACTAGTGACACCATATTTAGTAATTAAAATACTTTTCCATTTACCAGTGATAGTGGGATCTTTAAAACGAAAGTACCACTTAGCTAAAAAGGCAATATTCATGTAATTCAAATCCAGTACCTCTAACCTACCTTGATATTTAGGTAAACAAACATTGGACCATTTAATAAGGTGATACTTCTTCCTACCAGCAGTACCTGACCCCTAGACCATAAAAATTTCTTTCTAATTCTATCTATTTGTAATCTAACGATAACAGGCATGTGATATAAAGATAGCCAATAGAGTGGTATTGAAGAAATAACCGAATTAAGTAGAGTTACCCTCCCTCCTAACGATAGTAAAGAACCTTTTCAAGTTTGTAACTTTGAATTAATTTTAGTTACTAAAGGGGCCCAATCTGAAATATGTAATCTCTTCCAATGAAGAGGGATACCTAAATATGAAATGGGTAGAGTTGTCAATTTATATCCTAATTGGCTAGCTAAAGAAGTAGCAAGAGTATCACTAATATTTAAAGCAACCAATTCACTTTTATTAAAGTTAATCTTAAGACCAGAGACAATTTCAAAGCCTAATAGTAAGTACTTTAAGCGCTCTAACTGAATAGAATCAGCTTCTAAGAATAAAAGGGTGTCATCCGCAAAGTGCAAATTCAAGACCTTTTCATTATTATTAAAGGAACTTAAACCAGATATTAAACCACTATTTTGTGCTCTACCAAGAATTTTGTTTAACGAATCAGCTACTATATCAAATAAAAGAGGAGAAATAGGATCTCCTTGTCGAAGACCTTGCTTACAGGAGAAATAAGCACCTTGTTCTCCATTAAAGGTAACACAAGTTCTACCCCCTCGAAAGATCGAAAGATATCATGAATCCAATTAATGAACAATGAGCCTAACATGTAATACTTCTAACAAAAATTCTCAATTTACCTTATTGAACGCTTTCTCAAAATCTAATTTAAGTAAGATACCAATTTGTTTAGTATGTCTAACTTGGTGTAAAATTTCATGAGCACAAACAATGTTATCGCCAATCAGCCTTCCTTTAACAAAGGCTGCCTGTGAGTCATCAAAAAGAGGATCCATAACTAAAGAAAGCCTACTAGTTAACAGTTTAGTAATCATCTTGAAACTACAATTAATTAGACTAATGGGTCTATAATTCTTAATAGTGGCAGCATTAGATTTCTTAGGGATTAAACAAATAGATGCTAAATTCAATTTAGAGATATCAAGGGTCCTATCATAAAAAGCCTGAAATAGTTTAAATATATCATATTGTGCCAAATCCCAAAAAGATTGATAAAAAAAAAAAAAAAAGACCATCAGGTCCAGGAGATTTATTGGAATTGCAAGAAAAATCCGTATGTTTAATTTCTTCCAATGTGAAAGGTAATTCTAAAGAGGATGATTGAGCAAAGGTGAGTTGTTCAGAAACAGGCAATAATGTGTATTTTTTAATTACAACAAAAAATAATATGTAACTTTGGAATAAAAAAAAAAAAAATCAGATTGACACGCAAATCTAGTTTACGTGTCTGTTATAAGTTTTGAGATTTCTCCAAATGCTACAAATTAAAAAAAATAGGCAATGAAAATGACAGTAACAAATAAAAGCATCAATTATGATTGGACTTATTATTTAGATTGTTTTAATATATGCAACCGGCCGCTTCAACTTTACTGTTAAATGAGTAAGTAATGAAATAATTTAAGAGAGATTAAATTTTCATCCATTAAAAAATTTAGTATTTTAGAGATGTTAAATGTAAGAATTACAAAGATATTAAAAATTGTGGCATGGATTAATTTTCCATAGTTTTTAAATGTCATTTTGAACTAATACTTTTAATAGAAATTGTTCATAACTTAGTTTTTAAACGGAATAATTACTGAATAATTAAATTTTGCAGGATTTATTATTTAACTCTTTTCCTGAATAATTTTATTTATCATAGGTTATCATTTCGGTACAATCAAATCATGCTATTTCACCAGCTGAAGTTTACTGGCGTGCAGTCCTAACACCTCGATGCCTCGTGCCATTCGCCAACTTATTGATGCAGGTTCGATTCGTCTCATCTCCCTTTTTTTTTATTTAGATAAAGCATACAGAAATATATGGACCAACATTTTTCAGTGGAGATATATATAAGTCAATGAAGGAATCCGAAATTATAGTATTTTGACAGATTTATTAGCTAAAAAATGACTGTTGTAGATTCAAAAATTATTAGCTAAAAAATTATTTCAATATTCTTGAACAGTTACCAACATTTTTTGTAATGCATGTTTGCTTTTTGTCACCATTTATGACATTAATTATTAATAACCAGAGACATGTATTTATTATATATCTTAAAAGTGAATAGAAATAAATAATTCATTAATTATTGCCCAACTTAACTTAAATGAAAGATTTTTATGACTGAGCATAAATATATATGCATTAAATTTTCTAACCTCTTTACAAATATATATGCATTAAATTTTCTAACCTCTTTACAAATATATATGCATTAAATTTTTATGACTGAGTATATCCTTCATTAGCATATATAAGAAGTGTTAAGTATGCATTAACAGAAGAAAATAACTTAATTAATTTTTTTTTTTCCTTTTTCAAACAGATCCAAAGAGTAAGCACGTGGTCCAAATGGGCCTTGGCCTTCCCTATATAATGTCACGCGTACCACCACATACACCACCTGCCTCTATTTTAAGCACCTTATTTCTTCAGAAAAAAAATATATGCTGGAGCCAAGTTGAAAGATATCAATTACTTGGTTAAGAGAAGTATTATAGGTAATGTTTTTGGAGTAAAGCTAATATACACTTAAGTGTACCAATGAACCCATACACTTAATCCTAGAACCGTACGATTAGCTTTGAGATTCGTATATCACGACTTTTAAAGAAGCTACACGACTTTTAAAGAATCTACACAAATCTCAAAGCTAATCGTACGGTTCTAGGGTTAAGTGTATGAGTTCATTGATACACTTAAGTGTATATTAGCTTTACTCATGTTTTTGTACCCCAACCTGAAGCTGATACGATATTATTCTCATCACAAAATCTTCCTAAGATACTAGAACACTTTTCGATGGCCCCACACTCCGAAGATGCAAAATTAATGAAGGAGACTATATCTAACTGTGAAAATCCTCCAACGAAAGGCGAGAAGAGAAACTTTGTTCCACCTCTCTCGAGTCTATGGTTGATAATGTCATCTCTTTGCTAGGAACAAGTAATATACAAGTCATGTCGACAATGACAACAATCAATGCTCCTCAACATGAAAAAATGGTTGTATATACAATTTCTTCTCCGATAAAGAGGTTGTCAGAAGAAGATGAATTAGTGATATGTCATCCACAACTATCTCCTCAAGCCGTGCACTACTGTCATAAGAATACTGCATACAGAGTGTACATCATTCCTCTGATTGGAAATAATGGATCTATGGTGAATGCTATTACAGTGTGTCACCATGATCTAATGAATGTTGATTCGTTCATTCTCGAGGTTCTCAAGGTGAATTCTAGAGCGGAATCGATCTGCCATTTCCTCCCGGAAGATCACTTTATTTCGGTTTCTGTCAACTATAAATGATTTGTTGGTAATTCAAGTAAACTATAAATGATTAATAAATTGTAGTTTGTTCTTACTTTTTTCTGCTTCAAGTGATAATAATATCATCTAATAAAAATTTAGCTATAATACAAAACTTGTTTGGGAATACTGAATGCAATTTTTTTTTTTAATTGGACCACTTCAATTTTTTTCTTAAACTCAAATTGTTTGGGTCAGGATCCCCAAAAGTAACTCAATCTTTAGGTTTTGGATTGAGAGTTCAATTTGAATCCGTCACTCAAGATTGCTTCGCAATTCAAATTCATCTCTCGGAATGCGTGATTATTATGGATTTGAATCAAACGGTCCTGATTTAAAACTCAAAGATTGAGATACTTCACTAGATCTGAACTCAAAGAAATATCCATATCCGTGGTTAGAACAGTACAAGGCTAGGACAGGGCACGTGCCTAGAATAGAGAACAAAGAGTTCTCTTGAATACCCGACGGTGCTTTTGAAAACCCAATCACCTTCGGCCCAAGAGAGAATTTGGAAAACCAAAATTGCTATATTTTTACTTGGGTCTTTTGTTTCGAGATTATTATTAGGTCGTTATTGGGCTTTTAGCCCATCTCCTATTAGTTTTCTTTTTTGACACTCCGTGCCGCCACATCTCATCTCTCTGGAGCAGTGTTGTAAAAACATCCGTTTAGGCCGATTAATTGGTCAATTAGTTGTTGGCAGTAACTAAATTTTTGCAGATTTTCTCAATTAATCGATCAATTATTTTCGATTATGGCCGATTATTTCCGATTATTCCTAATCAATCACTTGGCGGTATCCTGTCCGTTCAATAACCGCATACCGTTATTTACAACACTGCTCTGGAGCTGTCTCTCTTCATATCTTGTAATTTAATGTCAGTTAGTATTTAACTATTTATTGATTATTTAAAGAAAAAATGAAATTTTCGTTTTTATCTATTTCTCTACTATTTTTTTTGTTTATTAATTTTTTTAAGTTTAGTTTAGTCAGAAATTATAGTATTATTGATTTTAAATTGTGTAAAGTTCTATATTGATTTTAGGTAATCGAGAGTTCTACATTTATTTATTTTTAATTCATTTTTTTTAAATGAAACTTAAAAATTGATTTAATCGAATCTCAGATTGTATATCTATTTATTCTTCTTTTTCTTTTTCTTTTTCTTTTATTAAGACCAATCTATTCAAATTTTATTTGTTTGTTTGATCATAGGTGATGCAATGAGTGGTTCAGTTAGTAAGTTTTGTGTTTTTTTTGCATTCCCACCCTTCATTTTTTGGTATTTTATTTCAGTTAGTATTTATTGATTATCTAAACAAAGAATAGTTTGTTTATAGGTGTGATGGAATGGGTGATGAGAGAGAAGCCTTACAAGGTAACAGATCATGACTACTCTTACCTCCTGGAATTTACCAGTAAATGACATGGCTTTGCTCGTTCAAAGAAACTCTTTCAAACCGTTCCGAAATCGTGCCGGAACGAGTTACTCTACAACCAATTAGTCATTTCCTGTTTGGATAAATGGATGAATAAACTTATTTATATTTTTGAGTAGTTTTCATTAAAATTTTCTAAAAATTGCAGTGCTTTTTTATGAAAATATGATGTTGAATTTATGATTTATTTTTATATTTTTAATAGTACAGGTTCACATAAAACTTATTTGCTTTACAAATTTACTTAAAGATTATTTTTGAAAGGTTACAAATTTATTGAAAGACAGATTTGTAATCTGCGACTCAAATTTTCTTCTTCTTCAAAAAAAAAAAAAAATTCTGTAAATGTCATACCATGACTATTTTGAATAGCTTGAATATTTTTTGTTATTATAATATCAGTACAGCTTTTATTTCAATAAGCTACATGCCTTAAGCCAATATCTCCACATACTACATTAGGTAGATAGCATCTATATCTCTGAAACTATTAGAGTTTCTAATCTGATGTGGTAGTTTTTAATACAACTTCAGAGATATAAGAAATTTTTTTTTTTATTTAGAAACTATGCAGTAAAGTTTTTTATTAAGAAAATATTTATAAATTCCATACTAACTAAATGATTGGCTCAAATTATTTTTTATTTTTCAATTTGTTACTGCCGTGGCTTAATAAAAATTCTAAAATTAATTTTAGAGATGTGAAAAGTTAAAAATTTTAGATATCTTAATTAAAAAAAAATGATTAACAGTTATTCAGAAATTCGGTTGAGTTATTCGAATGTAGATGATCAAAGTGTTGGTACCAGTGGTGCCCATCTTCAAAATGATCAGGCAGGCTGAGAAATGGGTCCGGGCTTTGAATCGGAATTGCATCCATATCTGCTGGCATTGATATCTACATATGGCAGTAAAATAGGAGGCGAGACTAGGTAAGCTTTTCTAATTCAAATAATATGAAGTCCTTTCGGTCCGTAAGAGGCCTGATGTTCGGCAGAGTTGGGTACGTAGGTGCTATTCGGTAAGGGTCTGAGCCTCCTTTTTAAAGGAGTCTCATTTAGCTAAATTATAAACTCTAAACTCTAAATCCGAACAATACTGATTTTTCAGTGTGGATTAAGACAATCTTTTTTAGTCTCTTTTTGTCTGAATCTTTTTTTTAAGACATCTTTCATTTTCTTTAGTTTTATTTAACTATCTTAATCTCCTGTTCTTTTCTTTAGCTTATTGAACAATTCCTTTTTAGTGCAGATTATATTTAATCTCCTATGTGTTACCAAACAGCCTTGTAATATTAGAGAAATATTGAGTATGGTAATTGATTTTTAGGCTTAATTCAATTATCCAGTGGACGTCGGTCAAACTCAGAAAAAACTGAATTCAGAATTATGCATATTTGGTGGCACACAGGTAGGGTGAAAATGGATCGGATACGGATTTGATAGTGGTAAAACTATATCCGTATTCATGTTTTTCATATACGGATACGAATTGGATATAAAATATCTATAGATATATACATAAATATTTGTATAATATATATTAAACTGTATGGTATGTATATACTATTCGGATATGGATAACAAAATTTAAAACCATATATGCAGATATCTGTATCAATTAATTCAAATACGGATAAGGATTCGGTCGGACCCGTTTTCACCACTACTAACGGGGAAACTAAACCATATTCCAATTTAAAAAAAAAAAATCCATATTTCATTATTTGACAAATATAGGCGAGATGATCAGATGGATAATTGGGAGCTATTTTGCAATACTTAATTGGGGTAGAAACCCCAGCCAGATGTTTTAAAAATTTGCACACTATCGACCTCTCTCATGAATGTTGAAGTTATCCAATAATTATATAATATATGAGACTTTTGTTTGAGAATTGTTATATTTAAATGCTAGCTAACTAGCATATGAAGAGGGATCAAGTTACAATAATTTTTGAGTTACAACAAATTACAACAAGCTTTTATTACATTTTCAAAGTCTAAATTGTCGATCCAAACCGTTAGATATGATCTCTACAATAAAATGTGCTTGGAGATCAAATTTTATATTTTTTGAAATTTTTTTTTACTATTTATTAAGATGGGTACAAAATTAAATGATATAAATTTGACTAGTTTTTGTACCCATCTTAATAAATAGTAAAAAAATTTCAAAAAATGTAAAATTTGGTCTCCAAGCACATTTTATTATAGAGATCACATCTAACTGTTTGGATCGACGATTTGGACTTTAAAAATATAATAAAAGCTTGTTGTAATTTGTTATAACTCAAAAATTATTGTAACTTGATCCCTCCTCCTAGCATATAGCGCGCTTAATAATATACTAAATGCAAGCTTGTCTATGGGCTTCTCCAAAGAAGATAAAAAAACTAAGAAGAATTATAAACTATGTATTACTATTTCGTTGTCTTCACCATTTTATAAATAAATAAAAATTCCAAACATTTTATTGACGAAACATAACTGAGACAACACCGATTCTGTCTCAAGTTAAATTCATAAAATAAGGCGTATATTGAAAACATACGAAGGATACAGCAAGCTTACAAAACACAATAAATATGTGATTAATAACTAACTAAAAACCCACAAAAACTAACCAAGTAAAAACCACTTCAGGAACTTAATACAAGGGGCCTCTTCAAAGCTTCATGAATCTCCATTGCACCCACAGTATAAAGACAAAGCGCACAATTCTTTGTATCTCTTAGTTATTCTTCTTTCTTGTCTCAACCACATAGAAGTAAACCAAAGCCGACACCGAGAATGCTGAGAAGACACCAGCACAAATTTCAATACCCGCAGTTCGGCCACTGATGCCGACTATTTCGAAAATATTGGTCTTCTTGTCCTTGTCTGTTGTCTGACCATATGCCACCTGATTCATCAAATTATGAAGAAGTTAATTTATATTTTCTACTGGTTTAATTAGCCTTTAACTATTGATTAATTGAGTTTATCAATTAACAAGACAAAAGATACTGATTTGCACTATCTGTGATGTTATTATCTTTGGAGTTTCTGAGCAATTGATTGGGTAGAGATAAATTAATTTATCCATAAAATTAAGTTTTCATATACCAGTTGGGGAATCCTACATCAATTTTTCCTTTGTCAACAAAAATATTATATAGCAAGCAAGATTAGCTAGTTCCAAACCTTTGTGTTAGAAGCATCATATACGTATGCACGCACAAAGTAGTAGGCGGATGGAACTTCACGCTCAACCAAGTACTCGTATTTTCCAGAACCAGGATATGCCGTCTTGATGACATCAAACTGGCATGTCTTGTCTTTCTTCAGAAGATCATTTGTCTTGCGCCACTTGCGGTCCTTCTGGCTAACAGGCGCGTAGCATAATTGCACCTTCACAGTTTTATAACTGTCTGCGGTGCTGGCTGCCAAGCTTCCGTTCAGCGCCCAAGTTACAGTAATTTTATCCTTGCCGGCGTGTAGAACTGATGATCAGATTGCCAAGTAAATAAATACAAGTGGATTAATTATAGGGATGTTAATTAGACATTAAATCAAGAGGAAAATTGGGGAAAATGAACCAGGCAAGTGGTGCAAAGTTTGTTTGTTTATTGAATTATTAGGTGAAGTCAAACAGAGGTGCCCTACATATATAGTGGGGACTTGGTGTAAATTCGTTGATATTAATTAATTTGAAATTAAAAAATGTAAACCATTTAAAAAATTTTGAATCAGGAAGTTCCATATAAAATAACTTGAATCCAAAAATTGAGCGAGAATTTATTCAGTGGCTTTGCAAGGTTTGGACATATAAATTCTATGGAATTAAGTGGCGACATATTATATATGTCCTTCTAAACTTTTGTAGTACTCATTGTTCTGCGCTAATTGTAAATTATAAAAACTATCATATACTTATATAATATCACAATTACAAATTTCACCTTTCAAACTTACAAATATTATATTTTTCCTCGTAAAAATTAAATTCTCAATTTAGTCTTATAAAAGCTAAAAAATTATATATTTCTTTACAGATATATAATTTATTTTTTAGATAATTACCCTGATAGTTTTTATAATTCAGAAAGATGAATATAAAATTTGCATGTTTGAAGGAAAAAATATGAAATTTTGTGGTTTTAGAAGGATTAAATGAAACTTTTTGTATTTTAAGAGAACATACATAATTTTCAAGTTTTAAAATTTTATAAATATATAAAATGCCGCAAAAAAAAAACAACAACAACTAACCAGAATTATAATCTTTTCTCATTGTTTACTTTCTTACTACTCCAAATTTGGTCAAAAGATGTTTGACTTTTTATCTCGAGCAACAATTGGCCCTGCTAGCGAGCCACTGGATATTTTCTTAGTTACCCAAACTAAACCTAATTATTTAAAATTGCCCCAAGTCAAATTTCAACAATGTACAAGAGAAATGAAGATTCAAGTTCAACAAAGCGAAAGATCGACCCACTAGCCGTAACCTAGCAATGTATTTTCCACAAGAATACGAGAAAAAGAAAATGGACTGCTGGTAACCATGGTTGATGAAATATTTGTTTAATTTCCATTTAATTAAGCTAGATATCGTGGTTCTTAGAGAGAGAGGCATACCCTGGCTTTCGTTGACTGAGGCCGTAACAATAAGGGCCTTATCAAGCTGAGAGAAATACACCGTCGCCGCAGAAGGGCCCACGCAGCAGACAATGAGAAAGAGAAGAGCGATTGTAGTCTTAGATGATCCCATACCAGCAATGAGAGTTAACTTCAATTACCTTGAATCGATTTGAATCTTTCCCTTTTCCTTTTTAGTACAAGCTCTTTGGATGGATGTGATGCCATTAAAGAGATAGGAGACGGTTTATATAGACCATAGTCTGTGGGAACCATTGACTTCTATAACCCTTTGTGGGTCCCACAGAAGCTTTTACAAAGGAAAAAACAAAAGAGGAAAATTCTTTTCGTCTCCAACTTTATTACCTCAAAGGCTTCCTGTGTACTGTGTACTGCTATTCATGCATGTAATAGCAAGTTTTTTTGGTTGCACTATCAAATCAGACGTGCAAGGCTACTGAAAGACAATTAGAGCTATAAATCATAGCAAAATAAAATTTGGATGGTACGAAATTAGAAAGGTCTTTCGATATTTGCATGGTACAAAATTAGATATTATATGGAATTGTTATTTGTTAAGACCTGTAATGAAAAAATTTCTACATGAAAGACAAGTAGAGCTATATTTCGTAGCAAAATAAAATTTGGATGGATACATAATTGTACGTGATAGTTATTTTTATAGAAGGTGTTTGATAAAAGTGAAATTAAACTTTTTGTTCACTATATTCCATTCATGTTTTAATTTCAAAGTGGAATACTGACTCTAGAATCAGTAATATATTTCTTATTCCAACCAATTTTTTATATAGAATATGGCATTTATTCATCTTCTTTGTGAAATATCACAAGAAATTTAATTATAGAATTGGAGCCTATTGTAAAATTTTCATTACAATTTTTCACTTATTTAATCTCATTCTATTTTACTCTACTTGATTCTACTGAGTATTTATTTATTTATTCACTCCATCTCATTATTTTCCGATCCAACATGATACACATGTATAAAGAATAAAAGTTTTTCTTATTGTCATACTTTGTCATCATAAAAAAAATGAGAGAATGACTCTTATTATAAGAGTGATGACAAGAGTTATCTATTTTTATCTTCCTATCAAACATCACTTATAAATATTTTAATTTCATCTATTATTGTCCTGAGAAATAAAAGATAAATATTCTCATGGAACATTGCAACATATACAAGTAATTTTATATATTCACTATGAGTTTGAATTTTACTGATTGCGTTATTTTACTCGTTATAAAATAGAAACAATGCTACTAACAATATAATATATTTTATAAAGATAAACAACAAATAATATAATCTATATCATTTAATGACGATAATGCAATTGAAATTATATGCAACAATTTAAAATTTAGCTCTTTTATCCATCACTTTAACAATTTTAATTTTGCAATAATTGATAACAAGTAAAAAGTTAAAATAAAAAATCGATCCAATTTTTGAAAATAAAACTGAAAAAAGCAAATGGATGCAATATTGGAGCTGCTTACCATTTCCCAGCCGCAAAAAATAGCCAGTTTTGACCAACACTTAGTATATGTTGCGCCCTTTAAGGGTAGGCCCCTTTGGGGCCACAAAGGTTAAAATTGATGAGATGAGGCGAATAGCAAGCGTTGATTTAGTGAACCCATTAATTTTTAATTATTATAACTTATTCATACCCATTCATAATTTCAGATTCTTAACATATTTTTAAACTTTTCAGAGAGTGAATATCCCTAACTTTGTTTGTTTATGAATCGGCTTTTGCAATTCCCAAAGGTTATGAAGATTATTTTACCTAGTTTGACTTCTTGTTTTTTAATGTATCAACCTGTTTACGTGTGGTTTGCTGAGATAATACAGATAGCACTGTGACATTTGTACTGTACAATCCACTGATTAGACTTGTTCCAAAAATCTAGCTCTGTAAAATAGAAATGGAGTGCGTTATTGTCAACTCCTTTTCTTCACAAACGGAGGCCTCCGGTACTTTATTGTCAACAACAACATAAAAAGCAGCAACAACAATAACAACAAACTCAGTACTTACGGACTTTGAATGACCAAAAAAAGCTTAACAAATGCGTCGAGTTATTGATCTCAACTTTGGAATGATGCAAAATTTTCAATATTCAACGCACACAACAGAACAATAAAATTTAAAATTTACGATCAAGATTTAAATTCATATCTCTACAGTAACAAATTAGAATTCTTATTGCTAGACTACAAGAATATATGTAATAATTTGTAAAGGATTTAAGGGTTTGCTCCAGTTCGAGGTACACAGGAGGAAAAAGGTGTGATCGGATCTACTCATGATGGATTACTTGCTCTAGAAACCTTGAAATTTGGAGGTGAACAGATAGGAGAGGAGAAATGAAGGTAAACTACACTCAAAATCTAAAGAAAAAAAAATTAGCAATCCTGCACCTCCGAATCAAAATATAAATGAGGTGAAATTGATGCCTGGCTCCTTCACTCCTTTTTTACCTTCCTTTTTCCTTAATGATGTTTCAGCTCTTCTATGTGAAGCACATATAGGGGTGTAAACAGTCGGATACCGATCGGATAGTGGTCTTACCATATCCGTTATAATTTTCTGGATATGGATACAGATACAAATATGGATATTAAATGTTATTGCTACAGATCGGATATCGGACGGATACAGATATTTTTCATAATTAGCTTATTAGTTACAAAATATTTATTATATTATTAAAATATTAGTTACTAATTATGTCATAGTATTATATTGTTCATCAAAATATATACATATCTATATTCAATTTAATAAATTATTCATACAATATGCAACTTAATAAATCAATTTAAGAACATATATCACATTTGTTGTGGTTTAAAGTGTAAATGATCGGATACAGATAGTAAAAAGTTTTACCGTATCCATATCCATTATAATTTTTTAGATATGGATACGAATACGGATAGTCTCAAATACGGATACGGATCGGATAATTATTTAAGTACTTTTCCGGATTTAAATTCGTATTCGGACGAAATCAGATATTATCTGATCCATTTACACCTCTAAGCACAAAAGTGTTTAACCACTAAACTACAAGCACATATATAATAATTTATGAGAGACTGAAATATATAACATTTTATAAAAAGATAGAAGTACAATTAATTTTCAATATATATGATTAATTTTTCCCTGTTAACTAAGGGTGAAAACGAAGCCAGGTTATCCGGCGGATATCCGCTCCGTATCCGGATATAATCCGAATCCGGATAATTCCCGGATACGGATTCGGATAATTTTCGGAAATTCATAAAAGATTCGGATACGGATACGGAGTCCTAAACGAAGCGGATATCCGGATTATCCGGATTCGAATAGTTTGGCTAGACCCATATAAAAGAGGAATAAATATTTGCTGGTGGGATTTGAACCCATGTTCTCCCATCTCAATGCCTTTAGACTAAGCGTCAAACCACTACATCACAACATCTTTTGTTACCATACACTTATTTGATATATATATATTATATGAATAGATTATCTCCTATCTCTTATAAATTCATTAATTTATATTTAATATTTTAATTAATATTTGTATCTTAAAAATTCATATATCTTAATTATCCGACCATTATTTGTTTTATATCCGTAGACTATCCGTTCCGTATCCGTATCCGTTTAAGACGGATTTGATTTTGAATTTTGATATCCGTTTACTATCCGTATCCGTATCTGTATCCGCTCATTATCTGACGGATGTGGATATGGTATCAGCATTATCCGCTCCGTATCCGCTTCGTTTTCACCCCTACTGTTAACGCAGCAGGCTAACATTTTAATGAAAGCCGATATAAGGGACAGGTGACAATGTTGCTGAATAGAATGGAGGACAACAGAAGTACGGAACACAACAAATGGATGTTCAAAATAAAATTTGCGTGGGTTTCTCCTTGTTAAAATAATGAAATATTAAAATTATTGCCTTCGTTGAACTTAAACAGCCAAACAGGCCAGGTATAATATTTTATGTGATACTATTGTAGACAAAAAGGTCCTTATCATCCTGCTAGGATTCTCATCTGTGATCTGATTTATTAATTTGTTTGTGAGTTGTTATCTACTGGTTTTTTCTAAATTTTGGGTCAAAGGTTGTTGTATAAAAAGTTGTCGATTCGCACAATGATAAAGTTGCGGCCATCAAGCAATTATTTCAAGCGTCGCCTCATTTTTTAGATGCCTTTTGAAACTAATAATAGTATTTCTCGAGATTCTTGAATTATTATATTTTTTTGGGTGAAATAAATTATTTGCTTGGAGGACTTCAGCTGCCAGGCTATGTCAAAATTGTTGATACCTGCACATGAGACATCATAAAATTTGGAAGTTGTAAATTTGTAATATATAAGCTTAAAGTATTGCTTTTGTTGCAATAACAAATTTGATATCTTGACTATTTCTATTTCACTTCTAAATTTGGTATTGCACTTCTTATTTCTATTTGGTTACTTAGGGCATGTTCGGCTACTAGGCGGAAACGGGAATGGAATTGGGTTCGGATCCAATTTGAATGGTTGAAACACTGTACGCATGAGGGAAAAAAAAATTCACTCTGAGGCCCTGTTCGGATTTTACTGTTCACGTGAAAAAAAAAAAAATTCACTCAAACCGAGGCTTTTTTCCCCACATGAACAGTAATAATCAGTTCAAAATTTTTTCAATCCCATTCCCAATACGGAGCTAAACAGGGCCTAAGTGAATTTTTTTTTTCCACAAACACAGTGATAGCTGAAGAGTCCCTTATTTTTCAATAGATGGTCTGAAATTTTTCATATCAAGTTGATGAGTTAATTTAAAAAATCCAGGGATAATAATTTAGTGATAATTACAATATAACATGGACGAACAATTTTAGAATTTAGTATATTTTGATTTAGTTGTATTAGTGTGGCTATGATTCCATCTTAGTGGATTTTCTAATGGAACTGTGCTAAAAAAATTTAACTTTGAATTTTAGTTGATTTTGTAATGAAACTGTGGTTTCAAACTTTGAATTTTTGTGTCTATATAAACCGTCTCTTCTCTCTTAAAAGCCTAAAAAGGGTAAGCAACCAAAGTCTTTCTAATTTTAAATCGATTAAAGGGAATTGAAGTTCAGGTTCATGGCTGGTATGGGGTCTTCTAAGACTAGCATCGCTCTTGTCTCTCATTTGTCTGCTGCGTAGGATCTTCTGCGACGACGGTGCTTTTCTCTCAGCTTCAACCATGGAAGACCAGGGTATCTCTCTCTCTCTCTGTTAAAACCTTAATTAAAATGAAATAAAGATTTCATGAACCATGGTTAGCAGGTAGCAGCAGTCCATTTTTTTCTCTCGTTTCATTGTGGAAAATATTTTACTCGCAAAAGAACATTGGCCCTTTTGTCTCTAGACGGATCTATGTGTACATGTCACATAATGCTAACTCATCTCATGATTTTAAAAATCTTAATCATGTATATTAAAATTTAATTTAATATTTATTTTTTAAAAGTTTGTATATAATTTAGTCCTCTTATAAAATAATAAATGTGTATTTGTAGTCTGGTGATTGAAGTTTCATTTGATGTTTGTGTAAAATTATGAGTTTAATTCTCATTGGCTATGTTATTTTGCCTTTTCACATGGTATGGTATTTTATAGTTAATCTCTTTTACTTTTCACATATTGTGCATTTTATAGTTTAACTCTCTATTTAAATTATTTAGTTAAGTAAAACTTAAAATTATATTTATTTCGCAACTTATGAAAATTATGTTAATTCTTCTAAAATACAAACACTCGCACATCAATCCTTCTGAAACCACAAAATTACATATTTTTGCCTTTAAATATTTCAGAAACTATTAGTTTAATCATCTAAAAATATAATTATATATCTTCAAATAAATATATAATTTTTTAGGTTTAAAAGACTGAATCGAGAGTTTTTATGTATTGGGATGATAAATGCACTAATAAAACTTGTTACAGCTATGCTCACTCGACTTTGGGATTCGAAGTCATCCCCCGGATGTGCATAATTGCACCGAAAGGATGAGGGGATGTGCATAATTGCATTCGAAGTCATCCCCATTACCGACTACACTGCCCCCCGCCTGACAGAAACCATCACAGCACTCCCCTCATCCTCTCAAGTCAGCACCCATCTCGATAACCAGCAAACCGGAGAAGCTCATGGGTACTCTTCTGCAACACCCTCTAAAAAGGTTAAGGCGGCAAGCCTATCTTCGCTGCCAAATCATCTATGAGTCTACTCTCATGGAATTGTCGAGGCAGCGAAGGGCCTTCGACAATTCCTACTCTTGGCCGTTACCTCCGCACCACTGGGGCAGACATAGCATTCATCTCGGAAACAAAGTGTTCTGCTAAGAAGGCTACTCGAAGAATTGCTAGGCTGCCCCTGACGAATTCTGAGATCATACCCTCTCAAGGCCAGGGAGGGGGCTTATGGCTACTCTGGACAGATTCTATCTCAGTTTCGATTTTGGAAACTTCTCGATACTTCATTGTTGCAAGGATTCAGCACAACCCTACCGCTCCACCCTGGATCCTTTTTGCAATTTACGGAGATTGTGACGACCGTGCAAACAACCAGATTTGGGAAAGAATTGAGCATTACACCGCTAACCCGGCAATGCCGGTCTATACAATTGGCGATTTTAATTGCATCTCGGATCAGGGGGAAAAGTCGGGAGGGAGCCATGTGTTTAAATCTAAGCATAAGAGGTTTCGAGCATTCATACAGAGATCAGGATTAATTGATCTTGGTCATTGATACCTCGCATATTTAGCCTATATTTGACTTGATTTCGTACCAAATTCACGTTCTAAATTGTCAAAATCACGTGCATTTCATTGATATATCTTTAGAATTTGGTACTGCTGAGAGTTTGTTTGTTTTCTGCAGGATTGGAGCAAAATACACGAAGAAACGGCGTTTTTGGACTCTCTGGTACGGCCCTTACCAGGCTTGGTACGGCCCTTACCAGACTTGGTACGGCCCTTACCAGATTTGGTACGGCCCTTACCAGGCTTAGCCGATCCAGCCTCCCTTCCATCTTGTACGGCCTACCCGTACCACCTTGGTACGGGCCGTACATAGGTGCCGCCTGACAGAATTCAAATCTTGGCCGAGGCTATATATAGCGGGGGATCCCTCCATTTACCAAGAGGCCACTTCATTCCAGATTGAGAGCTCAGTGAAAGAGAGAAAGAGAGCAAAGGAGCAAGGAGAGAAGATCAAGGAAGAGGAAGAGGCGATAATCGACGGATCTACACCTTCTCCATTCCCGATCTTCAATCTAGTTCTTTCATGACTTTCTCTATCTCTTTTCTTGTATTTCTGGACAGATCCATGACTTGTGAGTAGTAGACTTTCGTTTCTAGGGTTTGTAGATGGATTTTCTTGATTTGTGTTGTTTTTCTTGATTTGGATCTTGTATGAACTCTTGTGATTGATTTGATTGTGAATTTGCTTGTTTTGATTGCTTTGTGTTTCTGTGATTGCATGTGGTGTGCCTATAGTGGTAGATCAACCCTAACAAGGTCATGTGACCATTGCCTTCTCTCAACCAAACCAATCCCTTTAGGTAGACTTGATCGAATTGAAGCCGAAAGGTTGAATTCTCCTCTAATCGACAGATTAGAGGTTACCTTAGATCTCCAATCAATCAACTAGAGGATCTGGACCAAAACACGAGAGTTGAGGTTTAGAAACCCTAAAAGGTGAAGAATTGACTCCAAAACCTAGATCTTGAGCCAACAAACGAGAGTTGAGGTTTAGGAACCTTAGGTATGGTCAATTGAACCTTTATCAAGAGTTTAATACGAGGTACCAGCAAGAAATGCATCAACTCGAACTTGTAAGCTCTGTTCTGGTAAACCAGTACGGCCCTTACAAGAGTGGTGCGGCCTACCCGTACCAAGCCCCATACGGCTTGGTCTTACTAGGTTGGTGCGGCCTGGCCGTACCAACTTGGTAAGGGCCGTACCACTAGAGGCAAATCAGAGATGAAGTCTGAAACCCTTGAAACACCTTTTATCCCAAATCAAAACACAGTTTATACCTTTTCTTGCACATTTACTATTCTATATCATTGTGTGATTGCTTGAGTTGATTCTTTCGGAAAATTAAACACCAAAAACCCTTTTTTTCTCACTTCTAGTCTTTGGCTAAGCTAAGTAAAATTCTAGATAAAGAAACCGTCCCTGTGGATCGATACCCGATTATACTCCTCGATAAGGTTGTGCACTTGCAACCCTAATCGGAAGGTGTAACCGAGGTTTAAAAGGTACGCTCCCAAGCGTACCGAAACTTGCGTTGCGCTTTACGCCGATCAAGTTTTTGGCGCCGTTGCCGGGGACGGCTACCGTTTTCTGGATTTTTGCTTATCTTAGCTAATCTAGATTTTAATATTTTTCTTTTCTTTTCCTCTCACCACAGGTACACAGTTGTTCCTGCACAACCACCTCTCGATGCGCCCCGCATCACAACCGACGTGACTCGCGTGGAAGAGACAGAGCAGCTCAAGACGCTATGGCAACATACCAACAGTGGTCCGGCCGTGACAACACCCGAGCTGGAGGTGGCTGCCGATTTGAAGTTGATCAGATCACTGCTCTAACCGCCAAGATGGATACTATGCAAAGAGCAATGGACAAGTTGAGTGTTAAGGCAGTTGTCAACCATCAACTACCGTTATGTGTCATGTGTTGCGACAGAGGGCACTCCTATGAGCATTGCCCATTGGAACAAAGGGAGAAGGAACCCGAGCAGATCAGCTCTCTCAACCGAAACTTTTACCATGACGCTTCATTTGACAACTACCACCCATTCCAATACGATCCTCCCGAGTCATACATCGCTCCCGCTGTGAGCGACTTCATGCACGAGCAGGCAAAGATGAATCAGATGATGTTCGAGCAGATGCAAATAATGAGTGCCCAATTAGAAGCTCGAAGCAAGATGATAAATATGTTAATGGCTCGCCAAGCTGCCTCTGCACAATCACTTTCTAGAAGACTTCCCAGTCAGCCAGTACCCAACCCCAGAGGAGAGGTAGAAACGATCGAGTTGGAATCAGTTTATGCAGCATATTTGAAAACAGATGATTTGGAGGAACTGGAATGCGGGCAGGATGAAGCAAACGAGGTCCGCGTGCCACAGTCTGAAGACTCAGAGGAATCGGGACGCGAGCCGGATGAACTTGACGCGGGTTGCGTTACACAGTCAAAAGATCTGAAGAGTAAGCAAAGCGAGTCGGATGAAGCTGTTGTGAGGTCTTCACGCGACTCGAGTGTGCCTGACGCAGACCGCCTCAAAGCCCAACTAGAGGCGCCAACTTTTGAACTCAAGACTCTCCCAGCTAACTTCAGGTATGAGTTCTTAGTCCCAGATAAATCTTGTTTTGTGATCATAAGTGCAGATCTCAAACCTTATCGGACTGCCACGCTCTTGGAGAAATTGAAAGCTCACACAAGCGCAATCAGGCGCTCTATCATGGACTCAAAAGAAATCTTGTGGATTCTCCTGATGCACGGGTTTGATCGCGTAGTCCGTGTACCACAGAAGTGGGTGCTTCCCCCAGTACCGCCTGATCCACCTTCCACCAACCAATGAGGTGCCCCCGCCTCACCTCTCACTCCATGTCTGGTTAGTTTCCATATGTTCTTCTATTTACTTTTTCTTGTGTGAATTCAAGCATTGAGGACAATGCTTCATTCAAGCTTGGGAGGGCAAATAGAAGAAAACTGTATCTGCATTTAGGTCATGTTTACTTGTTTATTGCATTTGTATGTAGGAATTTGTGTGATTGTTTAGATTTGAGACTTTTTGAAAATTGTTGGTGTTGATTAGGATGACCCTAGGAGATTAGAACTATCCCATAATTGACCAACAAACTGATAAAGACGAATGTTTTGAGCATTTGTAACAATGAAAACTTGAAATGTATTGAGAAATCGTTTAGAAATTGACTTGTGCCTTTTTCAAATAAGGAAATGGGGATTATTGATAAAGAAAGATTTGGGATACCCATTGGTATGAAGGAATACCAGTGGGTGTGTGTATTCATGATATGTGCAAAAAAATAATAAAAAAAAGACATATGACAAATCGAATTGAAAAGACGGAGAACATAAGAGTACTGGCAATAAGTCCTTTTAGGGCGCCTTTGAGCTCGTCTCCCACTTAGAATTGAAAAGATGGAGAACATAAGAGTACTGGCAATAAGTCCGTTTAGGGCGCCTTTGAGCTCGTCTCCCACTTAGAAAAGAAAGAAAGAAATTTTTGCACATATCAACACGTGAAGTCCGCAACTTTCTGACCTAAGCTTGTTCCAAGCTTGGGGGGGTTAAAAAGGGAAAATCTCCACAAATGAGGGCAATGGTTAAATAGATAAATGACAACTTGATCGATTCAAGCACTCAGTTTTATAAGTATTCAAATATTTCAGAAATTGAAGTTTGGTTGGTCGGTTCGTGTGGAGAATCAAGGTTAAATAGGGAAAGTCCAAATTATACCAACATGATTCTTGAGGTTCCTAATTGAAACAACTCATATAAAATTTTACATTTAGGAAACTTGCATTTAGAATCCAAATCGGTACCCAAGTTTGAATCTTTTTGCTTGAGGACAAGCAAAGGTTTAGCTTGGGGGAATTTGATACCTCGCATATTTAGCCTATATTTGACTTGATTTCGTACCAAATTCACGTTCTAAATTGTCAAAATCACGTGCATTTCATTGATATATCTTTAGAATTTGGTACTGCTGAGAGTTTGTTTGTTTTCTGCAGGATTGGAGCAAAATACACGAAGAAACGGCGTTTTTGGACTCTCTGGTACGGCCCTTACCAGGCTTGGTACGGCCCTTACCAGACTTGGTACGGCCCTTACCAGATTTGGTACGGCCCTTACCAGGCTTAGCCGATCCAGCCTCCCTTCCATCTTGTACGGCCTACCCGTACCACCTTGGTACGGGCCGTACATAGGTGCCGCCTGACAGAATTCAAATCTTGGCCGAGGCTATATATAGCGGGGGATCCCTCCATTTACCAAGAGGCCACTTCATTCCAGATTGAGAGCTCAGTGAAAGAGAGAAAGAGAGCAAAGGAGCAAGGAGAGAAGATCAAGGAAGAGGAAGAGGCGATAATCGACGGATCTACACCTTCTCCATTCCCGATCTTCAATCTAGTTCTTTCATGACTTTCTCTATCTCTTTTCTTGTATTTCTGGACAGATCCATGACTTGTGAGTAGTAGACTTTCGTTTCTAGGGTTTGTAGATGGATTTTCTTGATTTGTGTTGTTTTTCTTGATTTGGATCTTGTATGAACTCTTGTGATTGATTTGATTGTGAATTTGCTTGTTTTGATTGCTTTGTGTTTCTGTGATTGCATGTGGTGTGCCTATAGTGGTAGATCAACCCTAACAAGGTCATGTGACCATTGCCTTCTCTCAACCAAACCAATCCCTTTAGGTAGACTTGATCGAATTGAAGCCGAAAGGTTGAATTCTCCTCTAATCGACAGATTAGAGGTTACCTTAGATCTCCAATCAATCAACTAGAGGATCTGGACCAAAACACGAGAGTTGAGGTTTAGAAACCCTAAAAGGTGAAGAATTGACTCCAAAACCTAGATCTTGAGCCAACAAACGAGAGTTGAGGTTTAGGAACCTTAGGTATGGTCAATTGAACCTTTATCAAGAGTTTAATACGAGGTACCAGCAAGAAATGCATCAACTCGAACTTGTAAGCTCTGTTCTGGTAAACCAGTACGGCCCTTACAAGAGTGGTGCGGCCTACCCGTACCAAGCCCCATACGGCTTGGTCTTACTAGGTTGGTGCGGCCTGGCCGTACCAACTTGGTAAGGGCCGTACCACTAGAGGCAAATCAGAGATGAAGTCTGAAACCCTTGAAACACCTTTTATCCCAAATCAAAACACAGTTTATACCTTTTCTTGCACATTTACTATTCTATATCATTGTGTGATTGCTTGAGTTGATTCTTTCGGAAAATTAAACACCAAAAACCCTTTTTTTCTCACTTCTAGTCTTTGGCTAAGCTAAGTAAAATTCTAGATAAAGAAACCGTCCCTGTGGATCGATACCCGATTATACTCCTCGATAAGGTTGTGCACTTGCAACCCTAATCGGAAGGTGTAACCGAGGTTTAAAAGGTACGCTCCCAAGCGTACCGAAACTTGCGTTGCGCTTTACGCCGATCAGTCATACGGGCCCTGCTTTCACCTGGGCAAACAATCAAAGTGAAAGAAAGCTAGTGTTAGAAAGACTGGACCGTGGACTGGCAACATCGAACTGGTTGCTGAATTTTCCCAATTCTAAGCTGTTTCATCTCCCCAACTATAACAGTGACCATCTGCCGTTGCTGCTGAGAATGGAACCCTGCCCAAAAAAGGGGGTCAAGCCTTTCAGAATTGAAGAATGGTGGTACAACCACCCAGACTTCAAACCAATCTGCCAGAAAGCTGTATCGGGTGTGCAATAGAACTGGACCGGGGCATGCTTGACTCTGCGTAAGGAGATCAGGTCATGGTCTGAGGGCCGCAAAGACCCCAATTGGGAAATTAAAAGAATAGAGAAGGAGATGGAAACACTCCTCAATCAGCCGCAATTGCAAGCAGTAAGGGACATGATTCGAATTTTACAAGATGAGTACAAAAAATACATTGTGGCGCAAGAAGCTTTTTGGCACCAGCGATCAAGATTAAATTGGGCGGTGCAGGGGGACCAAAACACTCGATTCTTCCACTCAACCACTATGGTTAGGCGAAGAAGAAACAGAATTGGGGCAATTATAAAACTCTCAGGAGGCTGGGCTGTAAGTGATCGTGATATTAGATGTGAGTTCGTCTCCTACTTCAAGCAGATTTTTACTCAAGACAACCCTATACCTGATAATCATCTTCATTTACCGGCGGATATACAAGCTCAACTAAACCCAATACCACCCCAATCTGCTCTCAGCCTTGAACAGTTACCAACTAATGAAGAGATCAAATGGGCTGTTTTCGCACTCGGACCTTCCAAGGCACCTGGGCTCGATGGGATAACGGCTTCTCTAGTTCAGCAAAACTGGGATAAATTTGAGCACTTGGTAACTGCTGAAGTACTGAAATTCTTTGCCACAAGCCAAATGGATGAGCAAGCTGCACACTCGAATCTTGTACTAATTCCTAAAGTGCCGGCCCCAAAGCAGGTCACTGATTTTCGCCCAATCAGTATCTGCAATTTCATGTACAAGGTCATCTCGAAGATCATTGCTAAAAGAATGCAGCCGTGGATGAGCGTTATTATATCCCAAAGTCAAACAGCCTTTGTACCAGGGAGAGAAATCTCTGAGAATATCATCTTACTTAGAGAAATTATTCAGAGTTTCAAAAAGCAGAGAAGGGGAAATCTCAGTTTGTTCTCAAGGCAGATCTTGCCAAGGCGTTTGACATGGTCTGTTGGGAGTACCTCTTTGCTATCCTACCTGCATATGGGTTTCCCACCCGTTTCTGCAAGTGGATTGAAGCATGTGTCAGATCAGCTAAATTCACCATATTATTCAACGGCTCGGGGGATGGCTTCCTTAAGCCATCACGAGGGCTAAGGCAAGGATGTGCCATGTCCCCGTACCTTTTTATACTCGCAATGGATCCCTTATCGAGAATCATGGAGTTAGGCATTCAAAGAGGACAGATTACGGGTCTCAAAATTGCACCATCAGCACCATCTATGTCCTGCTCTATGTTCGCTGATGACCTGCTCTTGATGGGCACACTGGTAGATAATGAACTCTGATTCGTATCCCAAGCCTTACTAACCTTTGGCGCAAGTTCTGGGATGAGACTCAATCAGCACAAATCAAAGGTTTGGTTTTCTAATGGTGTTACTGTGCAGGAACTGGTGTGCTTTCGCCACTATTTTAATGTATAGCATGCTGGACAGGATGAGAACTACCTTGGCTGCCCCGTCTCAGTCACTGGAGCTGGCTCTTTTGACTACCTGATCCAGAAGTTCGAAAAAAGACTTAATAGTTGGAAGGCTAACTACCTCACTCATGCGGGACGCCTTGTGCTGATCAAGTCGGTTTTAGATAGCATGCCACTCTATGCAATGGGAACTGTCATCCTTCCAGCAAAAGTGATTAAGAAGCTAACATCACTGGTACGTAATTTCTTTTGGGGAGGAGGAGTGGATGATAGAAAAATGGCATATGTGGCTTGGAAGGACATCACCATACCAAAAGGAATGGGTGGGTTGGGACTGAGAAGTTTGGCGAAGATGAATCAAGCACTGGTACTAAAGAATGTGTGGAAAATTGCATCTGGAAGTAATGCCCCTTGGATCCTAATTTTAAGAGCAAAATATTACCCTCGCTCCTGTTTTCTGTCCTCAAACCGCATCTATAACTGCTCCAAGCTGTGGCGAAATCTGATACAGCTGAAACCACTCCTCTATGACCATATGGGGTGGAAAATTGGTACTGGAGAAGCTATACCAATCTATTCCCAACCGTGGTTCCTCAATTGGCGAAATTACTCAGCAGAAACGCAAGATCAAAGGAGAGCAACAGTATCGTCTCTCATCGATGCTGCTGCTGGTACATGGGACTTTGAAAAACTGCTGGCACTCTTTGGAATTCAGCAGGCTCTTATCATTGCGGGATCACCGGGATCTGCACCCGGAATGCAAGACAGACCTAACACGTTAA
This sequence comes from Carex pumila, assembly GCA_033356055.1. Classification (NCBI taxonomy): domain Eukaryota; kingdom Viridiplantae; phylum Streptophyta; class Magnoliopsida; order Poales; family Cyperaceae; genus Carex; species Carex pumila. The sequence continues at coordinate 47,000 of JARJHM010000337.1, read as the reverse complement.
TATTCACATATGCGAGGAATGGTCTCTTCACTGTTAGCAAAGCATACCAACTAATAAAAAGTAACTCTGGGTCACTCTTAAACAAAGAGTTCTGGTTGGGGTTCTGGAATTGCAAAGGGATGTTACCAAAACTGAAGCTTTTTTAGTGGAGATGTGCTCATAACGCCTTGCCGGTAAAGGACTGCCTGCATAGCAGAATTCATGCTATTGACCCTACTTGTCAGCTTTGTGGTACATAAATAGAAACAATTAGACATACTTTGTTTGATTGTGGGTTCGCAAGGGCTTGTTGGGCATCAGCAAACATTGGGATCCGACCCGATATCATACAGGGAAATTTCTGCCAATTAGCAAGCACTGTGAGAAGGAGCCTCTCGGACGAGGAATTCTGCCGCTTTGTTTCAGTGGCTTGGGCGATTTGGAGGTCAAGGAATGATGCGGTATTGGGAGGCAAGCAGCACTCAATTCACATGTTCAAGCAATACTATGATCTGACAAGGGAGGCATGTAATACCCTGTATAGTGCCGGGTCATCAAACACCCAATTTTGCAGAGAATAAGGGCAGGAAGAGCAACCCATACCGGAAACAGTATGCTATGTTGATGGGTCGTGGTTTGAAGACGGTCGTGCAGGTGTGGGAGTGTATGTCACAAAAGATGGGGAACCAATTCTATGGGTGTCCAAGATGGTGCAGGCTGTAAATTCTGCTCAAGCTGAGGCATGGGGTGTACATGAGGCACACAAGGCGCTTCAACAGCTTCATTGCCGAAATGGACTAATCTACTCAGACTCATTGGAAACAGTGCACTCCTTGTCTCACTCGCCACCACTGATTCATAATTGGAGAGCCTTTGATCAAATCTGGGCTGCTTGGAACATCCAGAACCTTATGGCAGGAGGATACAAGACTAGGCATGCGTCCAGAGATAGCCCGGCAATCCAAATTGCTCACACACTGGCTAATCAGGGAAGATTGAATGGTTGGGTTAGAGACGGAACTGGCGCACCTAGTATCAGATTAGAGGAATTGTAACAGGATAGAAGTAGGAATGGTACAGGGGTGATGTGAATCTGGGCCTACGGGCCATGGCTGTAACCAAAAAAATAAAAAAATTATGCTACGCACCTATTGGCGAGTGCGTATCGTCTGAGATATCTCAACTTTTGCGTGGCCGACGTGTCCTGTGCCTATTCGGGGGTGATGTAGGGGTCAGTATTACATTTGCTTTGAGATTCGTGTAGAAAGTATTTAAAAGGTTAGAATTTTTCATAAAGCCAAGCAAAGTTTGAGATATCTCAGAGGATACGAATTCCCTGTTAGCCAGAAGGACCGCAAGTGGCGCAAGACAAACAATCTTCTGAAGAAAGACAAGACGTGCCAGTTTGATTTTGAACTGTATCTGCTAGGTGATTTTGAACGGAAAAGAAGAAAAAACATGTGTTAATTAAAAATTTTCTAATTTACATCTCTAATGTTTTCTCTCTTAAATCATTGTGAACTTTTAGGCAGCCTTCCGGGGGCAGAAATTTCCTGCCTCCAAAATCACTGTGTGTAGATCTGAGGTGGGCTCTTAGTCCAAAAATTAAAAGTAACAGGCCCAATACATAGTAATTGAAGGGGCAAGAATTTCCTGTCTTCAAGAAGGCAAAGGATTCGAAGTCGTCCCCACATTTTTATATATTTATTTTGAATTTTTTGTCCCCACTTTTCACTAGAAGGCTGCTAATTCGAATCCCAAAAATAAGTCAAAAGTTAGAGTTTGAATCTGTACCCCTCCGATCAGATCTACACGGATATAAAAAAAGCCTGTGAAATTGATTCGGATTTAATTGGATGGTCTGGATCCAAACTCAAATTTTGAGTTACTTTAGAGAACCCGAATCCTCTCAGTTACTGCTAGGGCTGTAAATAAGCCGAGTTTGAGCAATTTATCTCCAACTCGAACTCGGCTCGTTTAATAAACGAGCGAGCCAACTTAAGTTGAGATGATAATAACGAGTTGTAAAGCCAACTCGAACTCAGCTCGTTATCAACTTGAGTTGGCTCACAACTCGCTTATAACTTGTTTAACTAGTGATAGTGTTACAACACAAGTTCAAACATATTTTACACTAATCTCAAAGCACAAATAATAGTCTAGAGATTCAGGTTTGAAAATTTTGGGATTTATTGTGACCAATACTGTGTAACTTTATGTAACTTGAGTTATAAATGAGCGATTTGGGGCCAACTTGAACTTAGCTTATTTATTAAACGAGTTGGCCAACTCGAGTTGTAAATGAGCTGAGTTAAATGAGCTGTAAATGAGTAAGTTACAAGTTCGAACTTTTTTGCCCAGCCCTAATTACTGCTGTTGAAATCTGAGGTGGCGATTTAGGTAATAAATGGATTTAGTTATTTAATAATTTTGTTATACTTACAGATTTCACAATTAAATTAACAAACATTATAGTGAAAGAACGAGAACATAATTTTGGGCCCGGGATATACGTGTACACGCAATGACACAAACCCGAGGTGCAGAAGATCATCGAGTAGGCAGTGAAAGCTGAATTCGCATCCTCTGAGATATCTTAAATTTTGCATGACTTTATGGAAAATCTTAACCGTTTAAATATGCTCTGCACGAATCGTAAAGCGCACATAATACAGACCCCCTATATCACCCCCGAATAGACACCGGACACGTCGGTCACGCAAAAGTTGAGATATCTCAGAAGATACGCACTCGTGATAGCTTGTGATTCGTAAGAAATCGTAGATCTGGCAGGTTCTGGTAAAACTTCCCTCCATTTTTTTGTCACTCTCCTCCCTACACTAAAATTAGCGAGTAACCTAATCGAATAGCAGAGGTCCTTACGTCTTTCATCGTTAAGGAGAAGATTGAACGAATTTTCGATGTACTCGGTTTTCAGCGTTTAATTTGCTTCTATTTAATCGTTTTGGTGCTTGATTCACCACCCAGAAGGTGAAAAAGGAGAAATTTTGGTTTAATCTTTCCCAATTTTGATATTCGGTAACTCAATTGGCGGTGATGACGCCCTTCTCCTCTTAGGTTTTGAACTAATTTAGATATTTATCACTCTTTTATCAAAAAATGACAACCGATTCACCTAAAAACCTAAATGTTGGAGTCGGGATCCGCCGATCAGTCACATCAATTCTTATCTCTGTTGGTTCTCTTGTTCTTTCTCTTGTAGTAGTTTCTCTTTTTGTATTCTCTTCTCCTTCTACTTCGTCCCAATTTGGGTACCCTATTTCAGCTGACAAATTAGAAGTACCTCTGACGGTTTCTGGTAAATATAACAACGATACTCAAAAGGAGATTCAAAATTTATCCAATGGAGGGACTCCGTCAGATAATGTTAAGCCAGAACTTGTGATTGAGAATCTGCGAAATGAGAATGAACCGGGTTCAAATGAAACCTCAAGTATAATTAGGGAGCCATTAATGAAGGATGAGAAATCTGCATCTGATGAAACTCTAAATGAACCACCTTTGGATAGTAAAGAAGCATCACCAGGAGGCGAGCTTCCAAAAAATGATCAAGGTGAGGCTCTCCTTTTCTCAATCTCTCTTTTTATTTTACAGACCAGAAAGTTTGATGCCAGATAGTTTGTATTGTTATCTGAAAAACAACAAATTGAAACATTTTATAGAAGTATTTAACAAGGGAGACTCATTTCAGTTTGGTGCTGTTCAGCTCATGCAGAAACTACCAAATGCCGCCATTATAGCAACAGCAGGAGACTTGAAAAAATAACCTCAGAATACTTCTATTATAACATAACAAAATATACAACTAAGATAAATAATAACTTGTTATTTTTGTTCCTTTCTTTTGTTTTGTCTAAAGAAACATGTGATTTGTATCATGGGAAATGGGTGTATGATGAGACGGGCCCACTGTACACAAACAACTCGTGCCCTATAATAACACAGATGCAGAACTGCCAGGGAAATGGGCGGCCTGATAAGGGTTATGAAAACTGGAGGTGGCAACCCAGCAAGTGTCAGTTGCCACGTTTCGACCCACTTAGGTTTCTAGAACTCATGAGAGGGAAAACCCTAGCTTTTGTTGGGGACTCTGTGGCAAGAAATCAGTTTGAGTCTCTTCTTTGCATTCTTTGGCAGGTACTCTTTTTCTTGCAATGGCTTCACCGATTGTGCACATAATACTTGGTTGAACTTGTTTAAGCTTCAGTTGTGCACATAATACTCAATTTAGATGGCATTTAGGACCAGTTCAACTGAATCAAGTCCTTGTACTTAATTTAACGAATCTCATTTTTGTGCTCAGTTATGCAATGAACATAAAATTTCAGTCAAAATAGTTTTGCTCCTTCATCAAAATGGAAGCAGTATTATACCAAAATCATTCCAAATCTTATTTAAATTATTATTAATGGTTACACTCAATTACTTATAAACAGAATATAATTCCGTAACAGCATAAGTACCATACGGAGAAAAAGCAAAAAAAACTAATTGTGGACACAGGTAGAGCAACCAAGGAACAGAGGGAACCGGCACATGCAGAAATGGTTTTTTCGATCCACATCTACCAACATTGTGCGCATATGGTCATCCTGGCTGGTTCACCACACAACCGACCCAATTGGTCCCGCCCCAAAGGGTGTCGATAAGGTGTACCTAGACATACCAGACGAGATCTTCATGGAGTTCGTACCAGCTTTTGATGTACTGGTGTTGTCTTCTGGCCATTGGTTTGCAAAACGGTCAGCGTATGTAATTAATGGTACAGTGGTTGGGGGTCAATTGTGGTGGCCCAAAGGTGCTGGAGAGATGTGTGTCAATAATGTCGAAGCATTTGGTAAGTTATATGACGGTTCAGCAATTCTATTCTTGCTTTGATTGGAAACCTGAAGGTGCCTTTGAAAAGAAAATGGAAAGAATGCCAGTGAAAAGAAAATTGTAATACAATTGTAAAACCTGAAGATGCCTATGGTAGTATGCCCGGTACATGCCCACAACAGTCGATTACTGTAACGTATTGTACTGCTGTGGTGTTTCACATAGTTTCCACACATATGAACCCTCATGGAGATTAGACACACAAAAAAAAATAAAAAAAAATCATTTGATCAATTTTGTATATTTCATACTGTGACATATGGTGGGCTGGTTTGAACAAAACCTCGTAAGAAACAAGAACTAAGTCAACACCAGTCTCTAGTTGTTACCAGATTGATATAATCCAGTGGAACCTGTTACCTTCCACACACAATCAGCTTTTTTTTTTTAAATTAACAATGTTTTACGTGTTCTGTACAGGCATATCAGTGGAAACAATCTTAACAGCACTAGCTGCGAACCCTAAATTCACTGGTCTTGCCATTGTTCGATCCTACTCACCCGACCACTATGAAGGTGGTGCATGGAACACCGGTGGGTCTTGTACTGGTAAGGTGGAACCTGTTACTGAGGTTGTAAGGAATGCGTTCACAGACACCATGTACTCGAAACAAATTCTAGGGTTTCAGAAGGCAGTTGAAAAGTTGAATGGTAGTGCCAAATTGAGATTCATGGATATAACTGAACCATTTGGTTTTAGGCCTGATGGGCACCCAGGCCCTTATAGGAACCCCGACCCCAAAAAGAAGACGAAGCGGGGCCCAAATGGAGAGCCACCTCCACAGGATTGTCTACATTGGTGCATGCCAGGCCCAATTGACACTTGGAACGAGATGTTGTTTGAGGAAATTCGAAGAGAAATTGAAACGAGAAAGAGCTGATGAGTTGTCTAGTTGTATGTGTTGTATCAGTTAGAGTGAGGAAATTGATCCATTTATTGTAATACAGATTTAAATAGGAGGGATTTTGGAGATATGTTAGATAATCAGCTGGTTCGAGTATTTTTTAACAATTTAACACAACCAGTGACTTCAAAGACTCGGTTTCTTGTACTCATTCAATTGTAATTTGTTTATATAAGCAAGAATAATTTGTTCAGAGAATCGGAGCTTATTTGGAAAATGGAAGAAATCATTTGATAATTGATCCAAGTGTCAATCAAATTTACTTTTAAATTATACCGAATTTAATACACAACTTATCTAAATAATTAATAATACATTTCTTTTTAGAGAAAAATTAAGATTTGATTTGTTTTTATAATTTCACTATCTACAAAGAGTCTCTACTCTAAAAATCAAATTTAGACCTCCCACACACTGCCACAAGGTCGATTGTAATACATTTATAATTTTAATTGATTAATACTCAGTAACAATTGTCATCATTGTCAAACAAATATAGAATGATTAATGAATATAACCCATTCATATAATAACACCCACATGTGATTCGTGACATATTATAATATATTCATAACTAAAACAAAAGATAAAATGATTAATATATTGTATTATATTCATAGAATGATTAATGCTCTTTCGCATCAATTAACAATAAAACAAATAAAACAAACAAGAATTACGCAATTAATTCAAGTGTTCAACGACGGTGGAAAAAGCCTGGATTGGGCCGGTACTGCTCTATATTGAGCGATAAGCTAGGCCCATAACACATCGGCCTGTTTCCAGAGAAAAGTAAGCACGTCCGTTTTTTCCCATCATGCTGTTAGCGCTTCGTTAGTCCCACGAGTCTATCCATATAAAGACAAACAGCTTGGGAGGTTAATAAAAAGGTTGGGAGACGACGATACAAGGCACTTACCTGGAGTCCTGGACGGAGTCAATGAGCGATCATGAAGGCTCATGGCTTAGGCTAGTGGCCCACATTGCACTTGGTGGGAGTGCTGGCCTACCATCTGCCCAAGTGGCAGAGTGGACGTCCGTAATTTGTTACAGAGGGGAGAGGGGGTACGCGTTCGCGTGGCCCCTGCCAATTTATACCAATTTATAATTCAAAAGTTGTTTATTAGCAATAAGAAGAAATTAATTAATGTATATATATTTAAAAGTAAAACTAGAGTGCTCTTACTTCACCAAAGTTTTGGTGAGCTTAACTCTAAAACTAATCAAATCGATTTCAAATAATGAATTCAAACTGTTGAAATTCGTTTACCTTACATGTGATGTATCTACATGTGAAATTTTTAAACATTCGAATTAATTTAGTACAAAGTCAAACAGTCAAAAAACATTCAAAAATAAATGCACTAAAATTAATTTATTAACCTTCTAATTTTGATTCGCTTGACTTAATACTAAATTAATTCAAATGTTTAAAAATTTCACATGTAGATGCATCATACATAAGGTATGTGAGTTTCAACGGTTCGGATTCATCATTTGAAGTTGATTTTATGAGTTTTAGAGTTAAGCTCACCAAAACTTTGGTGAGCGTAAGAGCACCCTAGCTCTACTCTATATTTAATATGTTCTATTTTTACTTAGTTCAATGGGGATCATTAGGAAAAAAATTAAGTATAAAATATATGATTAAAATCAAGCTGATTTAGTATCAAACATTTATGATTATTGCAAAAATGAGATGGTTGATTAAATAGAAAATGGCTTATTTAATCAAAATGAAGAATGACACATTCTGTTTTGGTTCTGTCACGTCAATTACATGACACGGTTTGTATGTCACGGCGCATTAAGCAAAATGACAAGCGAACACGTCACAGTAATGAAACCATTACGAATTGTCAAATATGATAGTATCGCTTAAATATTTGATCCAACGGACGAAATTATGAATTTTTTTTTATAGAAAAATAAATAAATAGTAGCAATATCGATTTTTTGGAACTAGGGCGATACATCGTGCATATTTGTATATATTGTGGGCTGCAACACAGTAAATATTATTTAAGAGAAAAATCCGAATTTTTTTAATTAGCACTCTAATAATTTGAAATTAAACAAACACCACTCAAAATTATAAATTTTAGGTTTTACTACTCACGGGTCCTCATTCTGGGCATCAAATTTTTTGATGCGCGAACTGGAGAACAAGTTAGGACCTAGCTTGAACTAGTTAATTCTGGACTGAATTAGTAGCGAGCTGGCTCGTTAACAGTTCGGTCCAGTAACGAACGAGTTGTTAGCTACTGAATCGAGCTGTTAGTGAGCGAGTCAGGTGCAAGTCACGATCGAGCTACGAGTTTTTTTTGCCACCCCTAGCTGCAGCACAATAAAATTATTTAAGAGAAAACATAGTCTGCATCAAACATTCAATAACAAGAAATTAATTTTTCATAACAATCGAAGAATTGATGGAAAATATATATCTAAATAATATTTTCATGGAACACAAGAGTACAATAAATTCACCTAACGTTACCTGAAAATTAAATATTGCCACTAAAATTTAGAAGACAAAAAAAAAAGCGTCTTACGTACGTTGAATTCAACACACTAGAAGTGTTTTTTTGAGCATGATATAAACAGTACAACTACCCGTTCGACAAACACAACATTAGCTTCGAACACGACAAAGCACGGCATGTTTCCAATTCACTGCATGCTTTAGGAAAGATACATAATTCCTCCTTACCGAATCGTGTGATTAATCATTAATTTGAACTCTGGGTGCATTCTCATGAATTTAGGGGCTCTGAACGGAATTCGGAAAAAATATATTAGAATTAATTGATTCGGATAGTTTTTTTAATCTCACACAAATTTTAAAGAGGATCTCTATATATATATATCTTTAATAAAGAGTTGGACTAATATGACACTAGTGTTATAAAAAACTAAATAACACCACATCTTAAACTCTTAGATTTGTTTTAAGATTCGTACAAAATAAAGTGCTTGAACAGTAAAAACAGATATTACGGATTTTAAAGCAGATCTAAGAGTTTAAAATGTAGTGTTATTTAATTTTATATAACACTAGTGTCATATTAGCCCAACTCTTTAATAAATACCAGATTGATTTACATTCGACTGAAAGTAAATCTAAACCATAAAATCATGAACCGCACTTTACAATACCTAGTTACTTGTTCATCCAACGTGCCAAAACCAATTCATCAAAATAATTTTTGTCTTTTCATTTTGGACAGAGAAAGCTGTAAGCATGGGCCTTGATTAGAAACTATGCATGGAAAAACTGGGAGCAATTATAATAAGTAGAACTAGGGTGCTCTTAAGCTTACTAAAATTTTGGTGAGCTTTAACTCTAAAACTCATTAAATCGATTTTAAATGACGAATCCGAACTGTTGAAATCCGCCTACCTTAAGTGTAATGCATTTACATGTAAAATTTTTAAATATTCGAATTAATTTAGTATGAAGTCAAGCGGTCAAAATTAGAAGGTTAATAAATTAATTTTAGTGCATTTATTTCTTGAATGTTTTTTGACCGCTTGACTTTATACTAAATTAATTCAAATGTTTAAAAATTTCACATGTAGATGCATCACATGTAAGACAGATTTCAATTGTTCTGTTCATCATTTAAAATCGATTTGATGAATTTTAGAGTTAAACTCACCAAAACTTTGGTGAGCTTAAGAGCACCCTAGTTCTACTCATATTCTACTCCAATTATAATTGGACAGAACTGGACCAAGCACAAAGTCGAGCTTAGCCCAATTTTTTGCAAATGTTGAGACCCGAAGCAAATAATAGACCAATATACCCAAGCTCACTTCTATTTTATATATTTCAATTATCTGTTACTTAGAAATAACATGTGTTTATATTCAGAAAGAAAAATGGGGATACTATCTTCGTGCTATTTTACCAAACAAAGCACCGAAGAGGAATAAAAACAGGAAAATAAAATGCAGCGGATAAAATAGAAATATAAAAGAGAACATATTCTTGCATGCATGTCTTGCATACTTTATATACATTAAAAGAGATGAGCTAAAATGAGACATGGAGTAAAAGAAGTTTTTGCCCCATGGCATTATATTTTCATTTTGAAAATCCAAATAACCGATCTGAACTATTCAACACGATCTTCATATTGAAATGTGTTTGGAGAACAAATTTTATATTTTTTGGAATTTTTTTACGATTTATTAAGTCACTTTGAAAATCGCTGATTCAGTGGTCCAGAAATTTTTATTGTGTTTTTACAATAAAATAATGATTTTCAAAGTGGCTTAATAAATAGTAAAAAAAATTTTAAAAAATGTAAAATTTAGTCTCTAAGCACATTTCAGTATAGAGAACATGTTAAAAGGTTTGCATTAGTTGTTTGGATTTTCAAAATGAAAATATAGCCACGTACAAACGCGTTTTACTTCATGGCTCACCCAAGTCAACCTCCATTAAAAAAGTGTTCATGCTTAATTTATAAATTATTTATATCTAATGTAATTAATTTTTTTTTAAGTTTGAATTTATAAGAAAAAGTTAAATATCTATTGAATAAGTAAAAATATAGTTTTCAAAATCATAATCAATAATAAAGTTAGATGTAATAAATAATTGTCTTGATATAACTGCTTTGTGTGAAAAGTATACACACTGTGTAGGTAAGGAATGCAGATAAAAAATTGTAGTTATCACTTATTAATTAATAAAAAAAAATAGAAAATCAAAGGCAAAGTGAAGTAGAGAGTCACGTGCATCTCTCGTGCGCATCCGCTGTTTACAAATCGACCGTCATCTCCATTACGCAACTCCTTTCGCTCGTCACAAAAGTCCCCTCAAATTCTCCCTTTAAAAAAAAAGAAAATAAAAAACCCGCAAATCTTCAAACCGTCAATCGCACGGTCCAGATCGCTCCATCAGCCCATCGAGCCGCTTCTGACCGTCGGATCTCTTCGCAGCGCCTCTTCCCGCCCATGTCAGAGGGCGGGGAGATGGCCCCCAACGGCGGGGCTGAGCCCTCTCGCGAGCTCTACACCGTCCCCTTCTCCTCCAGTAAGTACCTCTCTCGTTCTCTCTCTTTCTCTCCTCTAGGGTTTCTTACTTGACAGTTCTTTTTTTAGTTCAATTGGGAAGGGAATTGAGGGGAGAAAATTAACCCTTGGTTTAATGGTGGGGGCAGGAGGGTAGAAGTGGAGAAAGAGAATTGTGCGGAGAATGGGAAATAATTCCCCTTTTGTTGCCTTCAAATTTTAAGTGAACACGCAATTGGAGAAAGAATTTCCTCTTTTCTACCTTTACTGGTATTGCTTACGGCTGTGCTGGTTCATTAGTTACTGTCCTGTTCGTGGTGATTGGTACTGTCCAATTCTCAGGTTTTCTGCTGGTATTGGCCAGTTCATAGGTTCCTGACCAGAAGTTTAAATTAGAGCCATAATAATGCAATAATATATTTTACCAACTACTTCATGCTAATACTAGGCCTGGTTTGTACCAGATTGTAAGATTAGATTAGCAAATTTTGTTTTTGACTTTCATATCCTTGCCTATCTTTTTCATGTATTAGGTTGGTTTCAATGGGGTGAGATCCACGAGACTGAGAAACAGGCCCTGCCAGAGTTCTTTGAGGGAGTTTCAACTACAAAAAATCCAAGGGTTTACAAAGAGTACCGAGATTTTATTATCAACAAGCACAGAGAGGATACCAGTAAACGACTTACTTTTACTGAGGTTAGAAAGGCTTTGATAGGAGATGTGTCCTTGCTTCAGAAACTATTTTCATTTTTGGAGAAGTGGGGCTTGATTAATTTCTCTGCGTCTGTTAAGCCAAGTCAAAGGCAAAATCAGACAGTAGAGACGAAGGTTTTGGTAGAGGACGGGACCCCTCCTGGGTTGCGAGTTATATTAGCACCAACACAGGTGGTGCAGCAAGGTAAGGCGCTTGGAGAAAAGAAATTGATTGGTGGTGAGAATGGATTAAAGTTACCGCCATTAACTTCTTATTCTGACATATATGGTGAGTGGGACCCCCGGAAGGGGTCCCTGTGTGGATTGTGTGGGGGGCAATGTCTTGATGAGCACTACAAAAAGATGGAGGTACTTGGCTTTTATTTTTATAGTAATTTATTTTTGGTTTACTGGCTGTTCTGAGTTATAAATAAAAGCACAAACTGCTACAATTCAAATTTGATGCACTTTTTCTTTGAAGGGGCTTGAAACTAAACTTGGTACCATTATTTCAGGATGGACTTAAAATTTGCTTGAAATGTTTAAAAAGCAATAATGGCGATAAAGAAAAGACAACAGGGAACAAACCAGCACCAGCACCAGTATCAGTACCTAGCCTTGCATGGACTGATTCAGAGACACTACTCCTTCTAGAAGGTGTTTTGAAGCATGGCGATGATTGGGATTTAATAGCCCAACATGTTCGTACCAGGAATAAAACTGAGTGCATAGCAAGGCTTATACAGCTTCCTTTTGGGGAACACATTGTGGGCCTCACGAATGGCAAATCTGTCCCTGGATTGCCGCTTGCTCAAAGTAAACCTGTTGAAGTTGAGTTGTCAAAAGAACCAATAGAAAATAATGGAGAGGTGAGTGAACTGGGGAGACTAAGTGAAGAACCTCCGTCAAAGAAAAGCCGGGTGGCATCTTATGTCTCTGCTACAGAGTCATTAATTAAACAAGTAATGATTTTTATCAACTGTTATTTTTTTTTGTTATATCCGATTCTTTCTATATTTGCAAATTAGCACCGAATTGTTGTTCTTTTTAATTGAACTAAGCCTGTGATACTTGGAAATTATTTTGTTTCAATTAAAACTAAAAGATCAGAGGCAATTAGCCATCTTTTGCTTGACTAGACCTTGACTTTGAGACCCGGATAAGAATTTATTGGTTATCTTGCAAGTGTGATAAATATTGGAGCATAAGAATGAACCTTTAATTATAATTTTTAATTTGACAACTATGGGTGCATTATTAGTGAAACGACTATTTCTACTATTATTGATTCGCTTTTGTCCTTTTTACCATTTAAATAGGTGGCTTTGCTGTCTGCAGTTTCTGGTCCACATGTCACTGCTGCTGCAGCTGATGCTGCTATTACCGAATTATGTAACGAAAGCTATCATGCTAGAGAAGCGTTTGATAAAAGCAAGTCTGAGGTTGAAAGAAAGTTTACTTTGTCAAATCAGGAGCCGCAGAGGTCAGCACCTTTTTCGTTTTGACTTTTTCTAATAAATCTGTCATTTTATCATATTGTTATTCACAGATAGCAAACAGCACTGAAAACTAAGGTCAAAAAATAAAAGTAGACTTGGGGAGTGGGTAACCACCTTGAATTGCTCCATGACCGACATGTACTAGATAAGTTTGGCCTGATCCTCAACCAATTTGAGCTAGGAAAAGAGAGACCTAGTTTAAGGCTTGAGTCATAGTATCTATATATAACCCAACATATACTTCAATCAACTAATCCTTATAGCTTAGATGTTATTTCAAAATCTGCAGAAAATTCTGTTATCTCAAATGCAAATATACCATGTTCTTCTTTCAAGTAGAATACCTTATTTGGTTTACATTTCCAAAAGACCTTTCTTTGGTTCTCTTTATCTGTCTCGTGCTTTACTAACTTGTGGTGCTTTTAGTAAGCTGGATGCTGAGGGTGACCAGCAAAAGATAGTCCCAGAAGAGACAGGTACTTTGTTGTTGTTTTTTACTTCTTTTTCTAGTACCTGCATTTGGTGTTTAAGTTCTTTCTTAATTTGTGGAATTTGCATTTTAATGCAACAATTATATTTTTTGTTGTAATGAATCTTCAGGGTGGGGGTTGTGGGAAAGAGAGATATTATGAAGGAACATATTGTGCCTCCTTTTTCTCAAAACTAAAAAAAAAATGTTTCACTGCATGTACAGAACAAGTTGGCAGGACAAAATTTGAAAGTGTAGTATCAAGTGACCTGTATTCCAATTTCAATCTCTATTATTGCTTCTCTTAGTTTCATCAAATGGTGTTAATTTTTGCAGCAGTAATAAGTTTCTCCTTTCCTTTTCCTTCTAATAGAAACACCGTCTGATGAGTCAGAGAAGGAATTTATAACCACCGCTTTCCAAATCAGAGCAGCTGTGGCAACAGCTATTGGAGCAACTGCAGCTCGTGCCAAGCTGCTCGCTGACCATGAAGAGAGAGAAATGGAACTCCTCATGTCAACCATTATAGAAGCTCAGGTTTATTTGCCATCTTTAATTATAATTTTATTTTTATTTTTTGCAGATTGTACATTATTTAATCTAATTTGCAATATACAAACATTTGTTGGAACAATTATATAGCATATTTACAAATTAAAGTTAGGTCAGTCAAAAAAAGGCCAAATTGCACCTTGAGTTGTATAGAACTCATTGAACATTGAGCAGACTGTTATTTGTGTTCACAAACAAATGCAGGTGTTTTGTTTTAATAAAAAAACGCTGTTGATTCTATAAGCCTCTTTTTTTATATCACTGATTATTGTTTTTCTTTTTTTTCTTCTTCAATCATATTCATCACAGACAAGGAAAATCCAATATAAGATGAAGCATTTTTCTGAGCTTGAGGCCATGATGGAGCAGGAGTACGACCTACTCCAACAACAAAAGAAGTCTCTTGTCAGAGAATGGGTTGATTTGCTTCGGCAAGCATTTCATACTGGTGTACCAAGATGGAACGACAATGCAGTCCTAAAGCCAGTGATAATTAGTACTCCATAGTCGATTGGATATGCACAATTAATTGGTTGTTTATGTAAATGTACAATGTTTTTATGTAGACTAGTTGGTACCTTCATTTTAGGTGTAACCTTTTAGTTAGAAATACTTTGTATCTCTTGTTTCCACTAACTAGATAGCTTTTTTGGGAATTTAGATTATAGGGATGTCCTGACATTTCTTCTCTCTTTGTGCCAAGTTAGTGTTATTTCTTAATTTATTTTATTTTTTAATTCCAGAAGGAGAGTTTTCTAGCTTTTTTATTCATGAAAAAGTCTAGTAGAAAACATTCTGAAATGGATTTTCTTTTGTAGTGAAGTTCAACTTCAAATGTTATCCTTAACGTGTTTCTCTAAGCAAATGTAGAATTCTTCTGTGAAGGTAATTTTTTTAGTTTTAAGATTTTTTTTTTGGCAAAAAATGACACACCATGACACTACCTGTTTCATTACCACATGAAACACCATCTTCGCACTTTACAAATTACCAACAAATCTTAATAAAAAGACCTTAAAAAAACCTTGAAATATAAATTCACCGACTTAGCCACGTCTAAGACAGATGAACTTCAACAAAATGAAATAAATAATTTCCAATAACAACATGGACTAGCACCCCAGAATCAAACTGCCACGACACTATTTTGCCAAATCAATGGTGCACTGCAGCAATATTCACCTTTTTGGCAATCAAATAATCCATGATTAAGCAGCAGACCTGAACTGGAGCCCCTGCGTTCTTTGCAACGCTCCCATGCCATATGATACCACTATCCTCTTCACTGGTATCATCATCAACGTTATAACTTATAAGCCGACCAGTGGTATCACATTTGTCTCGAATTCTAGGTCCTTGCTTGCTAGACATGGTGTTGGAAAAATATGAACTAACCAACTAATTTTAAATCTGAATTTTGATCACTAAATAAATAACAATTATATTAAAAAATATATAATCAAGAATATAATTAAAACTTTATTACCCGGAGCTGCAATATGCAGACCTAAGGTAACTTTCTGTCCTAAGCGCATCGGTTAAGATTACTCCAAGTTACGCCAGTATTCCTCTGCTTGCGGGCGCAACTGTGGTAGAGGTTGATGTAACTTCTTTCAACATTGATAGCAGAATAATATTTTTTTTTATAAAGAAAATATTTGTTTATAGGAGAACAGAAATTGAATTTATGAAATATGGAACTAATAGGAAGAAAAGAGTAGATCAATCATTGGATAATAGCTCTTCAAATAATATGTGTTATTTATAGGCAAAACCATAGATATCAATCAATTTGTGCATGACTATTAAAGATGATATTCAATTATATTACCGTTTGAATGATTTAAAGCAAATGAACGTTGAGATTGATGAATGAAACTCAAAACGGACAAATGATTTAATTGCTTGTGCATGTTTCAATTGAGTAATTCTTCAATTGATTAAAATAAATAGTAACCGAAGAATGGTAACATAAAGATCATGCACAACTCAAATACCACATATATTTGATTCGATTTTTTTTGGCAATGGAATAGAGAGCTTTCGTTTGGAAATTGGATCATACAACTAATTCACAAATAGTTCCATAATTCATAAAATTAAAACTATTAATATTAAAATAAATATTATTTAAATATTGAGTTTTAAAATAAATTTCTAAAACATGGGTGTCCTGTAATGTATTTGCGCTATGTAACTCCTGATGCCCGAGCTAATGGGGTCTTGCTTCGTAGTGGAACATTGCAACTAGAATATATACTATGACAGTTGGACTAATGATGTGTCTTGACATCATCCAGGAATAAAATTAAAAAAAATAAAAACTAACACCACTTTCAACATCTAGCCAAAAAAGTATGCTGAGCCTTACAAACTAAAACGAATCCATTATACTAGTTTCAGTACCAGCATACCACTGACCCCAGACAGTAGGACAGCAACATTGCATTCATTACCCAGTAAACAAGTATCTTTCACAACTTCAAAAGAGTTTGAGTATGCCCCAACTCGCTCATTAACATTTCGAGTTACACAAAATTAGTCACAATAAATCTCATGCCGTTTCTAAATGACTCTTATGCTACTGTTTGGATTGTTTGTTTTGTTAATTGTCTTGTTAATTATGTTTGAATTATTTGTGTTTAGATAAACTTTTACTAGACTATATGAATTGTTTATGTTTAAATAAACTCTTATTAGTAAATGAGTTGTGAGCCAACTCGAATTGACTTTATAGCTCGTTATTAACATCTCAAGTTGAGTTGACTCATTTACTAAATGAACTAAGCACAAGTTAGAGGTAACTCACTCAAACTCGGCATAGCAGTACAAGGAAAATAATCAAATCTAAGTTAAATTTTCCCAACTTTTTCTCTCGTGTTAGAAACTCAGGAGGTAAAGGCATTAATTTATTATAGTCGTAGGTTTCTATTTTTCTTAGGGAGATGATGCGTTACATGAATAAAGTGGAACTTTGATGATGCTGGTATTGTTATGCTGTACTAAATATCCTAAAAAAGCATGTACTTTAGTAGAAAGACAGTACCCTGCTGTCGGTGCAATATCAGTTCATAACTTCATATGCATTCCATCAGAGAATGTCACTTCTGAGATGTTGCAATGCTACTATTAAATTTTCATTACATTTGTTAGACCAAGTAAATTGTTGTTAGATATCTTGCAATTGTTTTTAGATATCTTGCAATGCTAATATATGACTGTGGTACAGATCTTGCCCTGTTTTTTTTCAAAATGGGGAACTTTATAGACCTGTCAGACATGCATCTCAAAATTTCTAATCGCTAGAGGTTTCTGCCAGATTTTTCACATACAGGGGGGAATTCTTTCGGTAAGATTGGTAACAAACAGAGACTGCTTATTCATGCCTAAACTTGCAAGCCTGACCAAAACGGCACCACCCTTGCATGTTGAACTTGCACATCTGTCTTGGTACAGGTGGCACATTCCTCTCATAATGCGATGAACCATGCACACTATACCCACAATTTACTTGGCTCTGTGGGCCCCACCAGTGATAAGTCTCTTGCTGAGGGACCTGCCTGTTAAACCCATTATTGACCTGCTGGTGCGATGATGGCCCTGAAACTAAGATGTTCCTCCCAATTGCTTGTACAGGGTATCCACTATTGGAAGAAACAAAACTATGGTTGGGTCTCATTTGTACAGTTTGAGGCAACACAAATTCAAGATTAGGTCTGGTTGGTGGGTTTCGCTGAATGTGTACATGCTTTTCAGGAGCAAAGTTTTGATATGGTTGTTCCTGATTGGTCACATCTTGAAAATTTAGTATTGGTTTGGTTGATTGTTTGCTATGAGATATCTCCCTTTTCCTGTAAAGTAAGAACATATCAAAACTTATTTCCACAAACTATTAGGTATGGCCTTAACGTATGGTTAGTTCCACATTGTAGCACATATTTGTAGAGCCTCAAGCATACAAAACTAGAGTTGACGCATATCAACCTAACTGTTCTGCATGCCTGAACCAGAACTCTAACCTGGAACCAAGCTGGCAGCAACCCACAATGGCATCTGACCAGAATTTGACGTTATGGACCAGCAATTCAGTCAGTAAACCAGTAAATAAGAAACCAGCAGGACTTAAAACCCAACTCTCAGCCAAATCAAGCCCAACTTGTCCTGACCAATGCCGACGTGACCTGACAAGATACCTCGATCTGACTTCCCCACAAAAGATTATTGAAACCCACTCCAACTCAAGAATAAGACAGAAAAACTTGAAATACTGAATTTGACCGATCCATACCCAAACCTAACCTGATCCCAAAGAAGACCTTGCTTAAAAAGCCTAAGACAGAAAATTGAGCTGAAATATCTCAACTCAATTATGCCACAAACTCTAAACCATATTTGACCTGATATGAATCCAATCTGACCAGTGAAGTGAAAATGACCTGATTATTTCCACCACCCCCAAACATTTGGTACTCTAACAAATCAAGCTGTTAAGGCGTTAACTAATATATGACCAACATAGGACGGTATTCATCACATACGGAGCCATCAGTCATTACATACCATAATTGAATGAGATCATTACAAAAGAAAGCAATATGAAAAAGTTAAAAGTACCTATTTTCTCTTTGGGTTTTCCTCATCTCCTTCTCTTGGATTCTCATCTGCCTTGATGACCGTGCAACATTGCCCCTCTCATGCTTCTCTTGCAAAATTTTCTTTCTTTCCTCTTCGTTATCCCATTTCTTTGAATTCAAAACTAAAGTTAACTTCTTTAAATGACATACAAACTTACTTCAAAAATATGAACTGCTGAGCATTTTATTCTTACTCTGCTAGGTAATAAAATAACATAAGCAAAGATTCTGATAGTAATAGCAATGGTATTTCACAAAAAAAAAAAAAAAACAATACTCTAAAAAAGCTTAAAATTTAGTGTCATGAATACATTCAATACAAAACCAAAGAGAGGAACATATTCACACTTGGACAATAATTTTGATTGGAAATTCACGAACAAAAAGTAAAGAAGAAGTGATACCTGTCTCATTGTCTTGAGTTTATAGAGGTTTCTACCCTTTATGAGGAGAGGGTACAAGGGGGCCAATGGCTTCTCCCCCTTGCTCCACAGGACCTCAATCTACAAGCACAAATAATTATAGTTTAACATCTAAGATGTCAATAAAACATGTGCTAAAATCTGAATTTATCATCATTACAATTGAATCTCCATTTAAGTGGCAACTTACTGTGAAAGTATGCTGCTGTTTGGCTTCGCCATAGCTTTCATGCACAATTCGGCCTGCAACAATTCGTTCACCAAGTGGTGGGCCTGTAGCACTCCTAGAAGCTATGCTGAACCTGAAATTTGTAAGAAAGCTTTACTATAGAAATTTCACCCTGATATTCTAATGTTTTATTCTCTAGAGAAATGAAAATTAACTATTTAAGACATAATAAGGACTTGTGGCATTACATCTCATACACTTTCTGCTCAAACATCACCACATCTCCCATGCATGCATCACCTAAAAGGGGAAAAAAGAGTTAAAGAGGTGTATGAATTAATTCAAAAAGGTACAGACTGGAGAATGTAAAAACTAAATAGATAGAACTCGAGTACAGAAATATGTAAGAACTGAAAAACAAAAAGATAAATCTATCTACCTTGGCAATTCAAGATAAAGCTTGTGACAGGATATTTCTTTTCCCCATCTCCATTCTTTAACCTGCAAATTACTCGATTCAATGAGCATAAACATGGCACAACAAAAAAAAATTCAAGGGACACAGGCCAAAACAAAAAGATAATAATAAAGGGGTGAAATGAATATTCTCTTACTCCAGATGCTCTTTGATTCGGCTTAAGAGTATATCTTTCTTGCCAGTACGTCTCAGTCCATGCTGTTTCAGATACACTTTGCATTGGTCGATCTTCAATTTATCAAATTTACCATCTACAGCAATTTTAATGAATACACTTCTAAAGTTAAAAAATGTGAAAAAAAATTAACTTTATGGTGCAACAAAAGTGCGAGACGATAAACAATAATTTGTGCAAAATGATGTTTAAGTCAGGACAAGTTGGATCTCTCTCTCATACACAAACACCAACACCAGTGTCAGGCTTGGACCAGCCAGATCCAATGCTGGTACAACTTGTTAGGTACTGTTCTGGAGCTTTAGCTTACCTTTTATAAGTTTCTCTACCGCTTCAAAGCTTTTTGAATCTCCTCCTTCATGTTCCCCTTTCTCTGTGATCCTGCAAATTGAAATGGCATCAAGTTCCATTTCGACTAAAAGATAGAGAGAAAAAGACACTTTTCTGTCATTACTGGTACTGACACATATGACATATTATAAACACTATACCTTGTATGAAATTTCTGACAAATTATTTAAGCCAACAAGGGAGCCGAAGCTACACAAACCACATCTCCCTCCTTAGCCGGGAACAAAATCATGGAAATGCAGGAGATTTTATTATATTTTTCAAGAGGTTTGCTTTTGACTTTTGGAGAGTCATATATAGAAATAAAACCTCCAGACTATAGGCTGTTAACATCCCTTCTCGGGAAAGATAATAGAAGGGGTTGAAATCATATCTTTCGTACTAGCTAACATGATTACGGACCAATCTTTCAAAGAGTTTCACAAAATTGCAACTACGAGGTGCTTAGGACATGATTAACACACCTAAGGTTTTTGATGAGTCACTTGTAAAATTAAAGCCAATAATTAAATCGGATAGCCTTTCTCATTACTTAATTTTTTTTTATGGAATGTGTAGCGATCCACAATTTTACACTAATTTCACACGTTTTAAAAAAAAAATAAATAAACCAGACAAAAGTTTGAAAAAATCCACCTTCGCTTCGTTTTCTTGATCGACAAATTCGAGAGCGCTTTCTCTGTCACATCAACCAGATCAAAAGTTGGATCCATATCCGAATCATCCTCGTCGGTTTCGCAAAAATCAGATTCATCGGCCGATTCGTCTTCATAAACTACAATATAATCAATTGACGCCATTTGTATTCCTTCCGCTCCCCTTTTTTTCTCCTTTATTTGCTGCTTCCTCTTTGTTAAAGGTTTAAGTCGAACGTTGGGCCAAACTGGATTTTGAATTTCAAACCCACAAATCGAGGGTTTCGAGCGAAATGAAGACGGAGATAATATTAGCTGAGGAGGGGGAAGGAAAGAGATCTAATCGTTGGATGAAAATTATGCAATCTAACCATTAGATATGGATCATACGAAGGAGATATATGAGGGAACTGTATCGATACAGTAACCGGCTCGTCTTGGGTTTTTCAATAACTCAATGAATATTCTAAGACGCTTAGAAAGTATAGTTGGGCCGTGGGCTTTGGCCCAATTAACTTAATAGAGTGCGAACTGATCGGAAGCACGGAAACGAAATAGAGAGCGCGAACTGAGAACTGATCGAAAGTCGAGAACGAGGTTAAACCCCAAAACCCTAAGGTCCGGACCCCCTAACCAGAGATGGGGAAGAGCGAGCAGGGAAAGGAAGGGAGCTTCCTTCTGGGAGACCCGACCTTCATCAAGATCGACGGCGGAAGGTGGAGATGTGTCGAGACGGGTCAAGAGATGCCAGAGAAGGAAAAGGAGTCGTACTCTAAGAGTCGAGCTTGTCGGGTTGGGTTGATTAATGCGGCTGTTGGGAATAGGAAGCCTCCTCTCAATACTTTTGAACCGCATCCAGTTTCCAAGTGAGAGAACCAATCACAATGTTGTAGTTAATTTTCATTTTTATAAATTCGAGTGGATATTTTTGGCAAAGAGCTGAAATGGATTTTTTACATTAGAGGTCAAAACGCCATCTTATAGCCTGGTTTGCTAATTGACTTTGAGTGTGATGATCTATTTGCAAGTGGACACAATCTTATAGGCTAGATGGATTAGTAGTTATGTAAAAAGATGGATCAAGGCAAATTTTTATTTTCTTTCATAATTCATATATTAATTTCAGTCTTGAAATACAAATTTTGTACTATAATTTTGTAATAGATGGGTATAATATCTGTCCCTGTAGTATTTCTAATTAAACGTTTGCTGGAGCTTTGATCAATAAGTCTTTGAATGTTGCTCTGCAGTGTCTTTTCTTTGTTAGATAAAATATGTAGTAGAAGTTATCTCAATTAATGTTTCAAACATGAGCAAATCAATTGTGTTTTGTTAATCTTTTCAATAATGAAATCTAGGTCACAGTTAATATGTAAGTTGACGGGAGACACAGTGAACAAAACAGAGGAGCAGATCTGGAAGCATATTAGTGGAAGAAGGTTTCAGAATAAATTAGGTAGCGTTCATTTATTTAATTTACTTTTCTCTTATTGCCGTTGGAAGTTCTTATGTTAATTTTTTCTAGATTGTGGATTCTAAATAAGTAGTTATTCTCTCAATTAAACAGAAAAGATGGAGCTACAAGCAAACTCACCACCACCAGTAGAGGCTGTGAAAGAGAAAAAGAAAAAGAAATCAAAAGAGCTAGTTGAGTCGAAGAAATCTCAAATAAAAAACCTCAAGAAGGATAAAAAGAAAAAGAGTCAAGAAATTGACAGCAATGATAATGTTGATAGTATTGAAGGTGGTGAAAAAGAGGAGGAAACTAATTTTTGGATGCCTCCAGTTGGGGAGCGTTGGGATTTTGATGATGGAAAGGATAGGTGGGAATCTTGCCAAAGTGCTGATTTCAACGAGGACTCTCACTGCAACTCTGGTGAAATAACTTTTTGGAGTACTTTTATGTGTGTGCGTGTGTACGTGTGTACTATCCCTCTGCTGGTATGGTAGACCTAGGTTTATGTTGAAATAGAGCATCAGAAAGCAAAGAAAACAAAAAGGATTTGTAAAACTGAAAATTCAATTAGACTAGTCCAAAATAAACTCACAAGCACAGAGACAGCAAAATTATAAAAGAACTTATGATTAACTTGAATACTGTATGATATGGCTCTCTTGGAGAACATTTTTATTTTTATTTAAAAAATTTATATTCTTTTTAATAGAGATCCCTTACATGTTTTTCTGCAGCAAAAGGTGTTATTGTTTATAAGATTTTGTTTTTGTTTCAGAGGATACAGATGACAAGAAAGATTCTGAATCAAATGAACTTACTACAAGGTTCATACTATCCCTGGCAAACTATACTGTAATTTTGATGTTGGAACAGTTTCATTTGTTAAAGGAGCATGCAACCATTATGCATATCATGCTAAACAATGAATCCCAGTATCCCACGTCCCCTTGACTTTGGTTTTTTATGATTAGTTTGTCCAAATTACCCCCTAATTGTGATCATGTTTGTAGAGTCTTCCTCTGAGGAAAATAGTTGTAGGGTAAGTGTGCATCTTTAGGGGAAATGAGGGACTGGTATTGATGTTATTATACATGCTTTTAAAGGATAAAGGTATTGATGTATTTTTCTATATACATATAATTTCTTTTTGTTGAGAATGATATTTCTCATTTTGTGAAGAGTATACTTGATCCTTTCATTTGTTTGCAAGTGACATGAAATTGCCCCGTTGATGTTTCACTGAAAATATTTATTGTTTGTGTTTTTAATTGAATATGTTGATCATTTATGGCAGTACAAAGCGCTTATCAATTGCTGTTGGACCTAGCAGTTTTGCTTCAAGGAAGAAAAAGATAAAGAGGCCATCTCAAGCTGATCAACATGAAAGTTGAACCAGGAAAATGATCTACTCGATGAAAGATCTAATTTTACTTGTTTACCCAATTTGTATTGCAAATTGCACCATACTTTCTTCAATGATGCTTTCTAGTTGTAGTCTATCCTATGACTGTTTTTGAAATTTTAATTTTGGCGAAAACATGTCTTGCTAAGTTATTTGAGGTGTGTGTATTCTTTGTTTTGCTTCAAGAGGAAGATGAATAAGAAATCTCAAGCTTACCCAATAAAGGCTGTGCTTTAATCAAGTCTATCTTATTGTGATATTGTCAATTATATCAAGGTATAAAGGAGTATTGGCTAGTATAACATGTATCATTTCAGTCTATATAGCATCAACTTTAAAATCTATCAAATCGACTTTAAACAGTGAATCAAACCGTTCAATTAGATTTACTTCATTAGTTGTGTTTACATCAAAATTTATAATTTTTTAAATTTATTTAATATCAAGTTAAGCAGTCAAATATGTGAGTTTTTAAATTAATTTTAATATATTTATTTTTTCAACATTTTTACCGTTTGAATTGATACTAAAATAACTCAAAAATATAAAAAAATTGTATAGAAGCACTTCACTTATAAAATAAATCCGTTTGAAAGGTTTAAATTAGTCATTTAAAGTCTATTTAATTGATTTTGAAGTTAGTGTTATATGACACCGATGTTATATTAGTCGGACTTGGTATAAAGATATTGATCGCACATCCTAATCAAAGTGAGTATCAAAGAATGCTTGTTTAATGTGATATTCTCAATTATATCAAGGCTGTGCTTGCTCCTTACCAGGGAAAAAAGGTTTTGAATTTGACTATTCAATCTCTCAACATGTCAAAAGTTGGAAGGGAATCTTTATAATTTTGCAGACCCGACCTATGCAAACTTAATATTTGGGAGTTGTCCCATCAAAAATGTTACCATCTGGAATATTAACTCGTAGCAGGTTTAATCCTAATTCAATTAATATTAGAAATCAATTAAAGTTGCAATTGAAAGAAATGCCTCCTGTTCAATCCAAGTTGACGTCCACACGAAGAAATGGCTTGCTTCTACATCCAGAGGAGATGCAACATTATGATTTGTCATGTTTGGGCTGAAGTGGAACTCTGAATATCACTTCTGTTATTGTTTTTTTTTTTATTCGTATTAGAGATATTGACTTTCACTTTTATTTTTATTATTTTTATTTTATTACTACTTTATTATTTTTTTTAATTATGTGATTGTGATTGGATTTTATTTCTAGTCTATCCCAACTTGTTTGAATTCATATCTTCTGCATTAACTCAAATTTTGAGTTAAAATGTGGACCATCCAATTGAGATCTGTACTAATATTAAAGGGTCCCGTGCATTATAGGCTTGGGTCAAATTGGCCTGAATTCTGATTGTACGGTTCAGAAATTAACTCAAACGGTACGTTAATGCAGAGGATACGTGTCCAACTTGTTTGGGACTAAAGGCTTGATTGTCGTTATTGTTGTTGTATTAGAGATATTAACAACTGTAAAAGCTCATGGACCAAGATAGCGAGAGCATCTGTTTCCTAATTTCTTGCTCTCTTTCCTATCCCGCTAACAGTTTGTTCGTATCTTTTTTACCAGTTTTGGAATTGTCCATGCCAGAGCAAACTGAATCACATTTCTCCGAAGTAGAAATTTTAAACTGGTATTATTACAGAAATTAAGCGTTTATCAAACACTAATCTAGTTAGTAATACTCAAGGCAAGATTGTGTAAACAGGTCCCATACTTGCTCTCTCGATACATTTAGGAGGGGACCGAAAATATTGTAGCGTCTAGATACAACTTGCTTGCAACTAACACAACTGAAGTTGATTTCCTTCCAACCTCCACATTATATATTACTTGCGCGTGCATGAGACAGGATTAACTATATACTTGGCACATTATAATTACGCGTGCATGAGACAGGTTCAACTATGTACTTGGCACATTCGGATCCTTTTCAAGTCAGAAATTCTGAAACAACCATGCCTTTAACTTGATTTACCATATGATGAAAGAGAGAAATCTAACACCCGCAACAGATCACAGCATCTGGAACCTAATTTTATGAGAACCAATGAAAAGAAAGCACAATACACCACGTGCATATTTACATTAAACATGAGCTGCTGTGCACAAGGGATTAGTGCGAGCAAGCACCCAAAAAAAAAAAAAAAAAAAAAAAACAGACCAAAAAAGATACAGCATATACTCTCTTTTTTGAAGAATGGATACAGCATGTATTACTACCAATAAGATACGACCAGTCAAAAATTAGTTAGCTACTTAACACTGAGAGACTCTAGGGCTATGACCTCCTATTACACCCACTAAAAAAAGGATGGTGAAGAGCCTCCCGGGCTGAAAGCCTATCAGATGGGTCATATCTCAGAAGCCCGTGAAGAAGGTCAATGAGATCACCAGCCGAGTGGTCTACATTCTCCATCACCAGATCCTATCAATACAGAATTAACACAGCCAGTGTAAGATACCGCATCTCAAAACCAAATATCAAACGCCATAGTTGAAATAGGAGTGCATAGAACGTGAATGGTAATTATACCTGAAGACAAGGGAGCTTCGAAACTGCCTTCATGCTTTCCCTTGACATACAACCTTCAGGCCAATTCAACCTTCCTCTTCTAACATACTTCTCAGCCTGTCGACTGCAATAGGTGAAATACACATCAGATTTTGAGTTTTTAGATCTGTACTTAGAATCAGCCACGAAAGGCAAAGGTTCTCACTCTGCTCTCCTCAGCATGTGCCCAGGCAATGGTCCCAATACCCTCTCCATCATTGCCAGGTGTTCCAGATTTTCATGTGTTTGAAACAATGCATCCCCCTGAAAAATATAATTACCATGTTTAGAGTTGTTAACAAGTCATTTATCTAACAGATCAAACAAGTCTTTGAGTTAAAGACAGTACCGTGCAAAGTTCAACAATAATGCACCCAATACTCCAAATATCACATGGGTAGCTCCAGTTTAGCCCTGAGGGAAAAGCAAGAAACCACAAGTTAAAACATAATGAACTCTAACAAAACAAAACTGATGATAACAACAGGAACAATAATAATAAAGTTGCTTACCAAGAATGACCTCGGGTGCCCGATAATGCCTCGTAGATACAACATAGGTATTTTGTTGGCTGTCATTGGCAGTTGTGCTACCAAAATCAATTACCTTGATAGCACTGGACTTTGGGAGGCGCTTGTAGTAAGAACCTTCCTTTGGAGACCTCGAAGTTACCTACAAGTGTACACTACAGGTTAACCACCACATTAAAGAAATACAGAGCAACAGCATGCAACAAAAAAGAAAAATGTCACAATACTTTGTAGTCGGGTACTTTAATGTACTCTGGCGAAACAAGTAGTATGTTCTCAGGCTTTAAATCAGTGTGAATGAGACGCAATTCATGCATGACTGCAAGGAAGCAAATAGCATAAATATAATGAATAAAAGATAGAACCTAATTATCACCTAGCCTGCATATTCTGTTAATTGTATTGCACTTAATTTCTCCATAAAGATTAATATAAAATGCCATCATAATTTCTCCATAAAGATTAATATAAAATGCCATCAACTACCAAGAAAATATTTTGTTAATTGCACATTATTTATAATGAGATTGATAACATCAAGTGTAAGAAGATAAAGTAATGTCTACACACATGCTACGCTTTCCAAGAGTTGTCTGGCAAACTCGCGAACTAGATCAATAGGGAATGCGCGATAATTATTTTTTCGTAGAAAATCGAACAAACTCGAGCCCAACTTCTCAAAGACCTGTTAAACCATCCATGTGAATTTGAGTTGTCATCTAAAAACCCCCCGGGCTAAATTTTAGAAAAAGGGGTTAACAGCCATAATGTATCATGTACTTACAATACAGATATGATTACGGTAGTCGAACCAGTTCCTTATTTGCACACAACTGCAATAGCACAGCATCTAATCGATGACAAAACAAATAAAAAACAATTGAACCAAAGATAAATAGGAGTGCATGTACAGAGGGGCATACCGAGAACCAGCTGTGTCATACTTGCCAAGCTGTTCAAGGACATCAATCTCAATCATTGCAGCATCTCTGTACTTTTTTATTCCACGAATAATCTTGATAGCAACCATCTCTTTTCTTTCTCTGTCCCAACATTCCAGCACCTGACCAAAAGTACCTAACACATCCAAACAAAAGAAGTTTCATCAAATTACTAATCACATGATTATCTATAAAAAAAACTTATATAAAGATCCAGTCAGACATACCTTCACCCATCTTGCTGTGGATTTTATCTGAAAAATAAAAACAAAATGTTAAGTTAGAAAGGGTGCAGACAGATGTTAACATTAAGTAGGTAACAATACTCTCCCAATTTCAGATTTCAATCCGTTGAATGACTGTAGTACACAAAATTAGATAGAAGTTGCACTAAGCAATTATTTGTTTCTCACAAGAGCCACTGAAAAATTAATGAGAAACTGTTGGTAACAAATCTTGAGAAGTGTAATTACAGCGTGAGGTCAGGTTATCGCCCACAGCAAAAACATAATGCCCATCTTTATCATCCTCTCTCCATGGAGGTGAAGGGAGCCGAACAATTTTCTTGACAGACTGATGCTCTGGCACAGCTTCTTGTGCATAAAATAAACCTAATTGAGCCTACACAGAACCATACATTTTATTTCTGGCAACTATTATAACCTGATGATTACTAACATTAGATCAATTCACAAAAACTATACATATGCCATCCCAAGAACTAAATAGGAATGTTTACCTTCACCCAAACCCGACCCACCCTGGGACTGACTGGAATCCAGCCTTACATGAATCTGGTATGATACCTAACGTTACAGACCCAGGTAATTTCAATAAAAGGGTCCCTCATGATTTGCAATACCCATAAACAGAAACAGACTAGCATGAAAATAAATATTACATGGGTCAACTAATGGAATACGAGACTATTTTGGTAGTACCCAGACCTAGCAGACCTGATACCACCTCTAGTTAACATCATCTGACATAATTTCATTGGCTCAAGAATTAAATATATTAGTCAGGAAATATAAACTAAAACAACCAAAAAAAGAAAAGAAATGAGAACGTTTAATACACGAGACAGGAAACTTCACCAACAGTCCCTAAAAATCCTGATTTTTAATTTATTTTGTTTAACCTATCCTCCCCCTCTTTCCCCAAATTTATTCTCTTCACAACCCAGAACATCTTTGCTATATTTCAGGTCCACTTGGGACTCCCGTATTTTTGTGCGAAATAAGCAAACGCTTTTAATTCAGACGGATCTAACAAAAAAGTATCCAACTTTTCTATGAATCTAAAAAAAAAAATCCTTCCAACTAATACAGGCATGCCTAAAGAAAAACAAGAATCCTACTTACTCCAAACAAATAAAAAAGTTTTAAAGTAAGAATTAGATCTAGTTCACCCCCCCTATTGTATTAAAAATACGCACAAGATCTAATCAGAGAGAAAATTTTTGCAAATAATTTACAAGTACAAGTACAGCACCTCCAGGACACAAGATCGGTCAAACGACCTCCAGATCTAGCAGAAATAATCAGAGGAAAAGGAGAAAAAGGATTATACCGTGGGATTCTCCGGCAAGACGTCCCATCCAAGTCTCTGACGCTTCCTAGGGCGCCGATCGATGATGCCCTGAGGTAGTTCTGTCAAACACTCCATTGATGCTTAGATCAAAGAGAAGAAGAGAAGAAGAGAACAAGGCGGCGCACGAAAGAGGAGACGAGAATAGGGTTTGGTTGAAAGAAAAAGGAGAGGTGGGTGTGAAATGCGTGTTGTGAGCAGATATGATAATCGTGAGTCAGTTCCTATCTTTGTTACGCTCATTTGCTCTCCCCGAAATTTCTAGGTAGAGATGGTTTATAAGCCGTCAGACTTACACGTGGGTCATGGTTATAATTAGCAAGCAGGGACGACTTCTAGGAAAAACCAAAACAACTTGCTCCTATTTGTTTATTTGTTTTTTGTTTTTTTTGTTTTTTGGAAAAACCTGGTAGGAGGGACTACCAA
Source organism: Carex pumila (assembly GCA_033356055.1). Lineage (NCBI taxonomy): Eukaryota > Viridiplantae > Streptophyta > Magnoliopsida > Poales > Cyperaceae > Carex > Carex pumila. The sequence continues at coordinate 17,191 of JARJHM010000337.1, read as the reverse complement.
CTTACCAAGGTTGCTCCTATTTTTGTTCTCCCTTCTCAACTTTGGCTGAGGAGAATATTTCTTTTTAGCTGCGAATTTTTATTTAATTTACTATTTGCTAATTTATTATAGAGTCGGTGATATTCGCATCAAAATGACACCAACATCAAATTTTATTAGACAGACTATAAATAACTAATTTAAACTGCTCAAATTAATTTTACATGCAAACAAAAATATCGTTTTAATTATTTTAGTATAAAATCAAGCGGTCAAAAATATCAAAAAATATGTATTGAAATTAACTTAAAAATACTATATTTAACAGCTTGACTTGATACTAAAAAAATTACAAATTTTACATGTAAACACACGAAGGCCTGTATTGCTTGGGTGCGTGCCATCAATGCAGTTGGCATTAAAAGGAGATCTTTTTGTATATATTTTGAAGTTTAAATGTTTGATATATGACTTTTATATCTCAATTGTGTGTTCTATATTTTTATTTTGTTTTTAGAGTTTTAACAATCAATTTGAACTATTCAATTTGATATTTATTTTAAAATATATTATTAAAATGTATTAGGAGATCAAATTTTTAATTATTTAAAAAATACTATATTTTTAGATAGGGATAAAATTGTAATTTTTAAATAGTCCAAGTTTTTTTTGAAAAATAATAATTTTACATCTATAAAAAAATTAGTATAGGGTTTTTTAAAAATATAAAATTTGATTTTAAGTATATTTTAATAAGAAGACAGCAGTTTAAATTGATTGCTTTTAAAGTGAGCAAGGCGGTCGGTGAGATTCTCTCTCTGACGATGACTTTTTCCGGGTTTTTTTTCTAATCTAAATTTAAGATGTTCTACGTTAACAATGTGTAGGTCAATATGCAATGGCTTACTGTCCTGTTATAAAACTGATCTGCACTCTCTTTCTTCATTCTGTATACCACACAAGATCAAAGAATCTCATCAGATCGAGAAGCTTCAGGACGAGTGCATATCCTCTGAGATATCTCATATTTTGCGTGACCGACGTGTCACAATTTCTATTTGGAGATACCACAGAGGAAGTATTATTCGAGCTCTGAGATTCGTGCAGAACATAATTGAACTGTTGGGATTTTCCAAAAAGTCACGCACTACATCAGATATCTCAGAGGATACGAATTCCTTGAGGACACCGTTGCGAATTTTCTTTATAAACCATAATTAAAAAGAAGATTTCTATGAAACTACGTGATTTTTTTTTTTTTTACAAAAATTATAAGAAGTGAAATGCTATTTCGGTTGAGATTTTTTTTTGACTGAAATAGCAATTTAATTCAAGATATTTTTATAAATTTTCAATATATTTTTTTTCTATGACCGAAATGATAATTTGGTCCAAAAAAAAAGATCAAGATAACATTTTAGTTTGTTAAACAAAAAAAAATAATCAAGTTGGTTTGATAAAAATCTATTTTTTATTTATGGCTTTAAAAAAAATTTAAAAATTTGCATGTCAGGCGCGGGTCCCGCATACTTTCAGGATTCGTATCCAGTGCAATACCTGAGTACAATTAGATCAGAGAGTCGTGCAGAATGTATCTGAACGGTTGAGAATTTCCATTAAAAAAAAAAAAGTTTGAGATACATGCGAATTCCATATTTTGTGGGGGTGTTGGTGTTAAAGACCTTAATTAATTGAAATGCTACACGCCATGAATAGAACAGAACAGAACCCGCACGGACATGAATTGTGTACCCTGAGATATGGAAAATTTCAACCGTTTAAATACGTTTTGCACGAATCTCAAAGCACACATAATACTACATCACCCTGAGTAGGCATCGGCCACGTCCGTCACGCAAAAGTTGAGATATCTCAGAGGATACGCACTCGCATGGACAAGGGCACAAGGCGGTAAGAAAATCAAGGACGGTTTCATTATATTTGTTGTTTTCTTTTACTTCCCACACCCTGTAATTTTTTCTAATTACGTTAACTTTTCAAGAGAGAAGAATTATAATTATTTAAATGGATACTCCGTTAGTCCGTTACAAACTTTAGATTTGGCTGAATTTTATCTACAGAGTACAGGCTATACAGTGCTCATCGCATATTTACTAGCAAAACGAGTATAACCTTCGTATTATCGTGTACTGTATGGCTGTTGTAATAACATTTTTGTGGCATGTGCTATTTAATGCTAAATCCTCAAAATACAAAGAAATTACAAGAATAGAAAACGTTGAATGTGTATAAAGTTCATTTAGTTGTTCACTAATTTGAACAGTTCAATAAGTTATTAGAGTTTCTAGTTCAATTTTAGAGATGTGGGAGTTTCTTATTTAAAAAGTCGTTTATAAATTTGATGCTAAGATCAAACTATTTCTCCTTTTTTTATTTATTATTGACATTATTTAATAAAAATTTTAAAATTTATTTCAGAAATGTGAGAGTTATAAACTTTAGAAGTCTTAATATTAAAAAATAATTATCAGTTATTTAAAAATTCATTTGAGTTACTGAGATGTAGATACTGTAATAACGTTCAGAATAAATGAGAAAAGTTATGTTTCGGACGGGTATTTAAATTAATAATGTATTCTGCAAATAAAGATCTTGACATGTATTTATATTACCATTTTTTTTAACTCGTATCTCTTTAAACTTGTATTTCTCGACATATTGGACGATACAAATGATTTGTTTCCAGAAATATTAAACTTTGCAATTGTTAACATGATAAACAAACACTACTTCCTGTTCAAAACTTTCAATAGTTTTATTTAACAGTTATAATTGTCAACCTTAAAAAAAACACAGATATAATTGTCAACTATTTATAGAAACGATTAAATCAAGCGTCCGTCTTCATTTTTATATTATTGTTAAATTTTGTGTTATCAATTTTAGTTTTTTTGTATTAACATCCTATATTGTTTCTTTAATTTACATAAATTTAAAGTATTCGACGGAATGTCAAATAACTCAAATTATTGCATCGAGTTTGATATATAATTAATTTATAAAAGGCCGATAACATGTTTATAATTTTTCTATTTATATTATTGTATAATGTATATTGATTTGGAAAATACTGTCAAAATTGTTAAGATAATCCTTTTTATACTTTTATATACTTTTATATATAAGGAGGGTTCAAATATCTTCATCATACATCTATTTTTTAATAACTTTAATAACTCAAAATTTAAAACTTAAAAATAAGACCATGTACACTATTTTATCTATGTAAGTATAAAAAATTACAACATCTCAAATTTATTTTGTTTGTCATCAAGAGATTATAATAATGTACTGATGTCATTTACGTAAAAGCAAAATCAAAATGTGATAATTTTTTATAAGCACCTAGTAAAAGAAAATATAGATTACATCTAGCGATTTAATTTTGAATTTAAAATTTAAAATTTTGAGTTATTGAAGTTTTTGAAAATAAAAGCATTTAAACTGCCTCTCTCTCTCTCTATATTTTTTTTATGTCACTGCATGCACACTGGCTCAGCTGAATAAGCAAATTAGCGACATAAACCTTTATAATAGAATTAAAATAATTATGTTACTAGTGCAATCAACAATCATTCTAATAATATCAGGGGTGCATCTAAGGCTTAGCCACTCCTATAATTTGAAAATTTTAATTATACGTAGATGAATTTAATTAAATTTTATCTTTTTTAAACATTTTATATAGTCTAACCACCCTCAATAAATGACAAATATTTAGTTGTAGCCTAGTGGTTAAAACTTATTCTGTGATTGAGAGGTCTTAAGTTCAAATCCCACTCATCATAATTGTACATTTTAATTACCTCTATCAAAATATTCAATTTCACCCCTGAATAACAATTGTACATTTTAATTACCTCTATCAAAATATTCAGTCCCGCCCCTAAATAACATCGCAATGTTATAAAAAGATGGATTTTTCTGGACTAATATTTGGTACCAAAATTGCCCTATGGCTTCTAGGTTCTCTTTTCTATTTAATATATGCTCTAACCCAAACATTTCCTTGCAATATGTAATTAACTCTCAAGGGGAAGCCGTTCAATTTCATAGATCTTTTGATGAGGTTCAATATACCAAATGGCTGGCCATACTAAATATTCTTAGTCATTTTTCTTATACTCGTTTATAGGATAAGCTCAGCTAGAGATGGGAGACAAATAGGAACTTTTATGTTTGATCCCTATATAAGATTCTAAATTTTAGAGGAGTAACCCCCCAAAATGCAATGTTATGGTGGCAAATCCTTATTCCAATTGAGATTATGATCTTCATGTAGTTTACCTACAAAAACAAATTTTGACAACCGAAAATCTCAAAAAGAAATGATGGGTAGGAAGAGATAGATGTCAATTTTGCCAACAAACATAATCTGTTGACCACTTATTTGTGTCATGTTAATTTACCAAACAAATCTGGTTCCACTTAGGGTCCTGCCAAAACATTAGTATTGTTTGAAATAGATTTTTAGATGTCATTAAATATGCTAATCAACTTCCTAAAAAACACAAAACAACTTTCTTAATAGTTCTAAGTGCATTTTGTTGGACTATGTAGAAATATCGAAATGATCTTTATTTTGCTCAAAGGAATAAAAAAACAGTTAGACAAGTTGTTTTGCTTATTATATTTCGTCCACTATTGGTTAGGTAAGGTGCAACCCCAAATCTCAAAAGCAACTGCACTATAGCTTCCAGAGGATTTGAATGTGCTGCTCCTTGCGAGTTGGTATCTAGATGATGAAGCTGAGGCAACTCCCACGAGCTGAAGGAGGGATGCAAATGGTGATTTATGAAGAATGAAGCAAAAAGAAGGTCCCAGGCTTTTCAGCCAAATTTTGTGTTTGCTTGTGATTACCTTTGCCCCATTGTGAGGCTTAGCTACAAACTTGTTTTGATTTGCTTTAGACTGTTATGGTTGTGTGCTCTGAACAATGCTTTGCTTTTGCTTTTCTAGTATGCATATTTGTGAGTTTTTGCAGCTTGCATGCATTTTTGGGTTCCAGTATTTGCCCCATGAGCATTTTGGATTTAGATGGGTTGTTTTTGAATAAGATGCAATAGTCAAACTGACAGCAGTGGTGTAAGTTAACGTTTTTTCTCTCTTCAATGAAGATGGGCCTTTTGGCCTTTATAATAAAAAAAAAATAAAAAAGATGGATTTAATTAACAAAGGGATTCCATCTCGTCAATAGATCAACTAATATAATTAGGCATTGGAAAGACAAAAGTCGTAGGACAACCCTAGTTCAACATGCACAACAAAAAGAAAAGGGCTCAAACTAATTTCTCGAAATACAGTAACTCAGGCAAAAAAAAACAAACAGATATTCACAAAATTTTCCTCAGCTGAAGGTTGCAATAAATGAGGCGTGGTCTTTCTGTTAATGAGACTGCATTTCCTGGAGCAGTGGGCCCAGCCTCTGAGCACCGAGGTACACTGCGTCTACTAGAACAATAAGTCCCATCTGCATTCCAGAATACAGCTTGTTCAACTTCAGAGACCTTGCACTGTTGGTTAAGGAAATAAATCTGCTACAATCCGAAGTTAGGAAACAGTAACTTGAAATTTCTGCCTTTTCAAATTCAACTGTCCAACATTTTCTGTGCACATATCTCAAAACAGTTAGTTTTTCTGTGCACGCATCTCAAAACAATTTGATAGTTAAATTTGGGAAAGCAGGAATTTTAGGATATTGTTCACACGTGAAAGATAGCAGCAGATTCGGATCCATTGGTTAAAGACGAACTGTTTGCAATTCTTTTATTTTTATTTTTTGTTATTTTGTAATGTCAGAATTAACTTACCAATCGACCAGTAAATACCAACCGATAACCCCAGCCCTCCTTCGCAGCCCATGCACGTTGTTGATCAGTCCATCTGTCAAAAGGGTGAAAAGTTACAGAATGAAAATTTCACTGCCAGCACATGGTACCAGAGTTATGGGATACTAGAACTAGAAGCGAGCATTTTCAATTTCAATTTAAGGAGTAAATTACCCGAAAAATTCTGAAACACCACCAATACCAGCAAGTTTGAATGGTTGTGGACCCTCACGCTGGAAGTCCTGCTCATGATCCAACATTTTAGTCACAAATCTTCCAATCAAATTTCAAGGCCAAAATTATAGAAAACAAATATAGTCACGTTGTAGCAAGACAAAGAATATCATTATGAGTCTATAACAAAGTCCCAGAATGCAAGACAAAAAAAAAATTATAGAAATAAAAGGTAATGATAAATACCAATCAACGGTAATGGATCAAAGAAAGAAAGCAAGCATGGTGACATGTAACAAAAGAAAATTACAAACCTAAGTCGCTGCCAGAGAGTGCCAGTACATTATTTAGGGAAGGTTTGTACTCATACTGTTAGAATAGCTATACCTGCTACTACATAAGAAGGATAACAAATCCTAATGACTAACTTATGAAGGTATAGACTAAATCCCAATAAACGCAGACAAATCCTATTTAAAAAAAGAGCTCAATCAAAGCAATATATTTTGATTTGCATTTTATTTTGGCATACCTCTTCTTCAGCAGCCTCTAAACCTCCTTGCACCCAAAAAAGGTTCTGAAAACCAGCTTTATAAAGCTGTTCACAAGCTGCAAGTGACCTACGTGGTTTAATGAAACGAGTTAAGGACCTTGAGGTCGTTATTAGTTGATAAACCACTGCAGATTTTAATAGATCAGTTTAACAGGAATAGATTATATGATTAGTTTAGTAAATTTAATAAACAATGAATATTTCTGCTTCATATGTTTCTTATGTGAGGTCATCTTTTGTGTTATTTTTTTAGATCGTATAATTAGTGTATTTTTTAGCTAATCAGATCTGACATAAGAATACTGTTCTAAGGTTTCACCTAAGAAACTTATTTTGATAGTGCAACAACCAGGTCATGCCAGTGGGCATATTGTGACTGGTTTTAAGAGTGCTATGTGTCCGCAATAAGGAATTTAGCTTTTCTTATTGGTCGGTTTTCTCTCATTTATTGATTTTCTAATGGTTAAATCACCAATTTGATAAGGTTGGAAAAAAATTGGAATACATTTAACTTCTAATAAGCAATAAAGAAGATGGATATATGAGCCAACCTCAGTCCTTTCTGACAAACTATGATGATGTCAGTATCTTTTGGAAATTTCTCCTCAACCTTTGATACAAAATCCCTATCATAAAACTTTTTAGTATAATAGATGAGTATTAATTTTGGTGAGTTTGAGCATGGATATTCTTATAAGGTAGCACATACTTATTGTAAACCAATGTCGGGCTGCCACTCCACCAACCTCCTACTCATCATTTAAAGTAAATAGTTTTAAAAAAAGTAAGTCAGAGAAAATTTCTAAACTAAAAGCACATGATACAAGAACAAACAGTTAAATAGGTTTGTGCTGAGATCTTCAGTAGAAACAGAATGTACCATATCTGGCACGCCATACTGTTATCAACAATCCAACATTACCAAGACTTTCTAAATCCTATCAATTTGTCTTTTTTTTTTTTTTTTACTGTTTCAGACGACTAAAAGGTACAATAATCTATAATACTAGGGAGGTAAAAATATACCAAAAGGGTATTTTTTTAGGGAAATGATAACAGTCACCTCACATGCATTCCCCTTCTCTTGGTAAGTTTTGTGCTTCGATTACTTCTAAAAAGCAACTTTTTGGATGATGAAGAACAGTTATTCAAAGAAATGTTTATTTAATTTTATATTGGAATTCTTTCCTTAACCTTTTTATAAATAAAAAAACTACCCACAAAAACTATTGAAGAAATGAGAATTACAAGTTCCAAGAAAAAAAAATTGAAATCAGAACTTTCTCATAAAAGTCTGCTTTATCTGAAACAGAAAAACTCTGATTGAATATAAAGACACGGTCTATGAAAGGGGACACACATGCTGGTGACCAGGATCATTTCCCTATTACAAAGGAAATAAACACAAACATCAATAGTTAATGTACAATGTACAAAAAAAAAAACAGATTAACAAGAAGAATGTTTGTCAGAATTACCCATAGCGAAGTTTGTGATTTTCTTTGAAACAGTTCCAAGGTCAAGAGCATTATCTAAGTCAAAGATTGGTATCCATGTAGAGCCTTTGACCCATGCCTGTTGCAAGAAAATGAAATTTTATAAATCTCTTAATCAAACTCATAGAAACACAAAAATCAGATAGACACACACACACACTCTTATACCAAAAAGAGGGTAGCACCTTGTTGTGCTCACTTGTGGGACGGACATCAAGCAGGACTTTGTTTGTAAGTTGAGTTGCATAGCCGGCTTCTCTTGGTGTAAGGACCTTAATTTTCTGCTCCCTGATCTTCAAATCAATTATAAGAGTTATACTTAGTAGTTAGTGCGGGAACATTTATTCAAACCGCAAGGTTTTATACTCCTAATTTAAAAACCATCAAACAAAGAAAATGTTGTAAAATGGATTAGATTCAAAATGCTAGAAAGCGATCTGTTTGAAAAGAAACAAAATACTAATGGAAAAGTTGCTCAGAAGAGGTCGCCAAAAACTGAAAGTGCAGACTTTGGATAGGGGGAGGGGGTGGGGTGTTAAGTGGTACTACACTTTTAAAAAACCTACTATCATACAGTACCTCCAAAGACGGGTGGCATTACTCTAAAGGAGATCTAAGGTACATGGTTTGGTTTTGAAACACTAAACACTAAAGGCTAAAGTACCCCCACTCCCTTCTTAGCCTAGTTCTTCCTTTTCCTTCAGAGCATTTTTCTTTCTGAAGTTTCAGGTTGCTGGAAGCTTCTGTATGGTTTTGTGTTGCAGCAACAACATATCTCTCTCCTTAGTATACTTGTACAGTATGCTACCTTAGCTGTTGTCACCCATTGCAACACCTACTATTGTACTACAGCATTTATCATCTCTTTTTTTTTCTTCTATCCCAGTTTTTACTTCATGGATTCACCTTGTGCTTTTTTTTTCCTTCTAGAGTGTATTACTCTCATTCTGTTATTAGTGCTTGCCAAAATCTAAAATTTAGCTGATTAACAAAATGAGTACACATAGGACAAAAGTATTTACAACTGTAACAAATTGAGCATTTGCAGCTTCAACTCAGTTTAACAAAGTAACAAACAAACAAAATAGAAATAAAAATACAAAGATATTACCAGAGCTTCCCATCTTCTCTTAGCGGCAGACATCTCTTTGGCTTGCCTCGTCTCCTCCTCTTCGTCTCCAGCGGCAGCTACCTTCACCACAAACCGACCGCATTTCTACTAAAAATAAAATCGGATTGCATTTACACCCATAGAACCTCGGAGAGAGAGAGAGTCGAAATTGAATCCTAGAAAAGAGACAGCTACCCTGTAATTGCAAGCGAAGCGAGGAGAGATAACACTGCCACCGGTACCGACCTTATGAAACCTCCGCCTTCCTGAGGTGAGAGGGACGACCGGGGTGAGGTGCTGTGCTAAAGCTTGCATCTCTGTCAATGGCGCAAAGAGTTCAAGCGGGGGCAGTTCACACTTCAGGCAAACAATACAACTGCTGTGTTTCTTTGCATTATCTTCTCCGAGAAGGGAAGTTATAATGGGCTGGGTACTAAAACGGGCCTCAAATCTGTTTATTACATTGACTCATCTGGGCTTTCGAAGATTTGGAAAGTGTAAGGCAGGTTATAATAAAACAGGCCTTCTTGTTCAAATATTATATATTTTGTAGCACGAATTATTTGATAAAAGAAAATATATATGTTCATAAATTTAGGCTTTACGTAATTTGAACTCGATAATTACAATACAATAAATGCTAAATATATAAAAGTAGCTTTTTACTACCAAGAAATGTCATTTATTTGTTAATTCTTTATAAAAAAAGTCTAGGAACCAACATATTTCTTGCTAAATATAAATGCTAAATATAAGAGTAGCTACACATATTTCTTGCTAAATACTAAAAAGTTTAGGAACAAACATAAATGCTAAATATATAAAACTAGTTACACATATTTCTTGCTACTCAAATCAATCTAACTCCTTATTAAAAATTCTAGGAACCAACATAAGAGGATTTTTCTTGGGCACAGTCAATCCTACTTCCTCCTCCAGATCCTTCTTTTGTTATACCGGCCGGCAACTCCCAATCAAAGCAATACAAAAGGTTAGCTAAAGCGAGCTCAATCACCGATAATGCAAAGTTAATTCCCGGGCAGCTCCTCCTGCTAACTCCAAACGACACAAAACTAAAATCCTGGCCTCTAAAATCAACGTTGTTATTGATAAATCTCTCAGGTCGAAACTCTTCTGGACTTTCCCAAGTATTATGCTCGAGAGAAATGGCCCTTGCGTGGATAATAACCCTAGTTTTCGGAGGAACATTGAGACCTTGGATTACGCACATCTCTGTTGTTTCACGAGGAATGAGCAGAGGAACAGGAATGTGCAGTCTGAGCGTCTCCTTTATAACTAGCTTCAAGTAGGCGAGGTATTGGAGATCATGTTCTTCGATCTTTCTGTTGTTGCCAGCTGTTTTTCGGACTTCTTCTGTTGCTTTGATCATGACTCGTGGATTTCTCATGAGCTCAGTCAATGTCCATGTTAGAGTAGCAGCAGATGTGTCAGTTCCGGCAGCAAACATATCCTAAAAGAAAATGAAATTAATGCTCAATGCTTTTGGATTTTTTTTTTTAAAATAGAACCCATTTTAATTATTTTAATACAAAAAGCACCAATGAGTTGATTTTTCATAAAGAACAGCTCTATCAACCCTATGAATCAGTAGAGGGAGGAATAAGTAGAAATGACTTACACAGATTCTTTAGAAAAAAATTTAAATCATTCCTCCACTAATTTCTATAATCGGTGGAGCTGCTTTTTACAAAAATCAAATCAATGATACTTGTTTTACTAAAATAATTAAAATTGATTCTATTTTTTTTTAAAAAAAAATTCTTGCTTTTGTTGTTTATTTTTATGTAAAAAAATATTGTGAAAGGCAATAGGCGATATTGCACAATGTCAATGCACTAAAATTAAATAAAAAGGCTATGCATAAACGAGATACTAGAACGAATTTACTAGTACAACATGATATGCATTAATTACTATTGACTGGTTAAGTGGTTAATCTTGCAATTATAATATTTGAAAGATTGACATTATAATTTTGGTGGACAAAAGAGAGAACGCAAACAAACAATATTTTTTCTTATATTAAAACAAGATCATAAAAGGCTTCTTCTATATATTACACAGCGAATTGTATATCTCACTTGTGCACTTCCTACAGATTCATATCTCTATTTATACTAATACCACTACTAGAATCCCCAATATTAGCAACGGTAGGATTTTGATTGTAGCAACGGCGTGCCCTTGCTACAAGCCCGAAAAAGGCCATTAGCAAGGGTGGCGCTTGCAATAACTACCGTTGGTTAAAGCCCCCTTGCTAATACTCAGATTCTGATTTGTTGCAAGGGCTACGCTTGCTAATATTCTTGTCCAGGGTATTTGCAAGCGAGGCGCTTGCAAATAGCACGCTTGCTAATACATTAATTTTTGGAGCCCAACTGAGTATTAGCAAGGTTATGTTTTGTGGGTCCCACTGAGTATAAGCAAGGATATGTAGTGTAGGCCCCACAGAGTATTAGCAAGGTTATGTTTTGTGGGTCCCACGTATTATTTGCAAGGATGTCCCATGTGGGTCCCACTTGATTATTAGCAAGCGTATCCAGCGTGGGTCCCTTCCGGTTATTAGCAAGGGTGACTCTCGTGGGACCTACCGGGTTATTAGCAAGGTTAGCCCATGAGGGTCCCAGGGGGTTATTAGCAAGGTTAGCTTTAGTGGGGCCCCTATTTTATTTGCAAGGGTATTTATTGTGGGTCCCACCCAATTATTTGCAAATACAATATAATTTAATCATATTTCTTTTTGATAATCCGGAACAATTTATAAAATTACTATTAATGCCAACATATCAGTAGCCATGTTTATAACATTCTCCCGGTACCAACCCTGTACCAACTCGGTACCATGTAATTTGATACGTTTAACATTGAAATAAATAAAACATAACATTACACATTGAAATTGAATAGGAAAGCTTGGAAATAGCAATGACAGTAAAAAAATCAACCATGTACAAAGCATGCATTGTACCAAAATAAAAACTGTTATAACCTTACATGTGTTATAACATTAAAACCATAGATAATATGAAACATTTACCTATACCAAAATATGAGCACCACCCATCAACAAAAATTTACCAAAATTAACCATCCACTATGTTTCTATTGAAAATCCAAAAATCTATAATTATCGGTTAAATATTGGCAATACCCCAGACAATTAAAGCGGGTTGTTGTCCAAGTTGCCTTGCCCGAACCATTCACACATTGACACTTCGGCCCCCATAAGGTTGGCCACCTCTGGTCCAGAATTTGCTTGTAGTAGGGCTTGGAATCCCCCATCTCGATTTGTTGATGCCTGCAAAGATGGAAGACCTTGTGTATTATACATTGGCATAAGCACCAAGTTAGTACTGTTCGTACAGTATAAGCATTGAAACAAAGGTTTATCTGAAAATTTACCCTTCAAAACTTCTTCAATTTTCTATTTACCCTTGTACTTTTCATTGTATGTAATATACCCCTTTACTCTTTTTATTATTCTCTATTTATCCATAAAAATAGTTAACTACAGTTCAAAATTACTAAGATATGTTTTTTCCCATTATACTCTTCTTTTTTCTTACTCTTGATCTCCTCTATGCCCACTGACAAAATTGCAAATTGCTTTACCAATGAAATGTATGAACCTCAATTAATCTAGTACCAATGAATTTTATTCAAGTCCAAATAAATCATTTCATGTGGCTAACTAAGAGTGAACAGCAATGTGCAATCACGCACTGGAATTAAAATCCTTTGTTACAATGAATCCAAAATAAGCTGGCTTATATCCTAACCAAGAGTTGTAAAGATAAATAAGAAAGACTCAGAAGATTTGAGGGGTAAATATAATATACTCAAGTCTTGAGGGATGAGTAAGAGACTTAGTAAGAGTTGGAGAGTATATAAGAAATTAACCCTTGAAACAAAATGTGACATGTTATTGAGGCTAGATTTCCATATGCACCCTCGATGAAATCGATTTTGCAGCCTAGTCACTATATTCAGTGAAATTCCAGTTGTTTTTTGGGTCTTTTTACATTATCAGTGCTTGTCGCTGCTTAAAAATTTCAAGGTATGTAAGTATGCAAGTAATAGTAAATCTCCTTACTTGAGAGTGTGGAATCTGCATTAGTGAGCCTCCTTCCTGAGATTGAGGTAGAGATGTAGGACATTGACCCTAGTAATTACATATGCAAGGGCATTGTTAGCATTTGGAAGAACAACATCTGATAATAGAATAACATTACAATAATCAAGTCGTAAAGTTGAAAGATGTCACCTGCAGAGTTTGCATATTCCCCATTACCCCCTCATGCAGTGCATGAGAACTGTAAAGTGGTTCCTATGTAAAAATTTTGCAAGAGGAAAGGTTAGCACTAGGATGTAGAATGGTATAAGATCAGTAATTAATAGGATCAAGGAGTGAGTACTTTTTAAATTACATAGGTGACAAACCAATAAGAGCTAACCATCATAGTGCAACAGTACACTAATTTTTATTGTACTTGCGCAGTCCCTTGCACAATCTTGTGAAATTAAATTGTTCATATGAGAAATATATATTTAACAAGAAAGTTTAAAAGAAATAAAAACAAACTAAATTGATATTTCCTTTTGCATTCCTAATTAGCATATAAACGAAACTGTAACATTCTTAGGACAAGCTGTCATGTTGGAAGAAGACAAAATAAATAAAATTTATAATAAAGGTAGTGGGTGGAGTTATAACATGGAAGACCCAGTTATTCTTACTTACCTGTACATTTGGGTTTTGTTGTCCAACAAGGGTGAATAATTTGTTCAAGAGCATGTTATATCTTGCTCCTTCTATTTTTCTCTCTTGTATTTCTTCAGCTAGTCACATATCACGTTCGTTTAACATTCCGACTAGGACATCATCCGTGAAGACTTGTTGTTTCCAATATTGTAACCCCAGAAATGTCGGATGTTGTAGGGGTTGCCCGGCCTCAATATGTTTTTGGCAACCTTGGGTCTAGGACGCATCCAAATCCTCTTACTCGACCATGGTTGCGACTGCCAACCGCTGACATAAACAGGTGAGCCTCATCCATATGAGGGTTGACATTGTTAGCCCTCATGTCCAGAACATCTGTCTAGTATATACAACAGACGAGAAATATATATTATTGCTAAATACGGGTTTAAAATTGGGTGGTGGTACTTCAACTTCTGTCAGAACCATTGAACTGCCCCCAATTTCCAAAGAGGCATCGGTTGCTTGCTTTCTCTTTTTGTATGTAGCTGCCTTTGACCTTTTCAGAGCCGATTTTCGAGGAGGCATATTGTTCTGTCTACCTATAGAAAGATAAATGTTATCAAAATTATATTTAGTTTTGAGTGTAACCAAGTTAAGTGTAACCCTTCATCATTTTGAATGAATTATGATAATATTGTCAACAAGAACCAAGTTTAACTTTGTTGTCAATTTAAGTGTAACCCTTAAGAACCGTTTAAGTAAGCAGAAAATTTAGAAATTAATGATATATTAGTTAATTACTAGTAAAATATTAACAAATAAATATGAGTATGATTAAAAAAATTGGATTAATCTCCTAGAATTGGTAAAATTGTTCTCCAATTTCTTATTTACCCTTCAAGTCTTAAATTGGACTTATTTGTCCCTTAACTCTTACAATGATGTCTTATTTAGCGGACACTTAATCAATTCTAAATTATCTCTAGTTAAATTATAAAAAATATTGATTAAACTTTGAATAAAAAAACTAGAAGACAAAATTGCCCTTTTTCTGTAACAAGTGTGAAGTCGCCCATACTGGTACCATGAGAAAGAGTGTTACCAAATGAAAAATAGCTAAATTAGTAAACAACTAAGAGTTTGGAGATGTATTGAAGGGTGATGGCCAAAATTAACCCAAAATAATTTGGATAAATTGTGTTATTTGCCAAAATATACAAATCGTAACCCTTTCTTTCTAATTTCAGAGAAGTGTGTGAATATTGGTACATGTTAACAAAAACCCATTTCAGCTAAACTCTAGCACTTGCATGCAATGAAAACAAAACCATATTTTTAAAAGATTTCGAGTTGGTTTGCAACATAGAGTACTTAAACGAGAAATAAGCAACTAGAGGTAATACGTTCCAGATACAAATTACTTACAACCAGAGGTGCTGTTGTTGCAGTGTTTTCGAAACCGATGAGACCTAAAAGTCCAGCAAGGTCATCAATGGTGCTGCTAGAGAGGCGAGACCACTACTTAGGTTTTCTTTGAAAAATTAGGGGTCGATATGAAATGAGGGTATGGATGAGAGAAGCGGGGGAAGGGGTTTTAGTCGGGGGAAGTCTTTTTCTCCTCTGAGATATCTAACCGAAGGCGACAGGTAAATTATCGAATCTTTGTCGTTACATTAAGTTGGGCACAAATCATGATGAGAACATTATCTAGACACGTGCGTCATTGCCAATCTCAACCGTTCATGTTTATATCGTATGATATGAGGTATATTAGGGGCTCCGATATGATGATGACTTTGGAGGGAAATGAAATTTCTAGGGGGAAGTATGGGGGGAAAACCTAATTTCGCAGCTATACAGAGAGCTTCTTTCACTTCATGTAATACACTGGTAGTGTTATTCGGAGGTCTAAAAGAGTAAGACGTGCAATGCACAAAGCTATTATTGCTCTGTTAATGACAAGTTATCATTTCTCAGAAATCATCTGTTGTGCCATTGCTTACTTGATTAGGGATTTAGGGGTATAGGGATTTACTAAATTTATTTGCACAGTTGAATTTATAAAATTTATACAATTTATAATTTATGTATTTTAATTTACTATTTTTAATAAATTAAGATATTTGTATCTGAATTCAGTATTTTGTTCCTTCGAATTTGAATTTACTATTTTGTAGAAAGAAGAGTAAATAACATAATAATAAATTTGCACTTATTTATACTATAAAAATAATAGTAAATAAGGTCATAGACATATATATGTATTTGAATTTAACATTTTGTAAAAAGAATAAGGTTTTTGTTTGTGTGTAACAACTCGTAATTGAGTTGATAATTAGATAAATCAACAGTACTTATAAAATTATTCAAATTATTTTGGAATAAAATTAGTTGAAAATGATATTGACGAAATTTAGGACATAATCGATGATTGACGGTGTAAATTATATTATCATTTTATTTTGACAAGTGATGTTGATATAATGAAATAAATAGTCTTCTCTAAAACACTTACACCATATACAGATGAACATGTAACAAGAACTATGGTTGCATGATAACCTAAAGGATTGTTAATATAATTGCTTCCTTGATCGATCGAAACCGTTCAAATAGAAATTTATTGTAATTAATTGATTCTTGGAAAGTTTGATTAAGTTTGATGTTAATTACCCTATCCATCGAACCAACGGAACAATGGAATATCGTACGGTTATAAACACTTATCGCTAGATCGAGGCCTATTCGGGTCGAAAATGTTTTTTTATTTTATTCACTATGTTAAATTCTTTACTTTGATCATCTTCAAACCAATTAAACGAGGTTCTAATGCAAATCGACCGTTGAGATTTAAAGCGAAAACCAACGGTTGGGAAGTTATTAGAAGGTTCAAACATGCAAATGACGATGATATTCAATAAAAATAACTACTACATGTATTATTTGTGTAGAGAATATTTTAAAAAATATATAATTATATTTTATGAATTATTGATAACCATTTCTGTACATGCACTATAAAAAATATGCTTGACAGTAATTCTGAGCAGTTTGATAGGCAATCAATGGCTCTGATTCGCAATGGATGCATCCATCTGTAGGAATAAGAGCAAGCGCTTACTCTCCTCTCAAGTAACTAGGATTGGCTAATTCAAATCCGCCATATGTGATGGGGTTTTATTCAATCAAGATCCGTGCAGAATGACATCAGATGGCTAAGATTTTAAAATAAAATGTACTTTACCGCAGTGGTAGCAACGGGGAGGGAGCAGATGTATCTGAGTAAATGCGAGGCAGAGGGCATTC